>OZ010571.1:65377687-65500187 GCA_963932145.1 Acanthosepion lycidas | reverse complement strand
TTTGGATGTATTCCCCCATTGAGCAGTGAGAAATAGATCAGAAGAGAAACTCTTGTCATTAAGATATTTGATGGTGTACCCATAACTGTGATATCAACTGCATATATATATATATATATATATATATATATATATATTTGCTAGGGATCTAAGAGTGTTCTTGGGAAAATAGTTAATATAAAGTAGAAAGAGAGTAGATACGAGGAGAGAGCGTTGGGGTACCTCAGCATTGATTTCATGTACCTATCTAGCAGGAATGATTTGATCACTGAGAGGACTCTCCCAGAGATCCCATACTGACAAGTTTGTGTAGCAACACCGTGTCACAACTTGTCTAAAGCTTTCGCGATATCTAGTGTTATCACCCACCTGATATTTTTATTATCGAGCTCTTCAGTGATTCTATGCGTGAAGATAATTAGGACATCAGCAGTGGACCCGGAATGGGGAATACTATAGTGTTTGTCGCTCAGACGTTTGTTTTTGTTGTGTTCAACAACTTTCTTGTTTACAATCGCTTCAAAGAGTTTGTTAATGGAATTTATGGGGCTGATGGAGCGTATTTTCACGGGAACGAGGGCCCAAATGCATTGTATACAGAACATATAGCTTCACCAAGATTGCAGAGTTGTTGGACAAGGTTCTTGAAAATACCAACAGGAATTTTATCGTGACCAGTAGCCTCTATTAAGTACTGATTTGCAATTTTCCAGAACCAGCGGACGAATGCTTTTTGTTTTCTACTTTATCTTTACCTGCCTGCGCATTTTGCATTTTCCAGGACCTTGCAGTGATTATGTATAGTTCTGAATAAGGCAAATTTTCTGCTACACCGTCTCCTTTAATAAAGACGATAGTGAGGATTTACTGTGGGCCATGGGCACAGCACATTTAAACATGAATCAGGGCTGATTGTTTGGCTTCTGCTGATATTTTTTTTTGAGGGATAAAGCTTTCAATGCCGGGGATAATCCACTCAAGCAAGGGCGTCCTGGAAAGTTCGCCTCGGAAGAGAGCTGAGTGAGGTGATTCTGTACTGTAGGATCTGTAGCTGTTCCAACAAGCTATGTTATATCGATAGATTGTACAAAGAAACGGTACATCTCAGGAGATGTGTGGTTTTGCATCAACCTTGACAAAGATGAAGGAGAAGTCTGAGGTCCCCAAGAGAGACAACACCTCTGCAGAACATTGGTCACGGTATGTGTTAAGGAATAGGTCTAATAGGTTAGCATGACGCCCAGTTTTATCAGGAACACGAGGGGAATTTTCTATAATAAAGGTCAATTCTCCTTTTCATCAGTTCTGTTTGAGTGGACTAGCTCCGTATTATGGTGAATTTTAAATTGCCACCCATGTTAATGGTAGCAGAGGAATAAACAGAGAGGATGTCGTCAATCTTCCCACTATTGTTGCGAATGCGATAAACAGTAAAGACAAAAGACATGCATATAAACGAGGGCCACCCGAAAGTTCATGAATGGGAAGTCAGGATCATCGTTTTATTTTGTTTCTACCACAGGGGAACCCATCCATTATATAAACGCCAATCCCACGGCCATCTCTATTTAGAGAGTTATCTTTCGTGACTTGGGTTGAGTACCCCGGGATCGTGAAGTCTTGAACTGGAATACTGGTTAAGTCCAGTCTCAGATACGAACAGGAGGCCAGTTAAATCTTTGGATTGCTGGATCGTATACCCCTTATGCTAATGAAGGATATGGAGAAGTTTGAGTGTACATTGTTTATGGTCGATCTCAGTTTGGTTCTTCTGAACATGTTCATTTGGAAGTGACGGGTCAAGTAACGAGATATGAACACACCAAGGTAATGAGATATGAACACCCAAATGTAGAAAAAAAACAAAAAAAAACACCCGAAATAGTCACCAGAAAGCACATTAATAGCTGTACAATTCTTTGTAGAATTGAGAGGTCACAACCGAAACAGCTTCAGGGTCTAGATCCCATTCACAAAATAGCAGTAAAGACGCTGCGATATTATAAATCTTCTGATAGGATAGACTTCTTAAGTTCCGATTACCAAACTATCATGCGGATAACGCGTTTACCGCCAGTACCCTTGTGGAAGCGCCAACCATTCCAGGATTGCGAAAAAAATACAAAAAAGCAGATAGGTCACCGCAGTTGGATATAGTAACCGGTACTCTCCCCAGTCTTCAAACCTCTCTAGGGGTTCATGAAAGAACTTGTTTATCATGAAAAGCCTTGTGCCAATTAGAAATTAAAGGTTCAATTCACTGCAATGTTTTGCGAAACTGATATCGAACTGTGCGAGCATGTGTGTCACTCTGCGACTACTTGGATGACATTGTGCCTAGATATCTCAAGGAAGGCATTTTGAAAATTGCAAGTAAAATAGCTTGGTACAGTTCCTTAAAAATTCTCCACTCCCAGGATAAATGGTTAGATAAACACGCTTTTTTTATTTACTTCTACCTTCTTGTATACTGCAATAAAAAGTAAACAAGTAATCAACTAAGAAATGTAAAACAATAATCGGACGTTATTTTTGACTCTATGGGGAAATTATGTATACAGTATAATTTGTAATATCCAATTTTGAAACTAGTTAAGTACAACATGCTTGAAAGAATCTGACAAAACATCGACTAAAAATAAATACAAAGGAAGACAAATAATTATGTAATTTCATACATCGTCAGCCTCCGCTCGCATTCGGGCATCGGGACCGTCATTCTCTCTCCTTATTCGATTTCATCCACTCTGGTGGAAGTGACGGAGATGGTGGTGAAAGTCCAGCCTAGCCCCGAAGAGGTGTGTGCAAAAGTCATTAGGGAGTTCTCCAAACAGAATGATACGTGGGAGTCGAGTAGGACGCATTCTGGACACGTGACCGCCCGGCGGAGGCGATGTTGGAGGATGTTAACTTCGATTTGATACATAGTTATTGGCTGAATGTTTTATCTGAAAATTTGATTGTTATATTTGAGCTATGTAATTCCTTACTGAATTATGTGGATTGAAAACAAAGCAATCACGTCTAGACTAAATATATTTCGTAAATTAAATGCTTTTATTATTGTTAGTCTACAGAGTTATTGAGTTAGCTGCATCAGTAAGTTGTTATTAACAATCTCAACTGCAAAAAGGCGACATCAAAGATAAATGTCGGTTAATTTAAAAACATCCATTGCTGTAGTCTGTCTACATGAAGCATAATTCGTATACAAAACTATTAGGTTGGTGCAAAAATAATGACGTAATAATGTCGTTTTTTGACTTATTTTTTAACGTCAAAAAACGACATTATTACATCATTATTTTTGCACCAACCGAATATGTTCATATTAGCTTGGTGCAAAAATACTGACGTAATAATCTCGTTTTTTTGACGTTACGTCAAAAAACGACATTATTACGTCATTATTTTTGCACCAATCTAATATCATTCGCAAATGACAACTGACAAATTTAATGTAAAAATCTCAATCTTTTTTCTTTTTGTAGGTATGAATGAGTTAACCCTCACTGTTCTAATTCTGATCGTTGTCGGTCTGTTAATGATCGCCATGTTAACAGCAGGCCTTTGTTACAAGAAAACAACATCGTTCAAACCTTATCAGAAGATCTCAGGTAATGTTTGTCAATTTATTAAACAGTTTTTGATATTTTAAAACGTAATTATTTACACTATACACATTGTTCAGGTGGTTGTCCTCATTTTTGTTGCCATATTCACGACGTTTCGGTCGTTGTACGCCTCGGCCTTCTTCTGGCGATTGGAATTTTTTAAATTGTTTATTTGTTGTTGTTTTCTTATATTTTAGCATTCTGATAAAACACGCTTCGCAATTTCGAACCGAAACCTTTATTTCGTCCACCGGGATAGATTGTTCTAGTTCCACGTGCCATGCCTTTTTCCAGTTTCAGTTATTTTCCTAAAACTCAACTCTCCATATTTATGTTTGCCTCTGCTGTGTTCAGACACTGATCTCACAACCTTTTGGGGCAAGTCATTGGATTACTTCAACCAACACTTTTATCCACTGGGCCATGTATCTTCGGGTATTTCAAAATACCATTGGATAAAGGCGTTCATTGAAGTAATCCAGTGACTTGACCCGAAATGGCCACAGCAGAGATGAGCAAAAACTTATAGAGTTGAGTTAAAAAGTAATAACTGAACATGAAGTATCCGGAAGATGGCAACGCGTCGTGGAACTAAAACAATCTACCCTGGTGGACGAAATAAAGAGTTCGGTTCGAAATTTGAAACGTGTTTTATCAGGATGCCAAAATAAAATAAACAACAGCAAATAAAAAGTTTAAAAATAAGTAAATTAATTCAGATGACTGATGTTTAAGTTATGAACTGCAATGTCATATCAATCTTTCTTTATGTCAGTGAATCTGGGACACTTTCCTCACAGATAAATGTGGTTCTACAGAAGGATGTTGAGAATACCATGGACGGAATATGTGAATAACGATGAAGTTTTATGAAAAATGGTAACGAAAGGGATACTTGTACTTAGAATATGAAAGGGACAGTTTAAATTTATGTAACACATAATGAAGAAAGAGGGCTTGGAGAATTTGACACTCACAGGATATATTGAAGACAAAAGAGACAGAAGGAAAGAACAAGCTTGTGTAATTTACAGAAGTAGTAGTAAGTGGATAAAAATTACTTAAGATTATAAAGAATAGGAAGTTGTTGAAATCCATGATCGCCCACGTCCTAAAATTATTATATGGAAGTAGAGAATCATAACGTGATGACTCATCTTGTTTAGTGAGCTCGATCCTCAGTTGGGACCACGCGCCTTATGCTAGACTCATGCTTAATAGCCATTTTGCAAGCGTAACTTAGATGTGGTACAAGTATGGGGCACCCAGATAGGATCGAACTCACTACTCAGTCATAATTGTTCTAGCGAGACAAGCTCGCTAACCATTACACCACCTTAAGGTGCCCCTCGTTTGTGCTTAATAATTTACCATAAGAAAAATTTATTTTCTTAATATGTCGATAGTCATCATTATAATAATGTTCTGTGAGCGAGTTGAATGAGAAATTATTATGTGTATGTGAATGTTCTCAGTGGTCTTAAAAAGTCTATAGATTGAAAACGCAGTTGAAAACCAAATGGACATTGGAAAAAAATTGCACACATAAAAACTGATAACGATTTTTATACGTTGTCAGCTAATTCATTAAGAAGCCATGAATGCCAATAATAAAATCTGGTATTAATTATAAAAAAAATAAAAATAAAAATTCAGTATTAATTCTATGTTTCTAAAAATATCTGGTATTTATTATAAATTTATAAAAAAATCCGTTATTTGTCATCGGGTAATAAAAATCCACTTTTAATTAGAGAGCTACATTTCAAACTCAATTTTGTGATGCTCAACGAACACTTGTTGCCACTTTTGTAATGTCAACGTATATTCGTTGTCACTTTCGTAATGCCCGTTGTAGTAGAGACTTTGTAATCGCAGATACAACTATAGTAACACTGTTCAACAATACTGGTATAAGATGCCTTCGAATAACAATCGCACTAATACTCTCTCGAAAAGTAACCACCGAATAGTGATCCGTATAGTGATCCGTATAGAGAAATTGTATAGTGAATAATACAGAGAATAGCGATCAGTGTAGTGATAGAGGATAGTGTAGAAATAGTGATCAATTAGACACCACGCTAATTCCCATATATACATTTCCTTTACCATCACATATTTACTTATTAAAAATGGGATCACCTCTGTTAGCTCTCTGGTGATCTGTGTTCAAACTCCGGTGTCGGCAGCGACACTTTATTCCTATATGACACTCTTGTTCCTCGTTCCAAAAATTGTTAAATAATTCATTAGCTGAAACAATATTCGTTTGTTCTGAGATTAAAGCCTAAAACGAGAAGCAGTAAACTTAGTGGGAGTTTCTGATCAAATGAGAGTTCGAGAGAAAAGAATGACGGAATATGAAAAGCGGGAAAGAGTTTAATGGATATTAAGTTGCTTTGGGACAAAAAGAACCGCGTACGACCTACTCGAATGACATACGACACAATATTTATCTAATTACTCTATTCGAATAATATATCAGTTTTCATTGATAATCAATAATCATAGAATTTATTCGGACAAAAAACAAAGTAATGAAGACGTTATAAAAACTATATATACTTAATTACATAAATTTGTAAAAGGCCTAAAAAAACTGCGAGCCCGGTGAAAATCGAAATCATACACTACGCTTATTTATACCTCCACAAGTTTCATAATAAGCTTAATCAGGTATGGTACAAGGTTAAATTAGTAGTGAACTCAACAAAGATTCAATTCAGTAGTTTGCATGATCAACTGTTTTTCATTTTACAATGACGAAACTTGTAAGTATTTACTAATTATAGCTTAAGATTGGCACAAGAATACAAGTTTGAGAACCCAGTGACGTATATCAGTCAGTACTAGTATGCTAAATCAGCTTGGCAGGTACCTACACGAAATTTCTTATTTTCATGGACATTTTTATAGGTTGTACTCAAGGCTATTTCATAATATGACTATCCAAAGGGACATGAATTTACAAATATATGTTATCTAAAGTGGCTTAAAATTGTCGGCGCAAAGCTTGTCGATGTTTAACAAGAAATTATTGCGTAACGGAACCTCAATACAGGCTAAATTCATATTTTCTTGTTCACAAAAACTGTATTAAAATTACAGAAGATATTGATCATTCATGAATTTCTGTATTTTTTGATGATTAAACCGTCATTACTATCGTTTGATAACATTTCAAACACAATGACAGGCAAAAAAAACAAAACAAACAAAAAACAAAAAAAAAAAAAACATAATTTATTACAACACGAAAGGTTATTACCAGTGAAGATGATTATCTTTGCTTAGTGGCTACTATACAAAAAAACGGGTCGAGCCTAAAAGTTTTATTCATGGGGCCCGGACACAGAAGTATGACGAAAGGATCTTATTAGACATAAAATATACAAATTATTTCTATTTAGTCCTGAATAATAGTTGAAAGCAGCACATTGTTTTGTCCAGGCACAAGAGATTCTTTCATAAAGTAACATCGAATTTCATTTAACAGAATGCTAAAGGAATTCCCTGATGTCTTCAGTTAACCCTAACATAATTTAGGTATTTATGTTTGTACCGAAACATAAAAATATGCTTGCTTATTTAATAATGAATTATTGTATGAGATTCCCACTGAGGATCGAACCCTTTACTAATACAAGGCTTGATGATCATTATCCCATGCTGACACAATTTACATATGAATATAAAAAGCATCTAACAAAGAAAGAAAAAATTCGAATAAGTTTAGAACCAAGTTAATTCGGAATTCAAAATTCTTATTGACCATAACTCACATGACATCAGCCAACTAAGTGAGTACATGGTAAAGACCTACTTCTTTTATGTGCCACCTCCCTTCAGGACGTGGACAATCTTGGCTCTCCACTGCTTTCTGTCCTTTGTAGCTCTTAGTAAGGTTGGGATTTTTGCTATCTCTCCTAATCCCTGTTCTGCCAACCATTTATGCAAGCTCGTTAGGCAGCGGTTATTCGCTGATTTCATGTGTTTTTATTTTCTTCAACAATATGTGTAGCAAAGTGTCAAGTTCTACAATTCTTCTTTCACTCTGTCCCCTAAACATTTCAATGGTATCCTTTATGATTCTATGTATAAGTCTCCTTTTTGTTTTGATTTTCCATATAACTTTTTCCTTACTCATTTTTTAATCATGGATTCTCAACATCTTTCTATAGACCCACATTTCTCTCACATCAGGTCTTTTCTTCATCTTTGAGGAGATTCTCCAACATTCGTTAACTACGACATTTCGAATTAAAATCCTGACCACTTCGCCATCAGTCAATATTTCTGCTAACTAATTAACCCTCTAAGGATTTTCAATCTCGATTTAATAGAGGTATCGACGAATGGCGATATTTAAGTTTCCATTCCCGTTAGTGAGTTGGTGACACTAGACGACGGAATCCAGAAGGAAAATTCACCAATGTCGGCCATCTTACTCAACACACAATGTGTAAATATCACTCACCATTTGTTTTATCTCAAAGCAATCACTAATTAAATTACGAAGACGTTTCATACCGTAAGCAACAAATGCAACACTTTGCACACTGTTTCCATTAACATATTTGGCTTAGAAGTAAGAGTATGCTTCTACTTAACCGTTCTGGTTTACTGGTTTGAGGTGAATTATACATCAAGGAGAGGCAAAGATTTTATTTGAAGCGACCTATAATCTCAAATGACCATTTTTAACTTCCTCTCATAACGTTAATAGTCAAGCGACCACAATAAATACAATATGTCAAAATTCGAACCAGCAAAGTGTCCTTAAAGGTGTGCTATTAAACTTGCGAGCAATAAAGAGTACGTTTACGACTATGTTTTCAGCAGAGCACTTCCTTCCGTAGAAACATTTTAAAAACAATCGTCCATATTAGAAAGGATAGCAAGGAGAAGGCTTCTTTATCATTCATAAAAAAGAGCGCTCTTAAACCATATTTTGCATTAAAAACTACAACAGAATATTAGATTGCGTTATAAATTTGTTTCTTTTTTGTCTATCAACTTTATTTTTCAAAACATAAGGTAATATCACATTTTATTCAATTATATATTCACCATTATTGGAAAAAACTTATTGTTACTTATCAGACAGCTTTTTAAACCCTTCTGAGTAAAATTCCGCAGGTTTTGATGTTAAAAAGCTTTTGACGAATCTTGAATCTGATTTTTATTCGAGCAAGCCCCTACCTTAAAGAGTTTTGCAGCGTTCGTAAAAGCTAATACTCGGCTGGTGTAAAGTCAGGTGAATATGGAGGGTGCGGTAGAACAGACTAACCGAGATCCGAAATTTTTCCTATGTTATCCTTGCTGTAGGCAGTCTTGTTTTATCATGGAGGAGAACAATGTTTTCCTACTGACGAGCGCACCGCGCTTTCGAAAAAAACCTTTATAAAACCATTGCAGCTGTTGGACGTATAAATGTGCATTTTGCGCTTCATTGCGTTTTAAGAAATCTAAATGAATAATACCTGGCTATCACACTAGATTTACGATATTAACTTTGGTGCATGGGGCTTAGTTTTTGGAATCGGTTGTGAAGATTTATCCTTATCATTTCACTGCCGTTTGTGATGAATCTTTTCGTATGTAATCCATTTTTAATTAACTGTTTTTATATATATATATATATATATATATATATATATATATATATATATATATATATATATATATATATATATATATAAGGAATTATTTTAAAGATTATATAGATTATATTTAAGGAACGGTTAGTCATTACAATTGTTTTCTCAAAACGGACATTACTTATGGCTTAATCTAATAGCGACATAACAATGAGTTGATCTTCATAAATCATGGTCATTCGTTGGAAAACAAGAATTTATTTGGTTGGAGAATTAACGAAAATATTAAAAATCAAAATAAATCGTAACCAACAATCACAGCATTCCTTAGAAAAGTGAGTCTCGCTTTCTTTATTTATTCCTCGTCTCGTTGAAAAAGGATGAAGGCGTGTCCGAAAATCCGACTTTAAAATCATTCTCTTCGTGCTTCAGTTTAGTGAAAAAGCTAATATATAATAAATATAATCAATCTTATTGCCAATATTTTTATTATTTTGCTGTCTTTCTATTCCTCAAATTTCATTAAATCTATCTATCTATATGTGTGTGTTAAATTTCTGCAACTTTCGATTAAGTTGTTTTATACAATTGGTAAACTTACCATTTGTATAAAACAATTTAGCCAGAAGTTGGAAAACTTAATAAAAAATAGACATACAGTATTGTTCGACATAATTTGTTTAAAAGAAGTCTTGCTACTTAAACACACGTGCGCGCGCGCACACACACACATATATAGATATAGATAGATAGATAGATAGATATCGTTGTTGTTACTGTTAACAACTGTCTACCTCGTAAATTCCTGCTGGCTTCTTGGTAGTTGGTTAGAATCAGTCCCGCCGAGAGGGACATATATATAATAGCACAGCATTCTGATTCTTGAATGAGTCTTGTTCGCAAGTAATGCATGGGAAAATAGTATCTGGGGGCGTAAATTTAATTTTGCCGCTTCTTCTTCTTCTTCTTTGCATCCGATGATTATAGATATCCTTGCCTTTCTTGATGCTTTCTGTAACACCCTGTCGCTAGTTGCTGCGGTAACATAAAGGTTGCTCCCAGTTATCTGGATCACAGTCTATAAATCTCAAGTTATGCTTTCAGCCTTCCTTAAAGCGCAGTGTCTACTTAGTGATGTCCTGTGGCCAGGTCACTGTGCATAACAACCTTTCCTATGCGACCATATTTCAGTCGATAAACATGGCTCAGCCATCGCAGTTGGTCTCATTATAAGTCATTATTTATGATTCTTTTTGTTCTTACTGACATTGTAGTGTTATAAACGGTATTTAGTCACCCCCCCCACGAGGGCATCATGTGGCACAAGGCCGGTTTAACGTGGGATCTCTGAGTAATAGATTTTCATGATACTGAGAAATCGATTCAAATTCGACATTTTTCAGAGTAAATAAAGAAGAAAATAGGATTCAGGAAAGTTTAATAGTTGATCTTAAAAATTAGGCTATTGGTGCATTCCTAAGAAACAACCGTTTTTTGTATGTTTTGACTGGCGTCTTTATGCAAAAGCTATGAAGTAGTGAAACAGAAAAAAGACACAGTACAAGAAAAAAGGTTTGACTAATTTCGATTTAGGTTGTTTTCGTTTTATATTAGTGACCGTTACTCTAAATTCCTGCACTCACTCTGATCAACAGATATCTTGGTAAAAGTGTCTCGTCCCTGGTATGCCACGGTGGTTAATGGTGAGGAGAGTGATTGGTCAATGCGGCAAACAACTCTATCATAATTACTTACCGTAGAAGCAAAAACAAAAGCTGTTACAAGCCTAGATAACTTTGAGAGAAGCTAAACTATTTATGAAACTGATGATATGATAAATATGAAAAAGAAAGACGACGACAGACGTTAATTGCATATATAATTTATTTTTCATTTCAAGACAATTTTTTTTATCTATGTAACCATTTCAGTAAATTCTATTCTCAGGTGGGATGATTGGATTTCAAAACTGTTAATGTGTTAATGCGCGCCGCACACACACACACACACATATATATATATATCAAATATATATAAAAGATGTTCCAATAACTTGGACCAATTTCAAATGTGAATTAAGTTTAAGCGTCTAATGATTTCAACCATGGAAAGATTAACCATCAAACAACGTGTTAAAGTTTCAAGTGTGCAAATGGAAAAATTGTTCGTAAATTCAAACAAACAGGGTCGGTGGCAGATGGGAAAACACTATTGTGTGCTCGTTTATGCCGTTCAGCTGAAAACATTGCTGCAGTGCACGAGAATGTGGCCGAAAATCCAGACCCCTCTATTTGTCATCGCGCGCAGGAATTGAACCTCACCACAACAACGTTACATCGTTTCCAACTGCACTCTCGGTTGGTCGATTACGTTGACCAAAAAAATCACGAAGTGCGCGAAATGCATTTCTGTTTGAACGTCCATTTTCCATAGGCTTCGATAACTTTAACACGTTTTTTTTCTTTCCATAGTTGAAATTGCCAAAGACTTAAGTTTTTAAATCTGAAAGAATAAAGAAACAATCATTAGACGTTTAAACTTAATTCTCTTTTAAAATCAGTCCAAGTTATTGGAACACCCTCTCTATATAGCCTGCAGTAGGTATTGGTAAATATGTATTGCGAATATATTCTTATATTTTTTCAGTGTTATAAATATATATTAGGCTTTAATAACTCACCACATCGTACATTAAATTTCTTTATCGCAGGAAAGATCATGGAGAGGTTCTTCGTTGGCTTTCTTGAAGTATTGAATTCGTTGCCTTTTCAAAGATTTTGAATTGAAATTTGTCCTCCTAGACTTGTTGTCCAACCAAGGCTAGGGAACCAAGTCTACCTCACAATATCTGCAGGAAGAAGGGATGGATTCATGCCTTTGTTCCAATATAATGATTCTATAATTATCTACGTCCACGCATTTATATATTAGTGTATCCAGAAAGTAATTACTATGAATTAAGAGTCAACCAATTGGGCAGAACTATGGTCGAATTGCAGGAAACTGCGCCAAGAATTAGTTAACCGTCTTTTCTATGAGGCAATGTGTCTTTTATGACAATTTTCAGAGTTTAAACACAGTGGATTATAACTTTATAAACTACGTATTCACTATTGCTTCCTGAATGAATCCGAAAGTGTGGCACTATTACAGAAGCATTTAAAGTCATTTGTACAGTGCATATAGAAAGATTGAAGGCTTGTGCAAGTCATTTGCCACTTAAAAGACTATTTTGACATATTCAACATGCCTGAATTTAAAAGACAATACACTCTGAACGACGAACTTTTGGAAGAGAATATTCAAATAGATCTAAAACAAAGCATCATAGATTTGGTGTAAAAACTTAATGTATCATATTCATATGTCTACAAACTTCTCAGGCGATTGGAAAAAAAACTTACAAGGAAGGAGTTTAGGTTCCTAATGAAATTTCACTTGAGAACCTAACATAACGTTCAATCACCTGTAGAGGTATTTTAATCAGGGATGGTTTATATGTTAACATAAAGCGACAAAGTTTCTGGTTATCAATAAACGAGAAATAGTAAACTCTGGACGCTATCCATAAAATCATTTCTTTGTCTCTGGTAGAATATAAAATGTATCACCCATTACGATCTTCTGAGACATACAAGGACCATCAGGGCCGACGTTTTATTCGTAGCAACTTGATCGAGTAACGAGGTATTACGTCGATAGTGCTCTGATTTGGTAAAAGAAAAAAATGCATTGTTCTCTATCATGACAATGCATGGGCACACTCCGCAAAACAAAACCAACAAATATAAGATATTTAGAACAGGAGGTTCAGTTACATACCCAACACCTAACATAATTATCATCTAGGGAGTTTCATATGTTTCGATTTCTAGAATATTTCGTATATTGTAGAAAATTCAGAAACAAAGAAGAAACTTAAAACAGCCTTTTAAATATTTTTTGGATAAGAAACAAAAATTCATTCTCGTTGGGCTGTAATCATTTAAAATGAAAATGATTGCATATTTGATAAATCCTATCTAAATGAATTTAACGTATGTTTGTTTTTATATCCTATCTGGTAAAACCTAATTACTTTCCGAAAACCCTAATATATATATATATATATATATATATATATATATATATATATATATGTGTGTGTGTGTGTGTGTGTGTGTGTGTGTGTGTGTGTGTTTGTGTGTGTTTGTGCGTGTCGATAAATAGAAAGAGCGTGACATACAGACATACGATGATGTATTGAGAAGTTTTCTGTTTGCCCAACACCCAAAATTGTTTGATCATTCGGTCAGATTTTGGGTTATCAGTCATGTAGATTTTTTTTTGCCCCACTCCCATCTTGCGAATCTGGACATTTCTGAAAACGGAGACGAGTTGTTAAATACTTATCGGTCCATTCAAAAATAGATTAAAACAATATTTTTTCTCATTTGGTCGGATTTTTCTAACTCGGTTTGACCGATAAGTTTTCCTTACCTCAAGTAATATATGGGATTTATTAATATTAATTTTGATTGAATGTTTATTCAATATTATTTAAAAGGACGTTTCTTGGGAATTAAAAATTTGATAATGTCTTTTATCATTTATTTTCAAATCTTTCAAACAATATTCAATTAATTCTGTTTGGAGATTTTATCTGAATAAGTTTCTGTTATTAACTAATAATGATAATAATATTTTTCTTCCCTTAGGACGATCACACAAACCAGGCAGGCGCGTAGCTCAACTTGACTATGAGCCTCGACAGACACAGTCAAAGAAAAAAGTTTTACCGGTTTTAGATTGCTGCGTTATACCGGCCAATAAACTGCATACGGGACATAGGTAAATACATTCTTAAAAAATATAATTTGATTTTCAAGGAAACAATGATTTGGTCTTGTCCGTAATGCAATCGATCTTGACCAGGCCTTTCAACTTCAGTTACTTTCTAAAGTAAATAAAGCAACGGGAAACCACTATCTTTCCCAAGAAGTAATGGCAATTCTCAGATAATGCAGAAAAGGAATTTTTGAAGATCCGTGAATGTTTATGTCCTGAACGGATATGACATTAAAAAAAAAAAAATTCTAGTATCACTGATTTTAGGGGGGATGCTCAGCGGAACATTTTCTAGTACATGAAGGAGAAAAAATACATGAAAAATACATGAAGAAAATACATGAAGAAAATACATGAAAAGGAGAAAAAAGAAAAATACATGAAAAAATAGATGAAAAATACATGAAAAAAATAAATTAAAAATAGATGAAAAATAGATGAAAAAATACATGAAAAGGAGAAAAAAGAAAAAAAAAGAAAAATACATGAAAAAAATAGATGAAAAATACATGAAAAAAATAGATGAAAAATAGATGAAAAAATAGATGAAAAGGAGAAAAAAGAAAAAAAGCAAAAAAAAAGAAAAAACAAACAAATTATTTCCATTTAGGATCCTTGGTAATAATCCGAGTTTAATTTGTCTCTTTGTTCTGCACACATCCACTTTGTCCTTCGACGGTCTATCATAAAATTTTCAGATAGCAGTCATTAAAATTTTTCTAGTTAATACCGTTTTCGGTTTTTACACTTTTGTTTTCCATTGGTTTCGTATAATATGAAAGTGCATTGTAATTTAATTGTTTAGTTTTGTTTATTTCATTATAGTTTATGATTCAAATGGCTTAAAGGGTGAATAACTCAACTCTTGAGTTAAGCATTTATTATTTTTATATTTATATGTAGTTGAAAGTCGGCGATTTAAGATATTTCATGAATTGTGGCGAGAAAGGTGTGATCTGGTAAAAAATATATTAAAATGCTGTAGTTTACGATTAAATAGTTTGGCTTCCCAAGAGCTCTTTAATTACTAGACTTAAAGACGACTACTTTCCAGCATTAATTTTCTTTTTTATTGCTAGAATTTTTAGCATTTAATGGAAGACTCCAACAGGAATAAAAGAATGAGGATAAACTTTTGCACAATTTTATTTTCACTAATAATAGCAAGCCTAAGTATAAAGTATATTCATAAATTTTCACCTGAAATCTACCCCAGCTTTATCCAAATACACACTCATCAAGCTGATAGCATAGATTAATAGACGCTCTTAATGCTATATCTAGGTACCTCCATTCATTTTTGATGAGAAAGTATTTTGTGCTGATCAACGATCAAAGCTTTGTATAGGTTTATCTCCATAATATTTGTATCATAAATAAACAGAATGGCTGGAGCAAATTCTGATATAAAATTATTTAGAAACGGGAACATCTGTTCTTGTTTAATGTGTATAAAACTATGTCACGTTATAAATTACATAAGAAAATTTTTAAGCGAAAAAAAACAAACAACATAATTCAGAAATCTATAAAAAAATCTGCCAATTATCTTTTTGGTACACTTTCATTTATGAGATTATGGAAAGGATATTTTGTAAGAAAGATTTGTGAGAATAATTTTTAAGTCAAATATATCCATCTTTATTTAATTATATAAAATTAAAAAAAAAGATCTGTTGAACACAAAAATGTTTACAGTCGGCGGAGAAAATAAATAAAATTGAAATTTTATTTGAAACTATCGTGAATCCGAAAATAAAATTAAAAGAATTTTCAGAAAAGAATTTGAATGTTTTAAAATTCTTTCTTCATTTCTTTGAAAGTCCTAGTACTTTCATCTGAAACCAGTAGAAAGACATCCAGTAAGCATCAAAATCGCTACACTGGCAACCGTATTGCGAGACATACATAGATAGCAAAATACGTTAGAAAGCGTAACTGCTTTTAATTATATATATCTATATTGTTTGCAATATTAAAAAAAAAAATACTAAAATGACTTGAACTGTAGATTAAAATTTATTATTTCAATTTTAATTTACATGCAGATAATTTCAATTTCCTATAGCCTGACCAAGTTACATTTAATAAATAATCTTGCCATTTTTCTTTTAGTTGTGTTCAAAATTTGTGATAATCAACTAGATGACGTGAAAATGTAAAGTTAATTTTCTGTGAGTTACAAATATTGGAGATTGCCTTATTTATAATTCATTTCATGACACTGGCGTTTTTTTTTTAATATTCTTAGTTGTTTATTTATTCTTTAAAGGTTGGGCGGCGGAATCTTTGCTGATACATACGTTGGTAAATATGGAGACTGGACGATTTCGTTGAAACGCCTCACACTGGTGATCCACCAGAACCAGTTGACAGCTCCTGTCATTGAATGGATGAAAAAGGAAGTCAGCTATTTCAGGTGAGTTAATCTTGCGTAGTTTGTTGAACGACGAAGGCTCTTAACCTGTCGTCACGAGTGACAAGTTCAAGCTATTCAATAGCATGCAAAAATGTACATGCTAATGTTTTATTCATTTGTTACTTATTTTTTTGTCGCTTAAGTCACTTTTGACATCGTCATAGTTTTCTTTGTTTCCTCATAATTTATTTTAGTGTAGTTTTCTTTGTATTTCATTTTCTCATTCTCTTTTTTTAAACTATACTTTTTATTTTCTTTTTTTACTTCAATTCTAATTCTATCCTCCTTAATTTTTCTTTACTTTTCCAGCGTTCTCCTGTCATGTTATTTTTTCCTTTTGTCATCTGCCTTCATTCCTTCTTTTATTCAATCTCTTCTTCTTACCTCACCTCCTCCTTTTTTCTTCTTCTTTGATTCTTTTATTTCCCCCTTCATTTTCCTCTTCCATGATCTTCTCTTTCCTCTTCCTCGATCCTCTTCTCTTCTTCCTCGATCCTCTTCTCTTTCCTCTTCCTCGTCCCTCTTCTCTTTCCTCTTCCTCATCCCTCTTCTCTTTCTTCTTCCTCCTCCCTCTTCTCTTTCCTCTTCCTCGATCCTCTTCTCTTCCCTTTACCTCGTCCCTCTTCTCTTTCCTCTTCCTCATCCCTCTTCTCTTTCTTCTTCCTCTTCCCTCTTCTCTTTCCTCTTCCTCGATCCTCTTCTCTTCCCTTTACCTCGTCCCTCTTCTCTTTCCTCTTCCTCATCCCTCTTCTCTTTCTTCTTCCTCGATCCTCTTCTCTTTCCTCTTCCTCGATCCTCTTCTCTTCCCTTTACCTCGTCCCTCTTCTCTTTCCTCTTCCTCATCCCTCTTCTCTTTCTTCTTCCTCCTCCCTCTTCTCTTTCCTCTTCCTCGATCCTCTTCTCTTCCCTTTACCTCGTCCCTCTTCTCTTTCCTCTTCCTCATCCCTCTTCTCTTTCTTCTTCCTCCTCCCTCTTCTCTTTCCTCTTCCTCGATCCTCTTCTCTTCCCTTTACCTCGTCCCTCTTCTCTTTCCTCTTCCTCATCCCTCTTCTCTTTCTTCTTCCTCCTCCCTCTTCTCTTTCCTCTTCCTCGATCCTCTTCTCTTCCCTTTACCTCGTCCCTCTTCTCTTTCCTCTTCCTCATCCCTCTTCTCTTTCTTCTTCCTCCTCCCTCTTCTCTTTCCTCTTCCTCGATCCTCTTCTCTTCCCTTTACCTCGTCCCTCTTCTCTTTCCTCTTCCTCATCCCTCTTCTCTTTCTTCTTCCTCCTCCCTCTTCTCTTTCCTCTTCCTCGATCCTCTTCTCTTCCCTTTACCTCGTCCCTCTTCTCTTTCCTCTTCCTCATCCCTCTTCTCTTTCCTCTTCCTCCTCCCTCTTCTCTTTCCTCTTCCTCGATCCTCTTCTCTTCCCTTTACCTCGTCCCTCTTCTCTTTCCTCTTCCTCATCCCTCTTCTCTTTCTTCTTCCTCCTCCCTCTTCTCTTTCCTCTTCCTCGATCCTCTTCTCTTCCCTTTACCTCGTCCCTCTTCTCTTTCCTCTTCCTCATCCCTCTTCTCTTTCTTCTTCCTCCTCCCTCTTCTCTTTCCTCTTCCTCGATCCTCTTCTCTTCCCTTTACCTCGTCCCTCTTCTCTTTCCTCTTCCTCATCCCTCTTCTCTTTCCTCTTCCTCCTCCCTCTTCTTTTCTGTTTTCCTTGATCATTTTCTCTTCTTTTTTCTTGCTTTTGTCATATTCCCTCTTCCTTCCTTTCTTTCTCTTTGCTTTTATTTCTTTCTATTAATGCTTCTTTTCTTTTTTTATTCTCCTTCCTCCTTTTTATTGGTACTTGTTTTCTATTATTTTTTTCTTCTTGTCTTTACTTCACCCATATTTCTCCCTGTTCTTTCTATTCTTTCTTTTTTCTTCTTACTTTCTCATCACCCTTTCTTCTTTTGATCCTTGCTTCGTTCTTCTCTCTCATCTTCCCTTTGTTTCCCTTTTATCTTTCAAGTCCTTTTTTACTCTTCTTTATTTTTCTTATTGATATTTTTCTTGCGCTGTATTATTATTGTCTCCTTCATTTCTATTAATCTATTTTACTATTTTCTTCTTCTAAACTTTTCCTTTGTTTTTAGTTCTCTTTGATTTCTTCTTCCGTTCATTATCTTCGCTCTTCGTCGTTATCTTTCCACTTCAGTGCGCATGTCACTTCACAACATTTCCTTCCTCTTATGAACTGAGTAAAAAACTCTTTTATTTCTCTTAACGATTTTCCTGTTCAGTTCAATTTTTTCTCTTGCGTGTCGAGTTAACTAAGCAGGCTTGTATCTATTCCTGTCACATCTTAAGATTAACTCATCCTTTTATATTTTTGAACTTACTAAAAAATTATTGGATTCGAGCGTAGTTTGTGGTTAAAGAAAACACTGTTTAATTGAATATTTTGAAAAATAGAAGTATTTTTGATCTCAGTACGTTTTTCATTACGAAAGTATGTCTTTGACCTGTTTAGTATGACACAAGGTGACAATGTGATACAATCAAGCACGTATGAGCAAACAATCATTTTAATGTAAGTGTTTTTTTTTTGCTTGATGGATGGATGGTCACTTGTATCCGAAGATACCCGTTTATTAGGGCGGCTAGCTAATCCTTGTTGCAGACATCTGCTCAGACACATTTGCGCTTGTTCAACTCCGACAGTGCCCACATGTGGTTTATACTGCAATTATGCTGAGTGGATCTTTGCTACAGTTTCTGGGAAAGAGCGCGTTATATATCATGACCAACAGTCTGAAAAAGGCTAGCACCCTCAAACCCTCAGTCACTTTTGACTTCGTGCTAGCACAACCATCAACGTCTTCCAAAGGTTCTGTTTACCCAATTTCACTCACAATGTTTAGGTCAACCCGTGGTATTGTTTTCAGGCAGTTTCCAAAGGTGTCGCACGCTGAGATCGCTACCTCCAGACTAATAACATTAAGAAGTCACCTTCCTAACAAATGGTGAGATTCGCCCCCAGATTTCCTCGTCAGAAAGAGGACGTTCAAACCACTCATCCACTTTCCCATATATTTTTTTATTACTGAAAAATCGATAGATTAATGAATTGATTTACTCATTTTACGGCTTATCAACCCTTTGTAGGTTATGTAAAGCCAGAATATTTTTTAAATTGTACGAATTTTGGGGGAGTGATAACAGTGTTTTAGTGATACAAGTCTTACTAATTAACCCATAGCTGGAGAGAGGAGAGATGACTTCATATTGTTCCCAGGGGGTATTTTCACGAAATTGAATATACGGTTCCAAAGTTATGTGGTCGCGAGCAAGTATTTCTAGAACTGAATAGATAAGTACAATTGTTTGAAGTTAATGTTTCTTGAAAATCACCCTTTAATATAAACACAATCATGAATTTTACAATCTGTCTATTTTTACAGCGTCCTTGACTGGAAAGATATCTGTGTAGATAGGAGTTAAACAATCTCTGAAAATTAAGGCCCAAGGAAAACTACACTAAAATAAATTACAAGGAATTCATGTTAGAACCTAATTGGTGTTTAAGGTAGTTGTATAATTCTCAGTATCATTACTACTAGATTCGAAGCTAAGTAAAAGACATCATTACGAATGTTGATTTTCGAGGCTGGTATAATCTGCTTGCCTGGATGCAACGAAATCACCGACTCGCGTACAACACTTTACTCAAGCATAGTTAATATCGTGTTAACAACACTCGCCGATATGTATCAGGAGAGAAAAGAAATATCCGTTTATAACGATTTTCTAGGCGTAGTAGAATTGCATATAGATAGATTGTGATTAGATTTAGATAGATAACTTGATTGTAATTAGATTTAGATGAATTGTGATTAGATTTAGAAAGATTGAGATTAGATTTAGATAGATTGTGATTAGATTTAGATAGATAGCTTGATTGTAATTAGATTTAGATGGATTGTGATTAGATTTAGAAAGATTGAGATTAGATTTAGAAAGTTTGAGATTAGATTTAGATAGATTGTGATTAGATTTAGATAGATAGCTTGATTGTAATTAGATTTAGATGGATTGTGATTAGATTTAGAAAGATTGTGATTAGATTTAGATAGAAAGATTGAGATTAGATTTAGATAGATTGTGATTAGATTTAGATAGATAGCTTGATTATAATAAGATTTAGATGGATTGTGATTAATTTTAGATAGATTGTAATTAGATTTAGATAGATAGATAGATAGATAGATAGATAGATAGATTGTGATTAGATTTAGATAGATAGCTTGGTTGCAATAAATTTAGATGGATTGTGATTAAATTTACATTCACTGTAATTAGATTTATATAGATAGCTTGTGATTAGATTTAGGTAGAGAGATAGGTAGATATATATACTAAGTCTAACTTAGTCTCAGCTTATTCAGGGAAATGGAACAAGACAATATATAAACGCAATAGATAATAAATACTGCCAGACTTGTTTGCAAACTTATACGACTTGACTGTGTCTCATCAATCTTTTCAGCAAGTGATGAAGAATTATTTCACTGAAGTTTTGTTTTTACCTCGAAGTTCTTATGAATCAATTGAATAAATTAAGCATTAAGATTAGAGAGAAAATTCAAAGAACATATTGTAATGAAGGTAATATTCAAGACTTTAATGCTATCATTTAAGGTAAACATTTTCACTAGATCACACATTTGGTGAACTTGTGAGGATAGAACGCTATAGAAATTGGTCAAATAGACTAGCTCACTAACCTTTACTCTGTGCCAAGGCTTCTAGAGGTGCTAATGTTCGATGCAAGTGGCATTATTTTTACCACTAATATTAACCTTTTAATGTCCATTGTTCAACGGTAGGAGCGTATCAGACGAATAATAATTGTGTTTATTTTATTGACACACACACAAACAAACAAAAAGGCCAAAATACACTGTGTTTAAACATCGTGTTGAGACACATTTAGTAATCGTCTGTTAGCATAAAAAAATATTTCTTAACATATGTTTTACTAGTGGAACAGTGGGCACTAACAGGTTAATGTAGACGGCCGCTGGTAGTTGTAATGCCGATAAAGCGACGGAAGATGCATTCAGAGATCCAAGTTTGAATGCGAGTTCTGAATTCGCCTTAACGTTTTTGAGAAAAGCAGGAAATCAACCACTCTCTGTGCTTAAAATATCTTTTCACTGGTTGATGGCAAAAAGAGTGGATGAGTGAGAACTTGGACAGGCATGTCGTAACAATTGACGAAGAGAAAATGTAAGAGAGAAGTTAAGCAAGGCACTCTCCCATAACTACTTGATCTGTTATTCCTATTGTTAAAACATTATTTAATGGTAGAACTAATTGAAAAACTAGTTAAGCTTTAAATTCTAATGCGCAATGGACATCACTGCAGAAAATGGAATCGGCAGACCAAGTTTAAATTCTCTGTCAGTCTGTAGTGTTTACTCTCACACAAATTAGAAATAGACATTAAGTTTTGGGACATAAATATTCGGAATGATTCATTAGTGACATTTTTAATACCATATTTCTTCAGAAGGTAGACGATCATGGCTCTTCACAGTTTCCTTTTCTTTATTATATCTTAATTATCATGGATTTTTGAGAAATATAGTGAAGTGGTTTTCCATTGTGAACTCCGTACTTTAGGCTGATTGCAAGCCAGAGATGACCTTGTCTACTTGTTATTTAACTCATACTTTAGCGGAGAAAAAATGGTTTCATAACTTTCGCAAGATCATTTGTGTGAAAGTGAATGCTACAGACTAACAGAGAATTTGAACTTGGTTTGCCGATTTCATTTTCTGTAGTAATATTCATTGCACCATCCGTGTATATTAATCACTAAGTGTAACCGTAAAACTTGGCCGAATTCAATGAAAAGGCATTCTTTTAACGATATCGTGAATGATAATGTTCAATGAAGGTTAGAGAAAAGAATATTGATTAATGTTTTTTGTTTCGAAATCAGACAGAAAGTATTTTTAATCTGATGACGTTCAAATTAAGACATACATGTAAAAGCAAATGATTCAAAATTCATAAAGAAAACGAGTCCATAATCTTCGGGAAACTTTCAAAAAGAGATTTCAGTCCGACAAGAGAGATTTCAGTCGATTTCAGTCCGACAAGAGAGATTTCAGTCCGACAAGAGAGATTTCAGTCCGACAAGAGAGATTTGTACAACAATGAATTCTATTAATCTCCTATTAGCTTAAGGAATTCCATTAGTGTTAACAAGAAAGTTAATGTAAAACTAATTAAATATGTAGATGGTTTATCAGAGAAGTTACTTTGTGTAGTTTTATGATTTTGTATAAGCAGAAAAGAACGAAACGCCATCGTCCTCGACGAAAGTAAAACACTTATAAAATTAAACACACACACACACGCATATATAAATATATTTTTAAACAGGCAAAACCGCATATGTTTTTCCCTAAAACATGATTTTTTTTCGGGTAACCCATCATCAGAAGAATCGTTGGCAACAAGTTAGATGTCAAAGAGAATTGCGGATGGACAAATACACAGGAAGTAAACGAGGAACTACGATTAAAGTAGGATTTAATATTAAAAAGGGAGAAAAAATAAAAGCGGGAGGAAATAGGGAAAACCAGAATAAATAGTTCCAGTGTGTATAAAATGGAAAATATAGACTGACAGGCCTCTCAGTAAAGAAAGAGAACAAATAAATTTCTCTTTCTGTCGATACATACATAAACGCACAGACACACACCTATATATATATATATATATATATATATATATATATATATATATATATATATATATATATATATATATACACACATACACATGCTAGAGTAGGAATTTACTAGTAGATCTGCGTCTGATAACAGTAGAGTTTTACGCCATGTTTGTTAACCTGTAAATTTACCGGATTCGAGAAGAAGGTCCCTTTCATCATATATCGGTAAGAACAGCTAAAATTGCTCAGGTTTTAGAAAGTACGTCAGGCTGAGAACTTTTTAGTACCTCCGGATGGACGGACACACACACACACAGAGTATATAATTAGCCAACACGAATTCCTTTAAACAAATTGTATTAAATTCAACTGACAAGATCTCTCCATTTAGTGAATTTCGACCGGCTTCAGGTTAAATCTGCGCAAGGACCTAAACTAATGGTAGTATATCCAAGGTGGCAATGACACGGCATCGCTGGGTAGAGGGCTTCCCAGACTGACGTCAGTGGTACGGGCCGAGGCTTTAACGTTCGCGTTTTCGTTATCAAGGTGAGCTTTCAAGCCGGAGGACATCTACCAGTCTGTTTTGCCCAAGACCCGCTTATGCATGCATGAATCCCTACCAAAACCACTAATGGGAATGATGATGGTGATGATGGTGATGACGATGATGACGATGATGATGACGATGACGATGATGACGATGATGACGATGAGGACGATGATGACGATGATGATGGTGATGATGGTGATGACGATGATGACGATGATGATGACGATGACGATGATGATGACGATGACGATGATGATGGTGATGACAATGATGACGACGATGATGACGATGATGATGACGATGACAACGCTTTATATCCGGATGAGATTTATCGATAAACTGTCTAAGGGTTCATGTTTTTGTTATGCTTTTGTTCGATTACTTGTTACTGTTTCTGTTATTATCAACAATTTTCCAGCATCGTATCATTCTTAGCGACATCCAAGAATTTTCTAGAAAGTTACATTTCAAATTCAAATATCCGTGTATCGTATAAGCGTGTATCATAACACTGGTAACTTATTCTATATATATATATATATATATATATATATATATATATATATATATTATAAGTTAATAGACTTAAAATATGGTTTTTCGCTACACAGTTCTAACCATGTTTCAAAAATGGAAGCTAAAAGCCCCTAATTTAATTTTGTACTTAAATTAAAGACATCACTTTCATTTCAATTAAATTAGGGGCTTTTAGCTTCCATTTTTGAAACATGGTTAGAACTGTGTAGCGAAAAACCATATTTTAAGTCTATTAACTTATAATATTAATGCTCTGTAAATTTACATTGAGCACTATTTTGTAAAAATAAAAATATCTATAAGAACACCGGATTATATATCTTACTGTTCTTTCGTTTTATTAATATACATATATATATATATATATATATATATATATATATATATATATATATATATATATATATATAGCATAATGAGAACCACGTATACTTTCTTAATATGTATATATAGAAAAAGTTGCAAATTAAAAAAATAATAATGTTCTTTTATGAAAGTATTTATTTATTTATATATATTTGATATTTCAGATTGGCCTCAATCTTTCTTCAGAAATAACTGTTTGTTTACAAGTAGCGTCCGTTGCGAGATGCGGACGTCACGTGATATGGAACGAATATTCCTAACGTAAATCTAACTGCAATAATATCTTAGATGTTGTTTAAAAAATAAAAAAGAAATAAAATAATAAAATTTTTTTTTAACTATATCTAAAAAATGTTTAACTATTAAAATATTTATAAAGATTTAAAATACCCAAGTCTTTATTTAAGCCTAGTTTATACGTATTTAAGAAAGATTGAGGCCAATCTGAAATATCAAATATATATACAAATAAATAACTACTTTCATAAAAGAACATTATTATTTTTTTAATTTGCAACTTTATATATATATATATATATATATATATATATATATATATATATATATATATATATTATACACATTTTAAAATGGTGTCTACTGTACTGAAAGATATTTTATTTAATGTGTTTGAAATAATCAGATACGTAGAAAAATTAAAAATATTAAACAAAGAACATTCACTGATTTTTCAATCTAATTGCACACACACACACACACACACACTATAAGTGTGTGTATGTACGTCCGTGTATCTGTGTATTTTCTCATATTAACTGTGTGAATGGATATGTTCTGTAATTACATACATTTTTTTTAACCATTTCACCACAAGTAAACTAAAAATGCCACTACTCTGCAGTGGGGTTACAGGGAGTGAAAGTGAGAAAAAAGACTGTGTATAGGGGGATTGAAGAAAGTACAAAAGATGAACGGGATTCAAGAAGATAGAAGATGGTGATTGACGTTGCATTTCAATTTTTGAAGATTGTAATTATCAGGGAAACAAGTAAACAGAAGGAAGTACCACAGGCGGGAAGTGTGAGAAAAAACTGTTGGAGTAGAAGTGGTTATTACATTTAGCTATTTCAACTGTAAAACTGTGGGTGTAGCTGTTAATCTAGTAGCACGCTTAAAATCATGTAGTCGGGGAATTAGTGGAAAAAAAACTCGTCAGAACAGTTGCCACAAAAATATTTGTAGAAAAGACAGAGGGAAGCCATGTCACTACATATAAACATACATATACGCTGAAAAATATTCATAGAAAATTTTGGTAAAATTAAATTGTACCTGAGTTGAAAATAATAATTTTAGTTTTAATAAAACTATAAACTTTTATCACATTTCAAATTTAATAAAACAATCTATTACATTTGTTTTAAAAGCATTACATTTTTTTCTTTGTAAATATTTGAATTTCATGATTCTCTATGTGAAATCGCCGGCAATGTTAAACAATATTAATCTTTATTGGATAAACTGACAATGCAATAAACAAGTTGGTCAATACTCTCGTCTTGCCTGTTTTAAGTTACATCAAAATAAGCAGATATTGTAATAGCCTTCGGTTCAATACCAGGCTATAGCAGTAGACCAATAAAAATTGTAGATTAATTTAAAGGGAAATAACTGAGACATCCGAGTTCGGTTCGAAGTTACAATCACCTGACGAAGGCCGGAGCATACAACGGCCAAAACTTTGTGAATAAGAAGAGGATAACAGTCCGAATAATGTAAATCTACCTAGTTATAGATATTCAAAAATCAAATAACGCAAAGCTGTTGTTTGTTATATGTCTTTTCGGTATACATCCGAGTTTTCAATTCTCCAAATATAGATTCGATTACGTTAAGGACAACGTTTTGTCACCACACTGCGATGTCTTCATCAGCGAGAAAATGTCTTTATTATACGCAATGTATGGCACGGTTATCTTTCCTGTTGGACTATTTCACTTTCTGCTATATCTGATAAGTGAGATTTTTGAAAATTAATATAACTTCTCCTGTTAACTGTCCCATTGATTTTTATCACCTTTCTTGTACCATTGCTTTTGATGTAGCCTTAAAACATTAACTACCCATCATAGAATATTACCGCATTTGTTGTATATTTTGGTTTGTTCTTTGCCCCAATTGATCTTTGGGAGTATTCTTTCTGTTCTACTTTGCGTTCACATTTGCTCATTCTTCATTATCCAAAAGCAGATATTCTTTTTATTCGATGTTTTTTGGTTAATGATTAATTTTCTGGGGCAATGCATCCATTTAGATTACTTTTACCGAGTATCTTTAATAACGTATGAATTGAAACTTCAGTAGATATGCTTCTTTCATCAATTACTTTACAAGACGTTAATTATCGGGTGGATACTGATAACGCCGCTTGACTTCTTTCATACCTTTCTTCTGATTTCCAAGGTCAACCATCCAAAATAACAACACACACACACACACACACACACACACACACATATATATATATATATATATATATATATATATATATATATATATATATATATATATATATATATATATATATATATATATATATATATATATATATGAATGAGCATGGTCGAGTAATTAGAATGTTTACTTTCCAAAACTTAAACCCAGTTTCGAATCTCTCCATGGTCGATTTGTCAAGAAGGTGACTTCTTGATATTATTGGTTTGAGTACGAGGCGATACCATCGTGCAGTACCTTTGGAAAATCGCCGAAAAACATGTCACTTGTTGACTCAAGTTCTTTTTAATCTCCATCTTGATTCACCATTATTTTATATGCAGCTTACTAAATATCAACCGAGTCGATTGTGGCCAGACGATATAAAATCACAGGTTCGCAAACGTTTTCGACCAGCCGTACCCAGACGACTTTCTTAGCATCTACTTTGTGTACTCATATGAAGACATTTCTTTCTTGGTATTAGGTATTTTGTTCAGCTAATACAAGCCTCACGAGCCACTAAAGTTGTAAGGGAAAATGGTACACCGCTTGGTTTCTTTCTGGCCAAGATTTGTTCCTACTGGCGTTGTTCAAACTGTTGATCATGTTAGATTGTGCATTCTTCCCACAAAAGCTGTAATTATTACGTACAGTGTAAACGACGGGTGCGTACTGTGGTTGTTGAACAAACTACACACAAGTGTGCTTGAGCAGGCGTCTGTGACAGGGACTGCATAGACGCCTTAGGCGAAAGAAAGAAGTTTCAGTTTCTGGGATTATTCTTTGAACATTTTATAAAAGCAATACTTCAAGAAAACCATTTTATATTTTTAACCCAAACAAATAAGATTTTGGCGATTTATTCTTGAACAAGTTTAAATTATTCATTTTGATTTGTATTTCTTTCATTTTTTTTTGTCTTTTCTGTTTCCGGTGTGTTAATTTATTATAGTAGAGTCTAAAATACTACGCAAGAGAGTTGCGATAAAAACAACAAAAATAAATAGCAATAAAATAAATGAATAACAACATACAGTGATTTATTAAAGACCTTCGGGTATCTTATAACTATTAACTCTTTATGTGTTGCTTTGCAATTCAATTTTTAATGTTTTGAACGAAAAATACGAACTATTCTTTCAGGGGGCAAAACAAATTGTTTTTATTTTCTTTTCTACACGCTTCTTTCGTCCTTCCTTCCTTTCCTTTCCTTTCCTTCCTTCCTTCCTTCCTTCCTTCCTTCCTTCCTTCCTTCCTTCCTTCCTTCCCATCCACCAGTCCATCCATCCGTGAAGTTGACTGATACTTGATAGGAGTAGCCTCGTCTGGGTTCCTCTCTGCCCGAAGACAGAGAGTTTGACAAATAAGTCTTGATGCTTGATGTCCTCGGATAAGTCCCGCTTATTAAATATCAACTATGTCCCGAACTTGTGGCCCGAACTTCCCACGAGGGAGGATTTTGCACGAACTATAATCTGTTACATTTGAATTTGAAAAAGATATACGTCCAGTGGAAAAGTAAATATAATATTTTAGATGGACATTATTTATCCGAAACGGATGTTAATGTTTTCGAATTTTTGCTTTACAACAATCGGCACCATCTTTGAAAAGATTTACTGTAGTTTATGATAGTATAATCCATCATCCAATTTATCAGGGAAATAAATAAAGACATGAATGTATCATGTTTATTGTTAGCAAAACTAATAGTAATAACAAATGTAAAAGTTTTTTTTAGTTTGCCAGCTTTTCACTGAAGAATAACCGACGATTGAACTCCAGGTTTCAATTATGAAGTAAAGCTTACAACTTCACACTGCATTCTTAATTCTTGTACTTCTTAAAATTTCACTGGCACTTATATGATGAAATCTTTGTTTTTAAACTGACGATAAATTAACAACGCTGAAATGGAAATTAAAAAGTTAAGTAAATGCCACAACTGATTTTCGTTTTCTCATTCATCGTAGCATCCATGTTAAATACCTGATATATAGCTGTTAGTTGAATTTCAATCCGTACTTTCCACTGTTCATTTAATGTAATCAATTTTCACCACGGAATTAAGTGCACAGACAACGAAGGAGATTATGTTGAAAATTAAATTTTGTAAAATAAAAGCCTTTTTTCATTTTCAGGCTGTGGACGTATTGACTTATTCAAGTAAATATATTTATTTTAGTAAACCTGTCTTTATTTATATCATCGATTTTTAAGTTATAATAATGATTACATGTTTTACTTGAAATCAATTTCTCCTTTTGAAGAGGGTTAGACATTTTAGACGGAAAATTTTGGTTTATTCAATCATCACAGATTGAAATAAAAGCAGTTTTTTATGACATCGAAAATAAATCCTTAAACCTCCTTGGCATCTATCCTCTACCTTCACTACTAAGCCATAGCTATTATTACATATTTCAATTACTTTGCACGTTTTTATCATACCTCGAAGACACGAAAACAAATACTGATGCGCTTTAAATATTGAATTACCAGTAAAAAGTCCATCTTAGTTGGGTGGGGAAAAGAAAAAGAAAATCTAGAAGATGTGAAATGATTTTCTCCCAGGAGTTAATTACCTGCTTTAATCGAGTGACGTTATGCAAGACGATTAAAAAATGTTTCTTGCAAAGTAAAAGTGAATGTCAGTGTAGTGCAGCGGTTAGCGGCGCTGAAAGTGTAATTGTCAAGCCAAATTCTAATTACACTCGGGTTCGTTGCGTTCACTTACGATTTTTTTTTCACCAGCGGGGTTCGTTCAACATGTAGGTAAACTCCTTTTTCTTGGATCACGTATATGCTGAGATGTTGATACTTTTATTACAACAACAATATTAGTTATACCAGTCTACGAATTTCTATGATGAAAATTTTATTAGTGGTCATTTTTAACCAGTCTTTCATCTTCATGTTCCATGAAAGGAACATTGCTCAAATATTAATAATTACCAAAGTAGATATTAGTTACCAGTAACTAACAATTCCTTCCACTCTAATTTCACAAACACTTCTTCTAGTGTTTCCTTTCTTTGCTTCTATATGGTGCCAAGACGCGGCCTCTCAGCATGACTTTCGCACTTCGTGTCCATATCTATCTATCTATCTATCTATCTATCTATCTATCTATCTATCTATCTATCTATCTATCTATCTCAGTCTGTTCATATCTATCTATCTATCTATCTATCTATCTATCTATCTATCTATCTATCTCAGTCTGTTCATATCTATCTATCTATCTATCTATCTATCTATCTATCTATCTCAGTCTGTTCATATCTATCTATCTATCTATCTATCTATCTATCTATCTATCTATCTATCTATCTATCTATCTCAGTCTGTTCATATCTATCTATCTATCTATCTATCTATCTATCTATCTATCTATCTATCTATCTATCTCAGTCTGTTCATATCTATCTATCTATCTATCTATCTTTTCTAATTCTAGCAAACAACGACATCGTAATATTGTGAGTGTTCTTGGTTTGTGTCTCGAGACGCGCCTACCAGGTCTCATCGCAGAATTTGTTGATGGCGTCTCTGTGAAGGAATTCATGCGAAGCAGTTACAAATCGATGACATGGCCAACAAGGGCGAGAATAGTAAGTGCATATTTTTGTTTTTACGTTGTTGTTCAAACACATAGAAGATTTCTGTTCATGGCGGTTTTTTTGTTGTTTACGGAGCTTTCCATGTTTACTCAGTTGACACTAAGCCGTTCATCGTTTCTTTCCTAGTCTTATAACTAGTCGAGTTCGTATTCATGAAACATTCTCAAAATTCCGATTGCTAACTATAGACCATTGACTGAATTAATTGACTATATTCCTAGTTAACTGTGGGTTTAACAATTCTACACGACATTCAAATAAACCTGTAGGTTTTGGTGAGGGCCATACTTCCTTGTAGTGTACTGCAATAGAATTACAAACAAATAACTGTACAAAATAACAGAAACTACAACTCTTAAACACTGCAAGAAGAGATAACACTGAACTTGAGAAACCCTTTTTCCTGAAAAATTATTTTAATAGAAATATCTTATAAATTTCAACCGGCCGTAGCACTGGCTGCTCGGTTGATGAATGCCGAATGTTTCCATATAAGGAAATGGTTAATTATTAACTATGATTCATGCATCGTTCTTAAATCGTAAATGTTTGCATCAAATAACGCAACTTGCATCTAAGTCTTGCCGGCAATAGCAAAATATCTAATGCATAGCTTTAGAAATTACATTTATTGACAATGTCTTTGCAAAAGTTTACAGCCACTTCTATTTCAGTCAATCAGTTGCGTGGTTCATCGCCTTAGTTCAAATGCTTTAATTTTAGGGCGCGAAATTGTTTAAGTGCTCGCCCGACCTGTTCAACCTCTACAGTGAGGCAATTCTGAGAGAACTAGAAACCCTACCGGGATTTAGCATTGGCGGCCACAATCTTAAAAACATAAGATAAGCAGATGACACAAGACCGATAGCAGACACGTAAAAGAAATTATAAAATCTCCTACAGAAGGTAGCGATGGAGAGTGTGAAGAAGGGACTAATCATAAACTACAAGAAAACAGAAAGCACGGTTATCATTAAAAAGATGAGCAAGAAATACAATTTGCAGAATCAAGCAGACTCAGAAGTTTGAATATATGGGAAGTGTTCTGACAGAGTAAATGGATGACGGAATAAGGATTAGGAGAGATAACAAAAAGATAACATCTATTAAGAGCTACAAGTGACAAGAAATTGTGGAGAGCCATGATCGTCAACATCCGGAAGGGACACGGCATATAAAAGAAGTTAAAATCTGGGAAATGTTTGACCATGTATTCCATCTGGCACCTTTATTCTTTCTATCGTATCGTCAGCTAATGCTCTTTATGATAAATATGAAAGCAAACTGTCTATACAAGTTAGACATAATATTACTAGAAAAAACAACAAAGAAAAGAATCTAAAATTAACGATGTTTTCTTTGAATAGAATTAAACTAAAAACTTTAGGTAATGCTATAAACAATCTCTTCTCAACACATGAATAGGACAACCACAAAATATTATGATTGAACAAAAGCTGAATGTTTTAGTGACTTGACATTGGAGTTTAAATATATACTTCTACAATTTTATAACATTTCTTAAAACTAACTTGACATGTGTGTCGTGAAACATACCGCGTCACACGAATAAATACACACGTGTCTTCTTTTTCTATATGCTGCGTCCCTTCAGAATATGGGTGATCATAGCCCTCCAAACCTTCCTATTCCATGTGGCACTTAGTAGTTTTTCTCCCTTTGCTAAAGCTCCCAATTCCGTTCGACTAAGTGACTCACTGTCTCCCCCTGTCTTTCTTGCCCTCAGTATGCCCCTTGAGAGTTAAATTTTCCAAGTCGCTCTTCCTCATTATGTGTCCAATGAATTTCAGTTAACTTTTCCTGATTCTAAATTTTCTCTCTGATGCTATTTTTAAATAATATTATATATAGTTGCTTACTCTCTCCGTGCATGGATTTCTCAGCATCCTGCAGTAGACACACATTGATATTGCTTGTGTAAAACCAATAATAATTTGAAAGTGAGAATGGTATGTGGCAGAAGTTATTGGACTAAAATTTAAATCACTCTGTATGGCGAAAAGCATCACTTGCATACAATCCCACAAACATCATCCACATGCTATTAAGCACGTTGAGTGGATCAGTAATACTTTAGCAATGTGTTTTAACCTGAAAAAATCAAGTTTTATATACTTCCAAATTCTCAAAGATAGTCTTTTAAAATTGCCAAAAACTCAACTTGAGTGACAATGTTCTCTTTCAACAGGACAATAACAGGAAAAAGTATGCAATAAAATACAACAAGAAAGGATTTAGATTAAACGATTTAAATTCAAAAAGTATCCAAGTCAATTCCAGTCCTGGGTATGACGATCAACTACATCCGACTGCAAGGCTTCTGATCAGGAGATTTCGAGGAGCATGGGACCACCTCTTAATTGTTGTTGTTCCCAGGTCCACCCTGACTTGGGGGTGGTAGCACATGTTAGGGTTCAAGCTATGGGCAAATAGTTAACCCCCAAACTGGGGTCAAAACATTTTGAAAATGTAGAAATACATTTTTATAATGAAAGTGCCTGCAATAAATTTTCATAGTAAAAAAAAGCAATGCATTTTTGTAAGGAAAAATATTACCACCAATACATTTTTGTATAAGGAATTACTAATGCCCGACCCCAAATTAAATTCCAGCATTAAATGAGCCATAACGCCTTGATATTTAGTTAAAAAAGCAAAGCATTCAAACCAAACAAGTTGAATGTTACTGGAAATCTGTGGCGAAAGCTTAAATTGGTTGGGTATCGTAAATTAAGATCATTGATGGCACTGGAGAGAAAATAAGTTCTACTTCATGTGATAAAGTTGTATGAAGCTGTAGTAAGAGACCGAAAGTAGTCATTGTAGAATACGAGGCTTATACTTACTGCTAGTTTAGAATACAAATTAGAGAATGAATATAATTCCAGAACAAGTAAATGACGTTTTCTCAAAGATGGTCTTGAAAATGTCATTTCACAACAAATGTTGCTGGGCGATGTTAGATATAAGATATTGTATTTCCTTCAAAAACTGGTTTTAAAAAAAAATAACTCAACATATTTCAAAGTGATTCGAAAGAGAACACCACGTTATCTTGTTTTGGCATCTGCTTACGCATTTTCTGCACATTTGAAATGATTTACAAATATGGTAAAAAAAAAAGATACAATCTTAAATTCGATGAACGCTTGATCTGTTTTTCATGTGTGAGCGAAATTTTCAAGTCTCCGGAAGCAGTTAAACAGATAAATCCCCAAAATTCAGTGTTATTGCTTTGATTGTTGGTGAAAATTCGGTCGATTTTTCTATAATAAGACGAATTAACTTGCAAAGGAAGATGATATTTCTTCATTTGGTTTTATATACTTTAAGTCCCTCTGCGACTGAATGAGTGGCATTTAGGGTTGTTCCTCTCTCTTTCTGTATATATATATATATATATATATATATACATATATATATATATATATATATATATATATATGGTGAATAGTAGAATGCAGAATCATATTCAAACAAAGTGAAGATAATTAGATAAAGTGGCAAAGCTATTCAGTTACGTGTTTCGTCTTTTATCGTGAGCGTCAAAGCTAGACCAAGTGACAAAATCATGTGTATCTCAACACATTTTCTTACATATTGAGGGCGCATAGTCTTGGCTTGAAACGCGTAGGTGAATAGATTTTCCACTTTTTCTTATTATGTACACATCATATATATATATATATATATATATATATATATATATATATATAAAGAGAGAATAAGATAGAATGTGACATAGACATAGGAATGAACAGCGTCGCTGACTCAGTTTCACACTTCAATGTGATCTTTATTGACGCACGAAACTCACAGTCACCGTGCAGTGTTTATTCATATGCCCACATTCTCTATATCTGTAGACGCTCTATCTCCGACAAGTGACACTTTTTCTTTATAAATATAATGAGTTCTATCTATCTATCTATCTATCTATCTATCTATCTATCTATCTACAACCAACTTGGGACTTTCATCAGATTGCTTTATTTTGCGCAAGAATTAGTGCTCAATTTGCATAAATTGTTGCATCACTTTTTCAGACTTGGGTCGAATAAATATTAGGTTGGTGCAAAAATAATGGCGTAATAATGTCGTTCTTTGACGTATTTTTTAACGTCAAAAAACGACATTATTACGTCATTATTTTTGCACCAACCTAATAGAAATGAAACATCAATGGAGCTAAACTAGTAGAATACTTGAATACAATACAAAAAAAAAGTATTTATTAATTCTTTTTGTTTAATTCTACGTTTTTCCTTTTGATGTCAGATTTTATTCAAATTTGAGCATAGCTCTTTATAAACGAATTGCTTTTAAAAAGCACACACACACACGCGCGCGCATATATATAGAACGTTTTTTTATTAATCCGGCAGATTTGTATCACTTTAAACGTTATTTTAAGGGATATTCATATTTGAATAGGCGTTCCGTTTATGTATTGAAAAGTATATTTATTTATATACACCTACTGGACTGAAATTTTGGGGAATCTTATTAAAGAAAAATTATCGCCCTACAGAGGCGTATTATGTAGTTATTTGCTGAATTTAGATTTCAAAAATTCATTGTGTAATGTTAGCTCCATGATAGCAATTTTTAGTGTCCCATATCCCCAGATTTCCACAATTCTTTCTATTTTTAAAAGTTTCTACGAGGAATTTGTTATCATTATAGATATGACATACATATGACGGAAATGTCCCTCACGCTAAAATTCTTCCTTGGATAGTGTTTTTCCCTTTTCATTTAAAATTCATCTCCTGGGAGCCAAATGTCTCTCGTTTGAGAATCACTGATCTATGGGATAAGTAATCATCAATGATTTATGTATATTTACAAGGAAAATTCAGGCGACGACATATTGATCCCTCCTCGGAGAGAGAAACAAATTCAACCAACTGTGATAATTCAATGTAAGCGTTAAAGTCTACATTTAGCGTCACTTATAAAAATAATGTAACATTTGATTTTTTTTTTCCTTTTCTTCTTTGAATTGCAGTGTCTTCAAGCAGCAGACGGACTGGCGTTTTTACACAGTTGCAAACCGCCAATATTTCACAGGGATGTCAGATGCGCGAACATTTTCATTACAGATCAGGATATGGTTAAGGTAACTAACAACTGAATGTACATTCCTAAACTGATATTAAATTGATGTCAACATTTTCAACGCTTCTCTTTTAAATAACGTTGGGGAAATCTGAGAAGTGTCTCTGAATTTATTCTAATGTTTTAAGTCCAAACAAAGCGATAAGCGCCACAAACATGCAAAAAGGTACAGAGTGTTAAACGAAACAAGGAAGACAATAAAAAAGGAAGATTAAAGGCGACAGAAGATAACAATTGTCATTGGCTTTGAATTTTTGAAGATCATAGTTTACAGGAAGGCTGGAGATAGTTCTATAAGCGTGAAATGCGGGAGAAGGAATTATTAGCATAACATTTAGGGTTTCATCTAGATATTTCAACAGTGAAATGTTGAGACCTATCTGCCAATCTAGTACTGCACTTAAATTTGTGAAGTCGAGATACTAAAGACGAAAGCTCACTGTGAAAATATTTATAAAAAGTCAGTTATGCTACAGCGGTGGGAGAGTGATTGACGTTGTGGTGTCATGTCAGGACAGATAATGTTGTAGATTCTTTCTGGAATTTTATCATGATTCTGTAGATATATAGTGGGAGCACCAGGCCAAATGCGGCAGCAATATTCGAGGCACGGATTAATGCTAGACTTATAAATGTGCCAAATAGATTTTGGCGAGAGAAATTCTATGTCACGACGTACTGACCCGACTATTCTAGTAGTAAATCTGACAATTAATTCAGTATAATCGTTCAAATTCATGTCAGGGGTCAAACAAGGCGCAGTTTGCTGTTCTCCTGGAGGTTAGAATCAGCCATGCTGATTGAAGACAAAAAGATTCTTTACGATGATTAATAGAGAGCAGTTTCGTTTTGGATACTTTCTGTAATTAGTCAGTGTTGTTTGTATGACGGATTTTGGCGCGGTAAGTGGAATCGGCGAACCGAGATCAAATTGCAGACTAATCTGTTGCATACACTTTCGTACAAATACCACCCACCGCCTAGTTATGGGATAAATATAAAACTAGTTCTCTCAGCTTAGGTAACAACTAGTTTCAGAGAAGGAAAAACTGAATTCCAAATGCTGGAGAGTGTAACGGGAAATCACTGCACCATCTTCTCAAGAATGCATGCCAATTAGGTAGTATATTGTTTACAAATCATAGAAAATTCTTAGTTGACAGGAAAATGGGCTCGATATGAATTCAAGGATTCAAGTCTGCTTTAAAAAACTCGCCAATCTTTTTTGTTCGAACACATTTAAAAATACATTTAGACAAGGTATTCACTGGAGATGTGTATGTGTAGCGTCACGTTTATCGGCTTGTAAAACCGAATAGGTGATCTGAGTTCAAATTCTAGCCTCGTCTATTGCATTCACATACATGCTAGAAGCATCAGTCTGTTTCTTCATCCTCAGCTCTTTAACCTTGATTAGTAGCCAGTCTAAATTCATAACTGTGCAGAATGCAGATAACAATTGAACACGAAAAACGTAAATCTAAGAATATTAGCAATGTTGTGTAAGACGAGATTATTCGTCATCGTTCTACAAGTATCTTGTTACAATTTCACCATGTCATTCAGATGCGACTTTTTTGGTACACGTATTTAAAGATAAATCATGGAAACTATAATTTGTTCAACAACGCACGTAAAACTTTTTATCAGCGCTTGATGAAGTGGGAAGAAAATGAATTTTCTGAGAGAATTAGATATCCTATAAGGATGCATTATTGGCGAACGCAATCTTATCAGCATAAGATATGCAGATGACACAGCGTTGATAGAGGACACAGAAAGGAAACTACAAGAATCACGACAGAATTTAGTAAAGGAACGCAAGAAAAAAGGACTACATATCAATTGCCAGAAGACGGACTGCATGACTGTTAGAAAAAGGAACAGACCAACATGCAAATTACAAACTAGAGATACGAAAATCAAACAATGACAACAATTTAGATATGTGGAAAATGTTTTACTAGAGAACGGAAAGTGCGACATCGAAATCGAAAACGTATTAGAATAGCGAAAGACGTCTTCCAAAGGCTAAGCAAAGTATTAAGAAACAGGAAAATTTCATTAGAAACAAAGAAAAGAGTACTGAACCGTTATTCAATATCAGTCCTGCTATATGCCATTGAATACTGAACAATACCCTTCAAAATGAACAAAAAAGCAAAAGAAATGTGCTTTTACGAAAGGATGCTGAAAATAATGAGGAAAGAGGGTTGGGAAAATTTTATACACACAGGACAGATGGAAGGCAAGAGGGACAGAGGAAAACAGCACGGAGCCTACCTAGCGAGCTTGAGTAAATATATGGCAGAGCAAGGTTTAGGAGATATAACAATAAGATATAATTTATTAAGAGCAACAAATGACAGGAAATTGTGGAGAGCCATGATCGCCAACATTTTGAAAGGATACGGCACATAGAATAAGTGACAGATTTGGCGCAAACGTCAGAGAGGCGTGATGATGTGAACATTAATTTAAATTGCATTATAAGATTTCTTGATGGCGTCAAAATTATCAAATTATTATTTTACCTCACTTGCGTTTGTCGATTTGCTAAATGTTGGCTACATTAATTTTGTAGGTGGCAGATTTTGGAATTACAAAATTACTGCAGCCTTTACGGGAAGAATGTACAAAGGAAGAATGTGTCTGTAAGTAGAAACATTAATTATCAGTTGTGTTTAGTTTGATTAATATTGCATATAAACAATGAGTACTTAGAATCGGGTACACAATAGAAAGTTTTAATCAAACCGAACCACACACAAATCCAGGCAGCAATCTTTTATTTATACCAGTTTGGTTAAACATCAACGAAAATTAATTTTAAGAATTTTTTTCTATATTTTGTACATTTTTCTGTTTTTTAAATAAAAAAATATCCTTGTCTGAATACTTTCACAGGCCATTATCAAAGATTTTTCTTGTTTTTTGTTCTATGTGGGTTTCCTGTTTTTTCAAATATCGCGTCTTCGCGTGTCATATAGGTTTCTTTTCAGAGTATCGCGTCTTCACGTGACAATTCGTGTTGTGTCATTTTTATTTATGATATATATTTAGTATGCCTGTTTCTGTATTTGATTCCCACAGATTTGTCTATCTTATGTTTTGTTGTTGTCTTGGTTGAAGATATGTAATTTAAATGAATCATTCCCCACCCCCCAAAAAAATGACACGTTAATGAACGATAATATATGTTTTGTTTGAATTATTATTATTATTATTATTATTATTAGAAAAACACTACACACACACACATATATTTGTGCGTGTGTGTGTACATATATACATATATATATATATACATACATACATACATACATACATATATACATACATACATCTATACATACATACGTATATATATATATTCATACACACACACACACACACACACACACACATATATATATATATATATATATATATATATATATATATATAAATATGTGTGCATGTGTGTGTATGTAATGTCTGTCTAATAATAATAATAATAATAATAATTATATATATATATATATATATATATATATATATATATATATATATATACATACATGTGTGTGTGTGTGTTTTGCATATGAACATTTTTTTTTATATTTTTTATGTCCGACGCCATAACTCAAATAATTTGATGGTTTTTATTAATGACAATTTGGTGCCTTATTAGATTTCTGAAGTCATCAAATCCTAAATTAAATTTACATTTTTTTGCAAAACACAAACTTTTCATTACTTAAAGAAATACTCTAAAATCTTCATACGCGGCCAAGTCAAAAATTATCCGCACTCTTGTCTAAAGAAATGTTATGGTGAAAGTGTCGATAATTTCTGACTTAGCCGCGTCTTTATCTTCTTAAAAAAGGCGATAATACAATTTATTTTCGCAACATAAAAATCATTTTTTTAAAGTTCACCAAGATAAGGCTTGGGAGCCACTCAATATAGAGGGTTACTTTTAAAATAGTAATGACAGATGAGGTGTGTGATATGAATGAAAAAACTGGTAGAAAGTAAAGATTATGAGGACTAATAGGATAGAAGATAATTCACCCTTAACTGAAGGAGGTCAAAGTTGAAATGTTCATGGAAGCAACCATCTGATTTTTGGGAATTTGAGTGGGAATTCTTACATTTGAAATGCAGGGGAAATGATGACGATTCGACTTCGTGGAAGCATCATGGCGTATCCTAGCTGTAAAGGTGTGAATTAGTGACATTAATAAATTAAGCTCATCCGAACATTTGCCACGGAACTATTGATAGAGTAGAGACAATCTTGCAATATTGCGTCTGTAGGCAAGAGGTTGTAGAATGGAGAACAATTCTTCACTCAGAAGATTGGAGAAAGGATTTAATGAGTTGTCTCTTAATTGCTCCGTGAATAAGAAATCACGATAAATGTTCTGCCGGGAGTTTGATAGCCAGTTTTGCGATGCGGTGAAAGGTCGGTAGGTTTTTTAATAAAATAATGCAAGAAGACAACTCAGAGATTTCTCTTTTATGAAATTGCAGCATATTTGGAACAGTACATTTTTTAATGTGACAATGTAAGTCATCTGGTATAATTGTGTATGAGTAAAGTTTTTACTCAATCTTTTCGTCAATGCCAATTTATTTCGTCAATAGTTTGGTCATTGGATTAGCCTTAGAAGGGATTGGATTTAGCATTTGCTGAAGAAAATCAGCGAGAAAATGAAAACAACATCCCGAAACAGAATTTGATCGTAATCAAACAAATATTCGGATTGGTTACGTTAATTCGTATCAGGACAAACGCATGAAAATATCTACACGCTTTGTAACGGACAATAAATCCTGTTATCACCCAAGAAAAATAGATAGTGAGAGATTATTATTAGTATAAAAATTTACTTTCTAATATTTAAATGATTTGATGCAAAATATTTTACATCACAGTTTTGAAAATAATGTACTCATGTGCTATTTAAAATTGCTTTCCTGCAACGTTCAGCGAGTGAAATGTTTCATCCCAGAAGAGTTGAAAACAGAATTTAGAGAATAAATAAGTATATTTAAATCTACAATTTCGCAATTTGTTGTTTGAAAGCTACGTTGATGAAAGAAGGTCCAACATTTGAAGGAAAGGCCCCAAAAGATACAAAGAGAATGCATTAATAGATAATATATTAAAAAAACTATTTAAAATCTATGTTAGTCTGTTCATTTTTATCTATCTATCTATCTATCTATCTATCTATCTATCTTAAGCTGGTATAAATATACCTGCTGGAAATGCGAAACTTCCAACTTGATCCTAAACAGTAACAATGGTGTTCCGCTCCACTATAGTCTAATTTTGAACAAAGTGGCATTGCATACAATTATAGTGCTTTCGAGTTAACCCATATTTCTAAACTAGATCTAAAATTGTTATACATAATAAATAGGAGCTAAGTTATGAAACTTATTTTGTTATGATGCCATAGTGATAGGAAATAGTGAGTGTGTTTAATTTTTCTTTTAAATAAAATGGCCGTTCACGTTATATACAATTAATGGTGATGATATAATTTCTCTGTTAGTTTCTAAAATCATTTGATGGGATCATTTTTAGTTTCATGTTTTCTAAAATATAGCTGAAATTAGCTCATTTAGGACATATGAATTATATTTTTGATGAAACTGTTGCGTGGCACCATTAGAACACTGGCAATATTTCTTATGAAAAAATTAAATAAAAAAGAAGAAAGAAAACAAAATGATTGAAGCACGCCAAACAATTGTACAAACAGAAGTCACTCTCTTTTTGATATTTACAAAACTTTGCTGAGTACGGCATAGGGTCACAAGCAAAGAGCATTCAGTAGGGCTTCAACTCATTTCTTTTGTAATGGCATGTAATATTAACTTGTTGACCATTGCTGCACAACGAAGCGTTCTAGCGATTTACTTAGTGTAGCTGAGATGTGGCACAAGTCTCTTCTTCGATTTCGTTTTTGTTTCTTTTAAACATAAGCAGATTATATGCAAATTAATGACTAACCTGGAGAAGCTGATTTGCTAACAATAAACTAATGAGATTACAATTCAACGAGTATAACGTAAAATTCAATCCGAGCTGACTTTTCAGTCATTCTTTTTTTTTAAACCTTCTGTTACGACTGTCGAGCATTGTCATAGTAATTATTGGTGTAGGGATTCTCACTCAATCACCGACCACAGATATATAATTTACTTCTTCATTTCTACTTATTGTCTTGATTGTTCATTATGTTTTTATAGCACAAATAAAAAGGACAAAAAGGTTTTATTTTGAAAACATTGAATTATAAAGCCGACATTAAAAATGAATTGTAAGTTTCAAAAATTAAAATATGGAAAAATCATTTTGAATTTATTTCCTATAAAAACTAAAACTACTCGTAATTCACATAAATATTATGAAAGCAGAAACTGTTTGGTCTTACTTGATAAAAAGTATCCAGAAAGCCACTAAATATTAAAAAAAAACATTTGGCGAGGTGTTCAAGCATCCGACACTAATAACGGAAGTTTAAGGGAGTTCTTGTTTTAATTTGACGATCTCTGACTTATCAAGTGTGATAACTTTGTAAAGTAAGTTACTATGGGCATAATATGAGCAGTAGGGCAGGTCGATTTTGGAACCGTAGTATTGCGCTTAGTTTGAAAGTTGGGGTTTGATATGATAAATAATACAAAATATGTTTTCAATATAGTTACCCTCTTTTGAGGAAACGAGTTTAAAGATTAAGTTTAGGTTCCAAATTATAACGTTGAAATTTAACTCCGGTGATCAGTGAAAGTCTTATAACATAGCTCCATAAAAATTATAATTTACTGAATCTGTACAAATTGTATATAGACAAAATTCACAAATACATTATTGTACCATCAAATAAGACCTTCATTTACTTCAAAGGGAAGTTATACTGAACAATTTAGCTATATTATCATATAAAATGTTATACAGTGCAGTAGTGTTAGTGTGATTTTCAAAAAAAAAATGCAAATTTAAATATTTTGTCTTATACTTTGTGCCCAGTATTATATACACGTTTATCTATTTTTTGTTTTTATTAATTAGGATTTAACAAATGATTTAACAAATCTTATTCATTCAGTAGCCGCTTTTGTGAAGTTTTAGATTTTTTTTACACAGTTTTTACTTATCGAATACAATAAAAACTGCATATTTTGCTTGAGGTGATTCATAATTAAAATTCTGGTTTCAATATATTTTACATTCAGTGTATCTAATACAAAAGATATCAACTTTATTTGGATTTATTCTTCAAATAGTAAAATTTAGAATCATTTTGTAAAGAAAAGTCCGCGAAAATTAGGTATTTCTGTACATTTTCTTCAGACGATGTTTAAAAATATATTCTCAAAACTAGGCAAAAGCTATGAATCTAAATTTTGATGGTGGTCGAATCCATTACATTCACTTACGTGCTAATACCCTTGCGAAGGTATGTATCCTCTTCTCTCTAGTCTAGCTATGGGTAAATAGGAGGACAAACCGGGTTTTATTGCCTTGGATGGCAACTGGTCTACAGAAGAAAGTAATGGAAACCTGCTGCTGGAAAAATCTGCCTCATCAGTCAAAAGTATCGAAAGATACATGATCGCCTAGGTGTCTATCACGCATGGCACATAACTGACTGAATTATCATATGAAAACCCAGCTTTCACACCGAATGCAATGTTGGTTTTCTGAAAAAGGTGAAAAATCAACTTGCTTTGGCAGCATTGTAGTTTAAATCCGTACTGAAAAAGAAAACTATGTAAAAATAACTTGTTAAAAATAATTGTGGATTTTTAATGATTTTAAAAATGATTTAATCGCAAGAAAGTCGATAAAGTTGCTAACATGCTGAGAGTTACTGAGGGTGAAAGAATCTGAGAAAGCATTATTGAAGAGCGAGGACGTATTATAAGTATATTGTCATTATTAGTGTTTATTACTCTTAACTCACGAGGCAATAAGCGTCCGGCACCTATGAGGATACAAAGGGATATGCAAAATGTATAATGGTTATCGGCGTGGAAAGTAAATCGGCGAACCTAGATCAAGTTTCCGACTATTCTCTTATTTTTCTTTTTTCACAAATACACTGAAGGAGGTAACGTGAAACCACACTACTGACTTTCTCCAAAAGAAACGGCAATTCACAGATCATAAAGAAAAGGAATTTGTGGAGAGACATGATTTCCTATACCTTGAATAATTTAAAACAAGTAGTATGCTAGACTAGCTTGCACGGCAAAGGGTGTTGTCCTTAATGCTATTAATTCAACGATGTTACAAATATCAAGTAAACTATATAGTTTACAACTAGAAAATCATTTAACTTGAATAGAATTCAACTTTTTTATTACCAGGAGACGTCTAGCTTCTAATATGGCTGCTCTTCTCGCCTTATAGATTAAATTTTAAAGAATAGGTTTTCGTTCATAAATTTAATTCCTTTTTTTCTATCTTTCATGTAATTATAATAATTTCTTTAACGCCATCTAATTTTATCTATGAAATTACTTTTATTGGATGATCGGTAAATCCACCTTTCTTTAGCATCTCAGATAATTATTCAGCCAATCTTTCCTTTTTATACACATTTTACCGCAGCGAGGAATTATATTCTTTTTCTTACTTTCGACCTTCTTACCCGAATTTTGTTTTAAATATTATGGCGTAACAAAAGACGTGAAGAATCTATAAATTCTTGCATACAACTAGAGGTTTTGAACAATATGAAAACATCATCCAAATACTTCGGGTTCAATACTGTCATTAAAAAATGATCGTTTCATCATTAGTAAGCAAACATAGAATTTAAAATGTTTATAACAACCAGGAAGGAATTCAGGGCGCAAATTTTACATAAACAACATTGAACTAGAGACGTTATTTTGTATTGAATATTAATTAATTAACTTTCTAGATATGCAAGTATGTTAACGATCCGAGTTCTAATTCCGTTCGAGTTCTTTATCAGCACTTTCGCACATGTACTCTTTGGAAAGATATGAATCGATCTCTTCATTTAATCTGTCATCTATGAGTTAAATAGCAGGGCAGACTAGTCTGACTAGCCGTGATTGGCAACCAGTCTATGAGAAAGACAACTTTGAATTTAAATCATAAACCATGAAGTTGGAAAATGATGATTAGATATGGTGTTCAGCCCCTCGGAATGAGAGTGATTATCCAGAATGGAAGGCTACATAGATGAATCAATTTTCTTTCTTAGGACAGGGAATATAGGTCTCTTTTTTTAGATACTGAAATGTAAGTAAATGTAAATATTTTCAGCTTTGACCTTTCTGCCAAAGGGACAACACTCCGAACATTGCAGGTGATACAACGGTATGTGGGTGCAACTCCAAAACTCGAGATGGCCAGAGATTGGCAGCTAATCTCTCCCCTATAAGCGCTCAGTGGAGGGGGGACTAGCTGGTCACATTCAATGCCTCAAAAATCAAACTGGTGACCTTCCACCATGGCCGATCGGACACAGAACTTTCAATAATTGCGATGAATGAGTGTTCACTCAGGAAGGCTTAAACTCAACCCTTAAGTGAATTCGTATATATAAAGATGCTGAGAAAATGATCAGTTTCTTGTGCCACTACAGTAAGTATCCGACTCCTCCTGCTATCCTGTATCCTTACGAAGACCAGATCAGGTAGTACTGCAGTCTCGAAAGTGTCCAAAAGTATCTTTGCGTCCTTGTAGGTGAACTAGTTCCACCAGTTCTAACCTTCTTTGCTAAGATAAGCCATTCTACGCATATTGTAGCAGACCATCCGAATTTCCTTCGTATTCCATTGGTGAGATGTATGTTCCACTCGAGCAGTTTTTTCCCACGAACTGCTGCTTTATGGAACTGACTTCCAAGAAGTTATTTTCCCGATCACTACAATCAACCTGTTCAAGTCTAGGGTTAACATATATATTCACATAAACTGTGCCTTTTACTCTTTAACTCTCAATCTCTTGCCTTGTACATGAGGAACATCATTGTAAAAAGAAAAATATAGGAATTCCTTGCATGAAATACATACATAAATAACATTAAATAATAGAGATTATGAAAAAGACTTAATGCTACTAATAGATAACAAGATGAGTTTACTAACCATGATCCCATGGCGCACGTTGTAACCGTAATAGAGAGGCTCCAATCAGTGTTTTATGAAGCTGACAATAATCTATTTCTTTGTAACTAAATATATATTTTGATAATCCTGTATTTTTTTTCAAAATTCTTTGTATATATATATTCGGTCTACGCAGAGACAAGATCATATTTCTCATTAATATTTGTTGCTGTCATTGCAGCCTGCATCAAATATTAGTTTCTCATATCAGTCTTCCACTTTGATTTCATTAACGTTTTCATATCCATTTAGTTGCATACCGTCTCTTCCGAAGAATATTGCTTATTGCTTGAAGAGTAACCAATTTTACTTAGGAAGCTGTCAATCTTGCATCTTTTGTGAAATGAATTTCCCTCAATCACCCCTTGCCTTTTGGCACGGTGGGGAAGTAAACATCTAAGCGTGGGAGTTATGGTTAGTGATTTAGCCGACTTGCTTATTACTACTGAATAGTAAGCTTGATCCTCACTGGGTTTTCCATGCTTAAAGCTTTGTTGAAATCTAAGCTTCGTCTTGGTCTAATTGTCAACGATCGAGTCTATCAGATAAAAGGTGTACTTTAAGTTATATTTAAATAAAGATAGTGGGCCTTATTGTAGAGTAATAGTCAGCAAGTTTAACTTGTAGATCATTAGTCGTGAGTTCGATCCTCAGTGGGCGGTCTATACTTGTGGTTTTGAGCAAAAACTCACCCAAGCTGAATAAAGAACAGAGACAAGATACACACACATATTTTTTAAAATACTGGTTTTGTGTGTGTGTGTATGTGTATGTGTGTGTGTGTGTGTATGTGCATGTATGTGTGCATATATATATATATATTCCCCATTTTGGACTTGTGCCACATTTTGTATAATTATACAAATATATATTCGCTGTATCACAGCTCAGCAGTGTGGGTAGATATTCGATTGCCTCAAGCCGGGATCGAAATCCAACTGATTACCCATGAGCTGCCAGTGCCCAGTAGAACGGAAGGGCGGATATATACATACAGTTGTATACAGAATTAATCACCCCACTTCCATAATTACAAATAAATCCGTAATACCTCAAATTTTGGTATCTGTCTATATTTCTGTGATGAGGTATTATATACACTATTTACATTATTCAGACTATTGTCCTCATCTTTGTTGCCATATTTATCACAACGTTATCCACTATGCCATGTGTCCTTAAGGACACATGGCATAGTGGACAAAGGCGTTGGTTAGATCCAGTGACAGGACCCAAAGTGTGTGAGTTCAATACCTGGTTAAGGCGGTGGAGAACAGGAGATAACTGATAACTGACATCCATTAGACATGGTACGTGGAACTAGAACAGTCTACCCCAGCGAGCGAAATAAAGGGTTCAGTTTGACATTCCAACCACCTGAAGAAGGCCGGAGCGTACAACGGCCGAAATGTTGGGATAAACATGGCAACAAAGATGAGGACAATAGTCTGAATAATGTAAATAGTGTACCTCAAATTTTCATGGAAACTTCATGTGCAGTCTTTCACAAATGATTAAATAATGGATTTGAAAGAATGTTCAGTGATGCCCACTTCAATTTTTTAATGTCAAACAATAATCCAAAAAGGCACCAAAAATCATTTAAAATCGGCAAAATCATTGGCTCTCTTGCCTCAATAATCAATTGTGTATCCTTTATTCTTGATTATTGCTTTTAATTGTTTTTGATACATCCTTACAATATCATTATATACAGTGTCATGAATTCTGCAATAGCTTCACGTTCCTCTAAATTTAAACGACTTCTTTCTATTAATTGTTTGTTTAAATATGCCCATAAATTCTCAATGGTGTTTACGTCAAGACTTTGTGCAGGGTACGGCAATACCTTAATTTTCCTGTCATCTAAGTATTTTGTAACATTTCGTGCCATGTGTTTCGGGTCATTTTGGAACGTCCAGTAACGCTCCAAAGACAGCTTTCGTGCACTTTGTTTTATATTATTTTAAAGAATAGCCAAACACTGTTCTTTATCCATGATACCCTGTACTCTCACTAGTTCGCCTCGTTCAGAAGAAGCAAAACATCCCCAGAGCAGAATGCTCCTGTCACCGTTCTTAATTGTAGGGAGGGTATTTTTTGGTTTGTGAGTTTCATTCACTTTCCTTCATGCATAACGGGAGTTTATTTGATCAAATACTGTTAGTTTGGTTTCATCTGACCAGAGAACAAAGTTCCAATATTTACTTCCATTTTCTAGTTGGATTCTAGGTTAACCTAATCTTAATTTTAGGTGTGTAGCCTTAAGCAAGGGCGTTTGAAATTTGAGAAGTATTCGGAAAGAGCTGAATGAGTCTAATAGTGATTACGAAGTTCGGTAAACTCACTAATCGTTCTGTTAAGAAAAGAGACTCTGAATTTGTTGGCAAGGGTTTCAGACTCAACACGGAGGTCTTCAGATTCAACACGGAGGCATAAATCAAGTGCCTTGAGGAGGTAATGCTGCCGCGAGTCAAGAGGGTGGCTGCTGGAAGACCGTATGTCTGGCAACAGAACACTACACCATGCCACACAGCAGAGAACCCAGTGATGGATTTCAAACAATTTCTGCGACCACATCACTCCTTATAACTCCCCAAGCTGCAACAACCTTGATTATTGTGTGTAAGGTGCAGTTGAGCGAGAGACCAACAAAACTCCTTGTAACACAAAATATGAACTGAAGGTAAGGAATATGGCAGCATTCACAAACTTAAACAAAGAGACTGTCCAGAAGAGTTGCAGGAGCTTCCGAAATCGTGTGGAGGGCGTAGTCAGATACCAATGGCGATTTTATTGAATAAATTTACTCTTGAGTATTTCAAGATATGTTTGTGCAATTTTAATAAATATATCTGTTAAAATCAGATGTCAGTGTTACTTTCATTTTTGAGTAATTTAAACAACAATTTAATCATCTCACCATATATATATATATATATATATATATATATATATATATGAACAACTAAAAAGTTACAAATTAAAAAAATAATAATGTTTTTTATGAAAGTATTTATTTATATTTGATATTTCAGATCGACCTCGATCTTTCTTCAGAAATAACTGTTTTTAGAGGTTTGTTTACAAGTAGCGTCCGTCATTGTAAACAAACCTCTAAAAAAAAGTTATTTCTGAAGAAAGATCGAAGTCGATCTGAAATATCAAATATAAATAAATACTTTCATAAAAAAACATTATTATTCTTTTAATTTGTAACTTTTTAGTTGTTTTTTCTATATATACACATTAAGAAAGTATACGTGGCTTCTCATTATGCTATATATATATATATATATATATATATATATATATATATATATATATATATATATATATAAACAACTAAAAAGTTACAAATTAAAAAAATAATGTTTTTTATGAAAGTATTTATATTTGATATTTCAGATCGACCTCGATCTTTCTTCAGAAATAACTGTTTGTTTACAAGTAGCGTCCGTCATTGCAAACAAACCTCTAAAAAAAGTTATTTCTGAAGAAAGATCGAGCTCGATCTGAAATATTAAATATAAATAAATACTTTCATAAAAAACATTATTATTCTTTTAATTTGTAACTTTTTAGTTGTTTTTTCTATATATACACATTAAGAAAGTATACGTGGCTTCTCATTATGCTATATATATTTATATATACATATATATATATATATATATATATATATATATATATGTATATATATATATATCTGTTAAATTGGTTTATATATTGGGTTAAATTATTTTAATGTTTTAGATATTCAATTATGGCCCTAATAATTTTCAAATAGTATAACATTGTTCACAAATCTAATAATCAAACAAAAACAGGAATGAATAGTCATAGCTTGACTCAACTGCAAGTGCAAACGCAGGAACTCCCTATACCCTTCTTCGCACGTTTGCTGTAAAGCTGAGGTTAATAAGTGGTTCTTGGGGAATTTTCCCCTTTTAAAATGTCGATAATCTCAAACAATATTTCCATCAAAGGTTGTTTCAATGCCACTTTAGGATGGAATCATATGAAGAAACTATTGGCTAAATGGCAAAATCTGATTTTGGACCTAGTTTGTCACAGATTTCGTCCACTTAACTGAAATAATGTAAATCTATTCATGCAATACAATTTGTGTCATATTTCATTAAAATGGCAAATTTGGAAAGCATCGGGTGAAAAACCAGGGAGTTATGGCGGAAAAACGGGATTTTTGAACAGTTTTTTGTGGTTTTTGGTTTTACGTAGGTAGGTCCAAAACCACACTGTCTTATTTCTTGCATGATGGCAAGTTTTTTGCGACATGTTTGAAGAAAATCAGATAGAATTGAGGAAGTTTTTATTCTAAGTAGTAAAAACCTGTATTTTTGTATGAAGCCAATGTGGCAGGAAAACTATAAAGAACTCTACATAGACATCGTAACATGAGTTGATGTTTGACATTAAGTGCAAAGAACATTAGTTCATCCAGTAAAAATTTTATTTGTGTGTAACTTTGGCTTTGTTTTTGCAGAAAGTCTTATCCACCTTTAATTTTATCGATCTCTTTTTGCCAAATCCGAGAGAATGGAGATTGATAAATTGGTCCTGACCTATTTGATAAATTTGCAACATGTGTGTACAATTTCATCGAAATCGGCCGAGGAATGTGGACGTGCATAAATAGCATACATACACACACAGACAGACACACAGACAGACACACACAAAGACACACAGACAGACACGCACAAAGACACGCACACAGAGTCACACACGAACATAGATCTTCAGTTTTATACATATAGATAATAGATCGAAACTTCTAATTAAATCAATTAACCCATAGCTGGGTGTAGAAGAGGTGGATTTACACATTTCCAAGGGTATTTGCGCGCGTGAATATAATGGACCCGACTGGAATAGGAAATCGACTCTCCGATTTTCAATCACGAACTGTTATCCACCCATCACCCACACATCGAAGCTTACAATACCTAATATTCCCAAGCGTTCACCCAGCTAGATGGTGGCCAAGTTTGGCGTTGCTTAAATATATATGAAGAAAAGATTTCAGCTGGTTACAAAGTGATAATTATTTTCAACTTGAGGAAATGGAATATCATAGGCCTTTTACTTTCGGAGAAGAGATTGTAGACGACAAACTGCGGAAATTCATTACACTTGATTCTGATTGCAAATAAAATCAATATTGAAAAATTAACAGGTCTTTGTCAGTTAAATTCAATATAATTTGACATATTTTCTGTATTCAGCTATTGGTAAAATTAGTGCAATATGAGCGGTAATACACACACAACACATACATATATTTATATAGAGATTGAGGGAGAGATGGAATATAGATATAAAAAATAAAATTATAAATAAAATCTAATCTTAAACAAAGCGCAGTGTTTGGTCATTAACCAAACAGACACACACACACACACACACATTATTTTATATGTTTATATATGTACATATCTATTATATTACTTTAAACATTATGTGTAGTGGAATACACGTGTTTGCGTACACATTACACATTTTGAAACTGTAACTTATCTTTGTGCATTCGAAAGTTTTAATAAATAATGTACTTTAAATATATATATATATATATATATAATTATTATGCAATTATGATTTTGCATAGATTACATTTCTTTATGGTCTGTGAACTTCTATAAATCATTGAGAAATATAGTGGAGTGGTTTTATGTTGATTTTCTACAGTTTTGAATTCAGAAAATACTTTGTCTTAGAATGTTCGTCGCTCAAGGCTAGAGAGACCTGTCTACTTTGTTATTTATTCCATAGTTGTAATGGGGACGAGAGAGATGGATTCATAGCTTTCGAATGGTTGTTTATACAAAAGTGGACGTAACCGAATAGGGCGGAATTTGAACCCAGCTCAATGTTTCCAAGGCTCAAGCCGATAACGCAACCACGCACTTCCACTGGTATTGAATCGAAATGTTTACATTAGCAAATGATTTGCTAGACAAACCTGCTAACCATCGATTTAAGCTATACAGATATTGTGATATCGTAGTAACATTTGAACAAAAAGCTATTTTATTAATTGGTGAAATGGATCAGTTGAACAAGATTCTAATAGAAATGATCTTTTTCAAAAGCATGGAAGCCTTTGCCGTTAGAGATGGATAGCTTTATGATAGGAAATTACTTTATTGAAACTAACTGTTAAATCTGTAACAACTATTAAATACATAGACAAAATGACTTATTTCCGTTACTGGAATAGCCAATAATTAGAGGCAAAGACATTTCATTGAATTTTAGGTCTTAGTTTTCTTTTACTGACCGTGGTGTTTCCACATGTTAGAAAAGCAGGTGTGTACAGATGAATATTAATAATAACATATATATATATATATAATTATATATATATATATATATATATATATATATATATATGAAGAAATAGAGTTTTAAGGTGTGCTATATTTATGGGATAAAGTGCTCAATATCAACGATTGAAGTCAACACTCAGAGGTAACAGGCTGCTTCATGCTGGACGCAGTCATCAGGCCACCTGACCTGACTATTGCGTCCTGTCGCCTCTGAGTGTTGACTTCAATGTTCACTTATATATATATATATATATATATATATATATATATATATATATATATATATATATATATATATATATATATATGTATATTTAAATATGTTTTAAACAGTACAGAAGCGTATTAAGGCATTAAAAACAAGAAATTTTATATTGTAGACCATGATAGATTTAAAAGAAAAACACACACCAGTCGACCGGTTTCGTCCCCTCTCATCAGAACTGTTAACGGGAAACTAAAATTATGAGGAAAAGAAAAAGTCTGTTATGGATGACATGAATGATTGGACAGGGAGGATTAAATTATTATAAAAATTACACCAACAAAGATGCTAGAAACGCAGCACAGCAAGTCCAAGCAAACAATCTCTTTGTTTACAAAGAGTAGGTTGCCTGAACCTGATGTAAAGCGTCTCCAACACCTTAAGATGGAATAATCAGTGCGAACTGGCCAAAACGGAAAACCAGTTCACACTGAAATCCATCGCACAAATGGGATTCTTTATAAAGTGATCCGCAATAGAAGACCCATACGTGTTACGAATGGTATCGCCCAAAGAAAATTTTTTATTCAGTATTATATATTAAACAACACGTACCTTCTATAATACTGAATAAAAAAATTTCTTTAAGCGAAATAACAGCTTAAGTGTGGAATCTTTGTGTGTGCGCAATATAAATCGATTTTATTGTCAGAAAATGGCTTGAACGATATCTCCATATCGATAACTAGATATTAATTAGATTTAATTATTGGTTGATTAAAATGTTTGTCGTTTAGACGGTCAATATATTTGTTTTCTTTTTGTACAGGTCAGAAAGCCTATAGTGCTTGTGCATCTTCTATACGGTGGACAGCTCCTGAGGTGTTACGAAACCCAACTGCCAAAGAACACGAACAAAAATACAATGTCCTGTGTGACGTCTACTCGTTCGGTATTTCTATGTGGGAACTGGCACATAACAGAGATCCATATCCTGATGTGGAGACAGAAGAAGAGGTAAGAGTTGCTTGAATCAATGAAATTTTGCCAATGTGTGATTCACATCAGAAGATCGGCAGTGTGGATAAATGGTAGTATCATTATTTTATTGGAAACTTCGGGAATAAAACGAACTGACTCAAGGATTTAAAATATATATATATAATATATTTATTTTTATGTTCTTCAGAGTGAAGAGTGAGTTCTTTGCTATTCGGCCTAGCAAAAAGTTCGTTAATAAGGCAGATATTGGTGACTGCCAAAGTATAGATAGATAGATAGATAGAAAAATAAGGTAACGACGCATCGTTTGTTGTTTGTTTGTTTGATGAGGTTTTTGGGCGATAACTTCTTTTGTTGACTTATTTCTTAGTCAGATGAAGCCTTCTTTTTATGCCGAAATTGAGTTTCTTCTTTAATGCTTTTTGCTTTGAATTTTTGGTGTGCCCAAAGTTCCGGTGATTTAAATGTGAGTCCACATCAAAAGGATGCATGATCACACCACGTCAGGAGTTCACTATTCTGTTGTAGACACCGTTACAATTATACACAGTGTTGCTCCACTTCTAATAACGGGACACAAGAGAATCATGAAGTTAAATAACATGAAATATCATGTCATATATATATATATATATATATATATATATATATATATATATATATATATATATATATATATATATATGTATGTATATATATATAATTAGAGATATTTATTCAACTGATACATACATGTTCGTTTTACACTTTTTCACCTGTTTGTTGGTCAGAAAGCCGCTCGGTACATTTTTACTGCTCAGGGGTCAGTAGGAAGGAAAGTTTCTAAATTGTCAGCCAAAACGGAAACGAGGCAGGGATGTCATTGGCTTGTCTATTGACCAGTAAGAGGACCCGTTTCATGTTGGTTACAACAATGCTGTAAAGGAAACCTCTGGATTAGCTATTTCCTTTATTTTCCTAAAAGTAGCTGTTACAAAGCAATCAGATTGGACTACTTTGCCTGAAAAGTTACTGAATTCCTATTAACACCAATGATCTGTAGTCGAGTCCAAATAAAATGTAAACCTGTAAATGCTGATTTTCAAATTAGACAGACGGTTGAACAATCTTCCAATTTTCTTCCAATTTGACCTTGTGCCACGCTATGCCACACTTTAGCGAATATCACAAATCACCAATTTTACAGCTTTTCTCTCCATATATCATAATCTATTGCCAATCTTAATCGACTATACTTATTTATTTTATTATCGTTAGAATGCATTCTCACCCTATAAATTTCCCTATTCGTGATGTCACACTTGAATTTCTACCTACTGATAATCACTGTGAGCTTGATAGCGAATTCCCAACAAATACATTGTCAATATTTCATCTTACAAATCGTAGGTTAAAATTGTAATGTTTTATAATTAATTGTCAATTTTCATTCTGAAATTTTAAATATTTCTTTGCTAAACGAATTCCCCATTTTGTATTCAAGATTCGGCTATTTCAAATCCTTTTAGAAATGGATAAAAATGAGATTTCTGAAATTTTTGAAATTAATATATTGCATAATTTTTCAAGTAGAACATAGGAATTAGATATGTTTTAATTTCATTAAACATGATATTTACTGACTTGTTATTATCCTTCAGGCAATTTTAAAATTGCAAGTAAAATTTTTTGTCCATATTTTGCGTATAATTATAATTAGCATTTTGTTTGTAAAATATTACTACCTCATGTGGCTGAGTATATTTGGCTAAGGGTAAAAGTTCGAACAGGGCAGGGTTGATGAACCTCAAAGACGTGGTTTTTCGCAACGAGCTATTGCAAATGAAATTGGCCGTAGCAGAACTGTCATTGCTAACTTAAAAATCCGGATGCGTATGCTTCTAAAAAAATCAAGCGGTCGCCCCAATAAAATCTCACCATCTCTAGACAGACGCATTAGGCGAGAAGTTGAGAGAGATTCAAGCCTAACATCAAATCAGATAAAAGCGAATACAGATGCTGAATGCAGCTCTCTAACAATTCAACGGCATTTAAATAAGAAAGGGTTTAAGAACTTAAAACGGCTGCAGACGCCTCGCTTTCTTTGGCATATAACCTTCCGTTTACAGTTTGCTTCCAATTATCAAACTTGGGATGTGGCTAAATGGAAGAAAGTGTTATTTTGCAGACGAGAAAAATTTAATCTTGATGCCCCAGGCGGTTTTCAGCGTTACTGGTATGCAAAAGATATCCCCAAAGAAATTTTCTCAACATCACACAGTGGAGGTGGATCAATTATGATCTGGGGTTCATTTTCGTACAATGGAACTCTTGAGTTACAGGAAGTAAAAGGTCGTCAAACAGCTGCTAGTTACATTGACATGTTAAGAAAGGCATCGCTAATTACTGAAGGCCCTCATCTATGTGGACAAAACTGGATTTTCCAGCAGGACAATGCTGCAATCCAATCGAGAATGTTTGGGGATGGATGGCAAAAGATGTTTATAAACATGGATCGAGATTTGAAATTGTGGATGCTCTTCGCGCTGCAGTTTATGCATATCCTGGGCGAAGATCCCGAGCACCCTCATGCAGAAGTTAATAATATGTATGCCAAAGCGAATTTTCGAAGTAATTCGCAAAAATGGTGGATATACTGAGAATTAAACTGTCCTCGTGACTTATTTGTTGTGTATTTGCTATTTTTGTTTACATGCTCTTATGTTTATGACCAACCAAAAAGAAAAAAAAAATTAAAATGTTCACTTGATAAACTACATTTTATAATTAAATGTAAATGTTTCGCAAATATATTTTGATTAAAGTAACAGTACTTTATATTGTTTAATCCTTTTGTATCTGGTTTTAAGATTTTGACCAGGGGTGTATGAGAGTAGATATCACATGACAGTTCAGCACTTTTTCTTTGTTTTTTTTTCTGAGGACATTTTTAATACTTTTCTTATTTTCTGGCAGACATCTTTCGCTAATCTGATGCACCTTTGGATTTTTCTGCCATAGTTTTATCATCTATTACTACACTAGGAAGACAGTGTTTTTAATTTTGACGTCGCCATTGCCTAACAGTCATTTTCTCTTCTGACTCTTGACAACCATGCATTCCGTTTGTTACAGTTATTGGTTACGCTTTTCTTCTTGGTTTCATTAACTACCTTGTCTAATAGTTCTTTCTGTACATTGCATGAGTACAATGGCATCTGTGTAGAGCATATATTGTTAAAGTTATGCTCACCGATAATAACTTCTACTAGTTCTTCTAAGCCTCTTAAAATTGCCTCTTTGTATCGACATCGAGAATCGAACACATTCTGCATAATCAATCGCATCTGATTATCAACAAATTGTAACATTGTAGACGTCTTCCAGATTTCAACAAATCATTTGTTTTACTTAGGTTCTGAGTATACATAAAGGCCATTCAAAACATTCGATGTACTTAAAACTTTAAAGTAATGAGTTTTATATGAATTAGCGAAGAAAGCATTTTTCGTAGAAGTCCCACATATTGGCGCTAAATGCAGTTAGCGACTTGAAATATTTTCCATTAAATTTATATTTAACAATATTGTCTGTATAGATACCCATTAGCGTTTTAAATAAAGCAAACAGTTTATTTCCTATATAGAGATAGATTATAAATTTGGAGTTAAAGTGACGAATTCACATTTTATATGAAGGAAATAATAAAAACAAACATAAATGTATTCACCAAAACGTTTTAACATCTTTTTGAATTTATCTCTCAATACTCATCAATTCTTATCTGTTCCTATCTATCTATCTATCTATCTATCTATCTATCTACAACAGTTTTTCATATGTAAGTGTATACATTTATATGTATCTTCGTTTTAAGAACTCTTATATACCGTACCTATGAACAATAATAGGTATGTCCCAGTCCTCATAAATACCTTGGACACTATTGTAAGTGGGGGTAATATGCTATCTAAGTAGTCCACCACTAGCAGTGGTTTACCTACTTCACGTCGCTGGCGAGTATTGTATTTTGTTGATGATTATAAAGATTACGTTTAGTTTCCAACCTCCGTTTTGGTTATTCCTCAATCGGTAACCCTTTCTAGGTTACAACAAGAACACACTGATGAAACAAAACATCTTTCAAAATGACTAGAAGAATCTTGCTTGAGGTCCTTCATTTTGGAGGACAGTAGTACAAGATGGTAAGAGATAATCTCATCAGGATCATGTCAAGCATGAAAAGTTCAAGAGACCTGTTTATAGGGGTCTTGATGTTAATCTCCCTAAGAATGTTCACCTAGATTTCGATCTAACGTGAAATGAATGTATTCGCGTCTGTCTAAGTAAGGCTAGTCTAAAAAAAAATAATCGAATAAACCGCATTCAGAGAGAAGTCATTAACGACACATTATACAGTATTTCTACACGCAGTGTGGAAAAGAATGTGCCTGTTGGAGGACTAAAACGCCAGCTGAAAGTTAAAAAAATTTAACACTTACTGTAATTTATGTTGCTAAATCTGCAGAAGTGTGTAAGTCCCGAGCAGGACTAAAAGCCATATCCGTTCTGTCCATATCTGAGGATCAATCAAGCGATCGCATTATTCAAAATCGAATCGTAGACATCATGTATGTATCTATCTATTGAGGTTTTAAATAAATCTCTTTCACTCTTTTTCTCCCTGTCTATTCATCTCATCCACTTCTTATTCATGTATATTTGTGTGTCATATTTATTGCTAAATAAATCTGTCTCAGTGGCTTCACATCTATTTAGCCATAACTCTTATACGGAATGATTTGTTTTATCGTTTATTTTACTTCTTTCAACCATAAAGGAGATATATTAAGACATTCAAGAAATAATATTGAACTCAGTGGGAAAATCTAAGCGCAGTTGAAAGACAGTATTGTTGAACAATTTATTGATTAAATCAAGATAACCTGGTTGAAATTCCCATCAACTTCTGCAGTATCGAATGCTAATGTTAATATTAGCCGTTTCCTTATAAGGAAATATTCGGCATTCATTGACGGAACAGCTTCTTGTGCTACTGTCAGTTGAAATTTATAAAATATTTCTCTTAATCTTTTTAGGAGACATGGTTTCTTAAGTCCAGCAACTGTTATAGCTCCTTTCCATTGCTGATGCGAGTTTCCATAACCTTTTATTTGAAGTAGTGTAGAATGTCAAAATTTTGATTATGCCATTATTTTTTTCTTCTAATTACATGCGATATTCATTTAGCTGAAGTGATATGGTTACTATTGCTTGATACAATTGTTTGTTTATGATTCTTTAAGCTCACACTCCACAAGGTTCGAAGAAATGTAATCTTCACAAGGATCCATAACCTTCACTCACTCACAGGTAATTTTAATCATTGATCTGAGAAAGCGGTTGTATACAGATGACAGTTTAGATATTTCTGAATGAATCTGTTGACATGCCTGACATCCATATGAAAGTCTTGATCTGGCGAGGCTATTTAAGATCATGACTCGAGTTTTCAGTTTTGGCTTTGTAGCAGTTTGCGGTATTGAGCGAAACTATATCTAGCGAAACATTTTATACTTAATTAACTTATTTCCTATACTAAATTCGTTATAACTGATCCATATACTGAGGTATTTAAGATGTTTAGTATTTACTATTAAGTTGGTGCAAAAATAATGATGAAATAATGTGTTTTTTTTACGTTAAAAATACGTCAAAAAACGACATTATTACGTCATTATTTTTGCACCAACCTAATAAATCCATATGCTTAATTTTTATGATGAATTCAGAGCTGATGCTATCATAGCCTTTATTCTAATTCCATGTCATAGGTTCTGTTTTGAAAAGGCATATTTTCGGACAATCTACTGCCAAGATATCACTTAATAACAGAGGCATTGATAACAGATCCTCAAAAATTATAACGGACTGTAGAGGGAATAAAAGAGGATATTTGGGAAATTTCTCGCTTTTTATGACCCTACTATTTTCTAATTGTTTATGAAAAATACTGACGGCATATGACATACGCAGCGTTATAATCACGAAATTCATTCTTCTGTATAGATTATTGTGAATTATAGATTCGTATTCTTACGTTTGGCCCCATATATGTAGCGAACAAGAGAAGTAAAACTTCCAAAACTCAAACAATTTTTATATGCTACATTTTGCTACTTGTAAAATCCTGAGTACATGCATTTCTAAAAATCATTATAATTAATGCCCGCGGTTATTAAACAGTTTCATAGAAAAACCCTTGCTTTGAGAAATTCATTCACTAAGCCAATGTAACATGGAGGAAATACTTGCACAATCAGCAATCTGATATAACAAAACAAAGAAACTAAAACAAACCGGTTTCATTTCCTTGTATTATTTACATACGGACTAATATCCTAATCGTTGTTATTATCATAAATTGAATGCTGCTGTGCCCTTTGGCCTTTTTTAGGGGTTAGTCGAGTAACCATTGGGTATCAACTGGGTAACCTTTAGGCAATTTCGAGGTGAAACCTTTATTCAATCTACGATGGTAAATTGTTCTAGTTCCGCTCTCACTGTTAAGGGATATCACGTCGGCTCAGCTATTGTAAACCTCGTTTTCATAATTTAAGTACATAGTATCTGATCTAGGGTTTGAACTTACAAATACTATGCCGTCCAGATAACGAAACAACGCTTTAATTTTCTAGAATTCAATTTCTCAATCTTAGTGAAGCAGTCCAAAAAGTACTAAAAGCTAATCAGTGCTAAAAAGTGAGTATTACTAAAAATTGAGCAGTATTAAATGTATGAAAACTGAACAGTACTAAAAATGCTAAAAAAATAAGTAGGCCTAAAAGTAGCAAACCGGACAGTACTAAAAGTACTACAATAAAGAACATGACGAAATATCCATACTGAAGGACAACGAAAAAGTAACAATCTACAGCCGTAAATTAAGTGAAAAGTTTAGTTCAAAATTCCCTGCTGATCACTCGGATCAGAAGACACCTGAAGAAAGCCAGAGAGTACAACAGCCAAAAGGTGATAATAACAGCAAAAATGAGGATATTAGTCCGAATAGCGTAATGATAAATCTTCTTCCCAGAGATTCAGACAGGTTTCATTTAGCTTCGGCAAAAGTCTATTTTGTTACTATTTAAAAAGTTTGTTACACTACAGAATTTAAAAAAAAAATCTGGTTTGAAATAAAAACTTACTTTCCCCCGAATGGTAAGTCTCACCTCGCTGTTCTCTAAAATACATGCAGGTGTAAACGTACCAGAACTATGTACGCGATGAATTGGTGCAAATACAATTAAGAAAATAAAAATCTATGATAAAAAAGAGGGTCATTCCTTTCAGATACAGGATAGTATTATAAACTGCGTGATCTATCAATCGATTTCCGTTCCTGGGACAATCACAGAACTCAATGATAAGTTGTTGGAAAGGTTATTTTGTACTGTATATCTTATGTTGTAGCATTAATAGTACTATTAGTAATATTAGTATTAATAGTAATCATTTTAGTAGTAATGGTAATGATGATAGTAAGAACATATAAGCACGCAGAAAATGGATAAAGTCCAAGAAGTAAGGTTTCTAGAAGTAAGGTTAGCTAATTAAATGTTTCAGTTTATGAATATTGATATCCAGATTTTATCAAAAGGTACATTAGAGAAATGTGTTTGAATGTTTGATCTGGTTATATGTCTACGATTCTTTATTAGGATGTTTTATTTGGCACATAATATGAATATTTTTGTTGAGCGGCAATTTGAAAAAATGGATAAAAAGTTAATAAGTTAGTAAAAAAACGAAATCTCATTGATTTCTGTGCTGATAAGAATTCTTATAAAGAAAATGAATGTGAAGAAAATGAGAAGCTCTAAAACTATCGTGAAAGTAGAAGAAAAAAAGATTAAGTAAAAACAGAAAGAAAAATAAAAGAAAGAAGAAAAACGAAGAAAAAGGCGAAAGGAAGAATAAGAGGGAGAAGAAAAGACAGGGGAGAGATAAAAGAAATAAGAAAGTAAAAACAGAAAAAATAAATGCGAAAAGAAAAAGAAAGTTGGAGAAAACACGAAGAAAAAGTAAGAGAAAGAAGAAAGAAAAGTATGTAGAAAGAATGTAGGAAGAAAAAAGAGAATTCAAAGCAAGAAGAAAAAAAGAGGAAAGAAAAAAGAGAAAGCAAAGAAAAAAAGAAAATTGAGAAAAGAAAAAGAAGAAATGGAATGAGAAAGAAAAGGGAGAAAAGAAAAAGAAGAAGACGAAGGAGTAAAGAAAGAAATGAAAGGTAGAGAAAAATGAAAAGCGAAATGATAGAAAACTAATACGAAGGGAAAAAAAGAAGAAAGAAAAGACAGAAAAGAAAGGAAAAAAAAAGATAAAAGAAAGACAGACTATAGAAATAAAGAAAAACAATCAAATGATATCCACTGCTTGGATGACAACATTGCCGACTAAAGAAGTAAACTATAAAAGAAAAGAAAAGAGGCAAGCAAGCTAGAAAATATCTTTCACGAAAATGGTCCAGATATTTTCTATGACGGTGATAGATACATAATTCCTTAGAGGTGTGCATGGAACAGTCTTGAAGAACTTTGAAAACAGAAGTATCAGGAGTCGATGAAGAATTGATATTATTCAAAAGACCGCAAGAAGGATTTGATGCGTTGAGCATACTTCATTTCCAAACAAAGCTATCGGCTACAAGTCGTGTGAGAATTTAACATAGACAAACTACCAATAATAATAATCGGAGGCGTTTGGATATTTAAAGAAGACTTGCGGCTACTCGGTCCTCAACCACTAGATACCGTTGCTATGTAAATGTAGATGTTATTTTCCATCCCCATGTGAATATTGCTTTATTGTTGTCTTTTTACAACAACAATTGCGGCACAAGGCCAAAAGGGGAAGTGAGGTCGACTGGTCAACACTTTCTATCCTAGACTTAGCTAAACAGAATCAGGACCCATTCATTCATTACAATTTGCTCATTTACCACAAGAACTCATCTATCACCACCCAAACCTACATGCCTACAGAGAGTTCATATCGCAAGATTCCCTCTATTCGCGACATACACACCGCCATTCTTTACCTTTCGAACGCCGTTTAGGACCATGCGGATCAGATGCAGGTTTCTCTGAATTGTTCAGCCCTTCACAGCATAAGTCTGCTCCGGTCCCAACAGAATCTCGGCAACTGATTGCAAACGATCTGTCGGCATATTGGCCAAAATCTTAACTGTGTGTTTAGCAGAATTATGGGCCTATAATTATGCAGAATTATGGGCCTATAATTATCCAAATCCAAAATCTCTTATACCATCCTTGTTCATTTTCAACGAAGTGATCACAACCCTGGAGATCCGGGTTTTTAAATACGACAGTCAAAATCGGCACAACATGACAACCTCAAGTATATTACGTAGAGCAGACCATCAAGTCCGGGAGACTTGGCATTTTCACCCCCTTCAATGACAAGTAAACTTCTTCTTCTGTGATTTCACCCTGGCAGCTTGTCGCTTCAGTCGGTGAAAGCCGGGGAAAGTTAGTTAAATAGCTGCGAAACTCCTCATCACAGAGACTACGCTCCTTAGTAAACCGGCTGTGGAAATGTCGCCGAAACGCCCTGCACATATTTTTGGTCGACCTTAGAGTACGCTTCTTCGGATTATCGACCTCCCGAATGTATCGATCGGAACCTCGACGGTTCTCTTCCTTGAGTAATTCTCCATCTATGTTCACGCCTTCCTGGTGACGATGATTAATCTGGGGACCTCTGAGAAATTTCTTGGGTCCTCATTTGACCTCCCGTCAAAGGCGGTACATTTCAAAAGTGGCTTTAAGAGAGACTTCCTATGTGAGGAAGGTTCCTCTCGAGAGCCTGTCGCGCCACAACACATATGTTGTCCCCACTTGTGGAATATTCTTTTTTCCTTGGGGTGGGTTCGGCGACGGAAAAGACAGAGACCTAGAAAGGGAAGAGGGGGGGGGGTTTCTTTGCTTTACCTTGCGGTTCTGGCTGTTCCATTTTTACTGGTGAAACAGACGCATATCGTGTCTTGAGTTTTTCCATCGCACTCTCTGACCTACTTCAATCAGATTTGGTTTTTTGTGGCCTTTTCCTATTCCTTCTTCCCGATTTTCAGCGAGGAGGATCGAGGTAGTTATATTTCCTTCACCGCCATGTGCAAGTCCAAATGAGGTAGAAACACGACTCCAGTAGTTATGTGGCTGTTCAAGCTGGTGATGCTGTTGGTGTTGTTGGAGTTGTCGTTCCAGCTGTTTCTCTTGCTGCTCTTGTTGCCACTCATGAACTTGTTGTTGCTGCTGATATTGTTTTTGTTCTTTTGATTGATGCTTCTCCTGTTGTTTCGGTTGCTGCTGCTGTTTAGCCTGTTTTTTGAGCGATACAGCTTTCTTTGTTGAGGGGATGCCGACTTTGTTCCCCTCCTCACGACTTCAGTTCACTCACTGGAGCCACTGGGGGCCTGGCCGGAGCTCTTTGTCCCCATTGTTTCTTTTGGTATCGCTGGTATAACTGGTGTTTCAGTTGGTGCCGGGTTCCTTCCGAGGCACACCTTCGACAGGACCAGCAGTGGGGTCAGCTACCTTCTGCGACGACATGTATAGAACGGTCGCCGCAGGTAAGTACTTCAGCTACGTCTAAAATTATTTCGGGTCATTGTCAAAGTCTCCTGTGGCAATACCCGCTTTGTTGTTTATCGCCAAGACCTCGCCGACGCTTCCATAATTAGCGAAAAGCACTCCAAATCGTCCTCGGTGATGTATATGGAAACTCCGTGTAAGGTAATCCGGGTGCTCATGTATTCGGTATGCAACCTTACCGATTTCGTGGTGAAGATGCTTCCGGCTGCTGCTTCTGTTGCCGACAGAATGTCCTGCATGGCGTTAGTCTGACGTGCTAAAATATTGGGTTCAAGAAATCCCTGCTGACTCCGATCAAGTTGCTTGACTTTACGTCCGTTGTCATCAGAGATATTTTTCTTGTTGAGACTGCCTCCATAACCGAAGGCACAGCCAAAAGTTCATTGTCTGAAATAAAGTCTTTATATTGCTCCTTTAGGATATAATACTGGGGCCCCTCTTTTTTGGTTTGTCTACCGCCAGTATCAAGTGCGGGATTTAAATACCGAGGAGACCGAGCCATTTTGACTAGGGTCTACTACAGTACACACAGAAAAACAGTTCGCCAAGCAATCAAATATGCGAAAGAAAGTTGACAAAAAAAACTAAACGATACAAATAAACAACGTAAGAAAAATATCAAACCTGAAATTACAATGGGAAAAATAAATAACAAAGTGGGTGGGGTCACGTAAAAAATTAAAGTTTTAAAAATAAAGTTTTGCTTAAGAAAGAAAATTTATCAAAAAGGTCCCAAAAATAAAGATTAGATAATAATCAAATGCAAAAGAAGAGTTCAAGTAAGAATAAATAAATAAATAGATAAAACTTTGCTTATAAAAGTAAGAAACAAAAATAATTCACTGAAATCCCATATAAGACTTTCGCAAAAAGAAAAGAAAAAAACTCTTTTGTAGGTAAAAGCACACAAATGCATGCTGGGATTTTTTTCTTAGTCAATAAAATAGGCCGGTTTGTAGTTTCATATGACTAGATCTCACTAGATCTACCGATTCAGACGGTTCGGGCTGACTTTTCGAATTCTCTGTCTTCGGACAGAGAGAAACCCAGATGAGGCTATGCCGAAGGGCAAAGTCACGTCTGTGGAGGTAGGCAAACCCGACCCCGTGTTTGCGGGGTCTACGGGGAATGTTTGCCCAAGCCTCCGAGCTCGGAATCGTCCCACATAAAAAAAAACTGTCTTGTACCATATCCTTCCTTGTGGGGAAGTTAAACTAAATAACCTCAGTCCCGATCTGTCTTGTCTTGAAGTCAGAACACTTTGTTTGCTTGTCTGAAATTGCTTCTATGTGTCAACGGCAGTTCTTAGTTTGTGAACTTTTTGCAATGTTACTGTTTCTTTGTTTTGTTATTTGCCTTTCATGTATTGTCTGCTTCTTTTTTATTATTTCTGTCCTGTTTTTTCTTGTCCTTGCTTATTGCAAACTTTGTCAATTGTGTTTCTTGGACAGTTCTGGCATTTATTTTTGCATTTGACCACGATTACTTGTTTCTCAGTAAATATCTTAATGATAATAAGACGAATTTGAAGACGAAGAGAAGAACTGGTAGAAATAAAAATGGCGAACAAATCTAAAAGGATTATGTCATTAATTTTCGTGAGTTACATTCACGGAAAGAAAAATATTTAAATTGAAGAATGAGACGCGAAAAGGCAAAGTAATAAAGTAAAAGAATAACAAACGAAAGATCGTAATGACAAACGATCTATCTATCTATCTATCTCTCTATCTATCTATCTATCTATCTATCTATCTATCTATCTATCTCAGTCTGTTCATATCTATCTATCTATCTATCTATCTATCTATCTATCTATCTATCTATCTCAGTCTGTTCATATCTATCTATCTATCTATCTATCTATCTATCTATCTATCTCAGTCTGTTCATATCTATCTATCTATCTATCTATCTATCTATCTATCTATCTATCTATCTCAGTCTGTTCATATCTATCTATCTATCTATCTATCTATCTATCTATCTATCTATCTATCTCAGTCTGTTCATATCTATCTATCTATCTATCTATCTATCTATCTATCTATCTATCTATCTATCTATCTTAGCCAGTTCATTATCTATCCATCGAACTAATTATGTAAGTATATTCTCTCTCTGTCAATATATCTGAATCTAAGTGATCTATCTATCTATTCACACATATACACATGCGGATATGTGTGTGTGTGAATATATGTGTCCTTTGTATGTATGTATGTATGTATGTATGTATATTCCTGTACGTATTAACAGAGAAATTCTTAATAGAGAATCAAAGGAAATTTCTGTCCGATAAGAAACCCAGTAATAGTATAATAGACTCTGAAATTTGATCCTGTGTCTGAAATAACGCAAGCAGTATTTTGGGTTTGGCTTTAATGGAATTCTGGTCGGGCGAGTGATGGTATTATAAGTAGGTGAGACCACATTCTAGCACACGCACCTCTTTCGCAACAGCAAGGAATTAAACTCAGACGTCTAAGACTGACAAAGACACTATACTTATTTCATATTAACGTTTATTATACCTAGGGAATATAAGGACAATGGCGTTCAAATGTCCCGCAGTATTTTCTACGACTCGTGTGTTAAATTATTATCATTTTATTCCTAATGCTATTTTTCACTTAGGTGTCTAATGCAAGAAGGGTTATAATAATCGGGACAAGTAGGCAATAAACGGGGTATTAATAAAAGGTGGGTATCGGAAAATCATTTAAAGTGTCAAAAAAGTTAAAAAGTAATAAACGCGCCGATTTTCTTAATATGGCCGTATGATGGCGTAATGGATAGCGGCATGGATTGAAGTAGATTTGGTTATGTTTACTTAAGGCGATTTCATAAGCATAGCTTAGATGTGACACAATGTCGAAAGTATGGGGCACCCAGTGAAGATCGAAGCGGGATACACACTTAAGTGAACATGTATCTTTCGATACATGACTGACGAGGCAGATTTTTTCCCGCAGTAGGTTTCCATTTCTTTCTGCGGTAGACCAGTTGCCATGCAAGTGTATAGAACCCAGTCTGTTCTGCTATTTACCCAGAGCTGGGTGGGGATAAGAAGAGGATTCATACCTTTCCCAAGGGTATTAGCACGTAAGTGAATGTAATGGATTCAATTGAAATTCGAACTCAGCACTCCGAGCCGCTATCCATCACACCACCGTCGTAATTGTTTGAGCGAGACAAGCTTGCCAGTTATGTTCACTTAAATGTAAATACCCATGGAAAGGTATGAATTCATCTGGTCCTCCACCCAGATATAGGGAAATATCAGGACAGACTGCGTCTCTAGCCTCGGATGACAAAAGAAAGAAAACTCAAAACGAAAGAAAGTCAAACCCCCCCAAATTAGGTTAAATAGCATCACCAACACGCAACTGGTTAAGCATGGTGAGTGCGTGCCACTACACACCTAAAGCAATGACGTACATTGGTGATGTCCGGGGCTAACTCCTTGATTGTCTGCCTCTAAGAATCAAATGGTAGGAGTGGCTAGTAATGACAAATGTGGAAAAGGAAGACATTTTAAATATGTAAAAACAGATGAAACATGAAATAAACTCTTTATTCAAAGTAAAAATAAACAACATTTTTATTTCACTCTTTGATTGGATGCCCTTCCGATATAGACGCCCGGGACCGTCGCATCCTCTGCCACACTTCTACACGATACTGACCTGAAGACATGGTAAATCCGATAGCAGTTCCTTTAAAAGGAATGAGAAGACCCTGGATTTGGATTTGGTCTAAATAAGCTCACGTGGATCAGAAAATTTCCTAATAGCACAAATAACATAAAAGTAAATGACTGCTCCTCCGTCTGGTTGGCACCTACGTACACACTCATGTTGATTACATGCGAGATGCTTCTGTTCTCATTTTTTCCTCAGTCTAGTTGGTTTACAAATCTGGAGATCAAATAATAGCAAGTCTCCATACTACTCCTGCACTTTACTCGATATTTCACCTGTTTTTAGTAATGTTATTTTCTGGATAGTTTATATTTTTCGCGGAACTTTAGGTATTGGCCTTCCTTATATCTAGATGAACTAATTGGGACCTTTCCGATAGTCCAACAACAATGGAAACATCTGTTGCCTTCCTGTTTCAGAACACTTTTTTCAAATTGTCGATGGAAGACCGGTTCTCATGCTATCACTGAAATTAAGCAAAGTCGAGCCTGGTCAGTCCCTAGATGGGTGATCACTTGGGATAATGTAAGCTTGAATGCTCGGGTGGTGTAATAGATAAAGGCACTGAACTGAAAAACAGAGAACCGAGTTCAAATTACAGTCGGATTCGTTATATTCACTCAGGTACAAATACTCTTGGGAAAGATACAACTCCACCTCTTCTTCCCCCCAATAAAGATTAATTATATTACTTTTATCACTAAATTATTAATATTTATAAAAAATCCTTTGCATTCTAAAATATTTCATGTTTTAATTAACATGGGAAACGTTGGTAAAACGAAAAAAAAACCCCAAAAAACAAATCAATTAATCAAACTTTCTGCTAGCCTTTTTATTTTTACCGCTCTTTTTTTCCGTGTTTTCTGCTGAACAAGCCATATTCAATATCTGATAAAGTTACTGTCTTTTTTTCGGATAAATTGATCATATAACTTAGTATGTTTTAGTATGAAAAAAAAAAGATAAATCGAATCTTTGAAATGTTGATATATTCTTAAATTTAAAAAAAAATGATAATGTTTTTTTCTTTTTTCTTGGTCTGAGCTGGGTGATCCACATGAATCTCAAACATCCAGACCATGATGATGATAATGATGATAATTATCATCATAATTGTAATCATCATCATTTCGCACAAGAATTCTTTATGATGGCTTCATAATATAAATAGTACTCCGTATAAATGATGTTCATCTTTGTATGCTGGTGGGGTTTTGCTTTTAAATCGTGGTTTCTGCTTTTAAATTGTGCTTTGCTTTGTTATTTGCATTTGGGTTACTATTTGCTCTTGTCTTCTTTCGATTATTGAGATTAAATACGTCTAGCGAGTGAATAAACAAAGGCAAAAAAGCAATTAAAATGAAATCTCAACTCCCTTTGATTCGTTACCATAGTTTTTCTTCAACTCTTTGATTGCTATTTCCAACTGAAAGAATCTTTGTACGTGACATTTCTCAATAAAAGAAATCTACAGTATAAATCATGTTTCTAAGTTTTGAATATTGTTGTCTATACTATTTCCATAAGTTGAAAACACTTTATTGTGAGGTGAGTGTGTTTGCGTTTGTATCAGTCCTTCATAATAAGCGCATATTCGGAAAAAGATGGGTAAATTTTTACCTACGTGAATTTGATAAGAGATTAGAAATGAACAATTTTTTCACTGCCGGCAGATGTCCAAATAAGTTTATGGGAACAAGCATGGATGATGATCAGTTTTCGGTTCGTAAATTCTTACTGTTTCTATGGTTACAATAATATGTGAAAAAGAAAAAGAAAAATACAAAAGTACTGAAAATCTTTTTGAACTCCATCTAAATAAACAAATAATCGTGAAAGCGTTTTGGGAATAAAAAAGTTAAATGGTTGACTTTTAAGTCACTGGAACCGTTAATAAAACAAAGCTGAAATGTTCATTAAGTTAAAGGTATCCCAAGCTGCATTCTGTCGCAAATCGATTTTGCGAATATTTTTAGTTCTTTTTGAGGGAAAAAAGATAGCAGGATATATTGCGGCATGTAAAGACGAGAAAATAAAAGAAAAAAAGAAAGGAAAAAAAAAACAAATAAAATAAAACAGTGATATATGAAGGTAAAATTATTTCTTTAGGGATTGAATAAAAAAAAAACATGAGCGCATAGCGAAGCGCCTATCAGCGCGGAAAATACATTTGGCATGCCTGGTTCAAATTTTAGGAAAGGGTGTTGCATTTACTTACGCATAAATACTTTTGGGAAGGTATGGTTCTCTTTATTTTGTATCAGCTAGGGGTTAATAGCAGGACAGACTGATCACTCTAGACTTGGTTGGCAACTAGTTAAGGAGAAGTAAAACCAGTTTTTGGGTGGGGCTTGTAACTCCCTCGCGTAAAAACCTACTTTCTGCATAAACCATAGTAGGAACACGTAATGTGGTGAAGCTGTGGCGCTTCAGGGTTAACATGCTTATATAGGCATACATATATACAGAAGAAGGAAGGAAGAAAAAAGAATTAGATGAAAGAAAGAATTAGAAAGGAAGAATAAAAAAAGAAATAAAAAATGGGTTAATGCATCTTATATGCGCATGCGTGCACACAATAGTACATGAAAGCAAAGGGGATAAGAGAGAGAGAGAGAGAGAGGGAGAGAGGGAGAGAGAGAGAATAGGAGGGAGTGAAAAGTCAAAAGTAAAGATTAAGAATGGAAAAGATGTAAGGTTTTGAAATAAAATATAATGTAATATATGGTGATAGTAAAAACAAGCCGACAAGTAACAACAAGTTGATTTATATAAATTCAAATATAAACCGGTGATGACATTTTTCAGTTAGCTTTTCAACTGATAAGAAAAATATATCGGCTGAAAGGAAATTATTAACAAATATCTATCTCACGTTCGCTTATATGTATATATCTTTAAATAAGGATAGATACATCTCTTTTTCTGTCAGTCTGTCTGTCTGTCTCAACACCTATTTTGCATTTGCATCACAGCCGGTGTTCGATTCCAGATAAAGGTTAGTTGGTTTTCAAGGCAAGCATATAAGAAAAGAAATAGAACAATTTCATACTTGAAATATGGTAGCCATACAGTTTTTCTAACGTATCATTTCTTCACCGTTGTTCTTCGGTCGCACGTAACTAAGTTTAGTAAACATCTAGAAAGATTACAGAGGCCTGATAAATAAAAAAGAGTAAAGGCAAAGAAATAAAGGTGGAAGGAAAGTTTTATACACAGCAAATATCGAAGAGATACTTATGGGAGAATAACAAGCAAGAATAATATCACACACTTTCACTTTCACTTTTGTAAATGGAACGAGTTATCGTAAAATGTATCGCTCCTTTTAATGACACTGGCAAGAGGGTGGAGTTCAATTTCCATAAAAGAGGAATCGTTTCGCCTGGTCAGCTTTACAAGGAGTGAACTTTATCTGACACTATTTGTTTTTTCCATTTTCTAAAGTCGATTAAAGACCGTCCCATCTCGTTGTCAATGTTAATGAATAAACCAGAATGTATTGAACTGTTTTCATCATCGGTGAATTTCCGACAACGTTCCCTTTCCTTGTTCTGCACCCAACCAAGAAACGCCCTCTAAAACCCAACAAGGTGCATAGTTACACACGCGATACTAGTTAATTTAAGGTCAGATTAGATTAGTCCATTTTAGATCTTATCAAAAATCAGTTCTGAAATAAAGGAAATAAATTAGATCTTAATCGATAGCAATTTTACAATCAAACAAAGCGTATCACTTCACTTATGAGACAACATATATATGAATAATGTGTAATGCATGCTTATTTTTTGGTAGTTCGGGAGCACTGTCTCGGATTTTTGTCTTCGTTTATATTATGAAGTGATATAACTCAAGACAACATAGTTTTCCCCAACTTTAAATCATTTTCCTAAGCAAGAATCACTTGCGTAAAATTATTTGCTTTCGTCAAGTCTATGCTAGATTTTGAAAACTTGTTGAAAATTTTTTTCCTCAAGAATGAGTGTATCCTTCTCTCGGAGCCTATCACATGGCACTTAGTTACGCAGTAAAAGTTTTTCGCACGTGGTTTTTTTTTTTATTTGAGACTGAATGAACTACAAATTGACAACACCGATTTTTAAGAAATTCTACCTAACGAAATTTCAGTCAAAACTACCATGAAAAAAAGAAACGAAAACGTTTTCTCATAAAAAATTAAATAAAAAATCAGAAAAATACTAATTTGTACGTAGCATAAGGATTTAGAATCATTCAATGTGTTTGTTTCGATAGCAATTTGAAAAACTTTTTTTGATATGACCAAATTTCTCTTTCAGTTTATGCATTAACTACATATTTTATAATTGTATCAGAAGTTAAGGTGCCAAACCAGAATTTATCCTGGATGGGGGACCTTATTTTCAGTGCTTTTTAGACTGCCTATTCGCCATTATCATGATGACGGCCAACATTGGAAGAGTTCATCTTTATATTCTTACAGGAATCTGTACATTATTCACTGTTGTGTAAACAGGTACATATATGCTGACATTATTACATCCACTTATCTTGTATTTAGCTGCTGAAGAAGAATTGGTCAGAGGTACAGGCGAAGGTTCGAACATCGGTCCGGGCTCCGTAGGCGGCTGCCCTTAAAGGGTAGTGTTGAGGTATGCGCCGCGTATATATTTCCCCTTATCCTTTACCGATTGCCGGTATTTCCTTTCCCTGAAGGCGCTCGAGTTCCTACCCTTCTCCCTGTTGTGAGTGGAAGACAGGCAAATGATGTCCAGTGTTTGCATCATGGAGGGCTGGGAATGAGACACTTGGCGAGTCATCAACACCTGCGCTGACAGAGGATCCTTTGGCGGCAAGAAGTGTTAGGGTTGCCTTCCCTAGCCTTACACATTCCCAGTTCGGGGTTGAGTGAAGGCTTTCCTCAAAGTGGTCTTACGTGTTACTCTTCGGTCCAGTGACTTTTCATGGTCCAGAAAGACATTTTATCGGACGTTAATAGAGAATGTTGCGTCGGAACTGCTCTCTGAGCGGCCTGTCTTGTTGGCTGATGAACTGCTCTCCTGGTCTAGTGCGACAGCGGCGGATTTCTCAGTGAGTCTGTGATTTTGCTTACCTAGCTGCCTCTCAATGACATAGATTTCAACGCGGGCTTGGAATACATACCTGAATGACACTGGTGTGATCGTGAGTTGGAGGAGACAGCCGAGCACACCTTCTTCCACTGTACGATGGTGCATCAATTTTGAGCCAATGTCGTTTAGTTGACGTCTGGTATCGAACATCTTGTGCCCATTGATACGTGTGGGCCAATGTATCGCTCATGTGGACTGGGTTGAAACGGTTGCTCTTTCTGACGCTGCTAGCCGATTGCTCTTTCTGACGCTGCTAAGTGGTGTGGGTGACACGAACGGAAAGAATCTTACGAAACGAGTACTAATTTCATTAGTATCTGATTAGATCCTTTGAGCATCAGCCCACGATGAAAATCAGAACTGGTAGAAATCGATTTGTTTCGGCAGATTTCAGTAAAAGATGGGTGCAAGTGCCGAGTCCGGTTCGTGTGAATCGGGCCAATCTTGACTTCCTCTTTTATTCTCTACAAGTAACACAAGTGACTGTCGTTCACAGTCACAGCCTAGTCCCCCGCATACTCTTTTGTTATTGTCCTTTTCAAGATTCTCAAACTCCCCAGTATTTTCCGTTTTTATTAAATCATGACTGGACCAGACTTTTACATTTCCACTCACAAATTCTTTTCGTTTCTTCAATGCCACTCTAAGCGAGCTTCCTGATTCTGACTATCGGTAGAATACAGCGTCTATATTTAATCTTTGTGGGTAATCAAAACTAGTGATTTAAATCAATTAAGCCTGTGTTAGTAAGAGACCGTCCAGTCAATTTCTTTAAATGACTAGTTTATCTTTTATTTTAATTGGGTTCACCCACGCCCCCTTCCATGTCCTTATGAAATTTTATATATTATATTTCTATATAAAAAAATGACATATTCAGAAATCATAGGTGTATTATTAGGTCCCATGAGAAAATTAATTTTTTGTATATGTTCAAATTGAATGGGGAGGGACGAGTTCTTGTGGTTATTGTGTCATTTGTTAGAGTGAATGGGTCAGGATCCAGATTAGGTGTAGGGTAGACAGTGTTGACCAATACTTCCCTAACATCTTCGGCCTTGTGCTCATTTGTAAAATAAATAGCTCGGAGATGGCTGTTCAGTTAGTTATCATAATTACGTTAAATATGGAGAAATTTGGTAGACAGATTGTGTTGAATCCAAACTATGAAATGGCGATAACCTTCGAAAGTTATTACTTAGGTTTAAAGCCGACATCTGCGCTCTTTGGAAATTGAAACCATTCTATCTTACCAAGCACATCCCAAAATATTTATTAAGCTTGCTTAGTACGGCACAAGACAGGAAGATAAATCAGACAGGCTGCTCATCCAATCAATTATAAACTCCACATTATTGTCCATCGTCCTGCTGTGACCATCACAACCAAATATGTAAAATCTATTTTATTAAAAAAATTTTTTTTATTAATCTTACCAAATAACTTGCCTATTATGTGGTTCACAGGCTTTTGAACAAGAGTAGAGGTTTAACCCTTGTTTCCAGTTTAGGATTGGCTTTCCGGTTCCTTCTAAAGTCTTGTTCTTCTCTTTCACTTCCTTTAACCCCTTGAGTCTTAGTGACATTATTGTATGCTTGGAGTGAATTTATTTTAAAAAAATAACGTAATAAAATTCTGAAATTATTATTGAATTACTTGGTAAAATTAAAAGCAATAAGAATTTCAACTGATTTGACATTTATTTTAAAGAAATTGAAAATAAGTGTAGCTTAGATGCTGGATCGAATTCACTAATTAGTCGTAATTGATTTAGCGAGACAAGTTTGATAACCATTACACCACTTCAAGAGCCCTTAAAGCATTGACAAATTTAAGATTTAAGTAAAGCAGTTCCAAGAAATATCTTGAAAAAGAAATTTCGTTAAGTTTTCTCATGAAATAAACATTGCAAACTTCATTCATTAATGAATAAATGACGAAAATGTAATTGAAATTGGATAGTAATTGTTTCAATTTTTTTTTGCATTTAAAATAACAGAATAAAATGATGAGCTTTTGAAAGGAGAGAATAATTATATATTTCACATAGTTATCATACTATTTTCGCTTTTCTGGTGATCCCGAGAAGGAAAAAATGACCATTGCAGCCAACTGCTTGTACGCAGTACAACCGAACGGAAGATTACTACGAACACCGCCAAAGACAACTTCACGGACTCACGCAAATAAACAGAAAGATTACTAAAGTAACTTGTAAAAGAAACATTAATTCGACTCTATTCTAATGCTTTAGGATTTCGAAATGAAAAGTAAACTTACGTCTATAAATCATCTGAGAGATCCCTCTCTACCATCCATCACCATAGCTGATTCTAACCTTTAGGAAAGTGACTCGTTGCGCCTTCGCCAGCTGACGTTCTCAGCTGATATTAAGAGAAAAAACTGTATTAAATCCATTACTAGATCAACTGCTAAGAAATCTGGTTCACTGTGTCGTGCAAGACAATTTTTATCTCCAGAATCTATCATACCTATCTATAAGTGTACAGTTGGCCCATGCTTAGAATATTGTTGTCACATATGGTGCAGTGACTCTGCTATTTACCTTGATAAAATCCAAAGAAGAATCTGCAATATTATTGGTCCTAATCTGGTGGTTCGGCTTCAATCACTTTCCTACCACCTTAAGCTTGTCTGTCTCTGCCTTTTCTATAAATACGTTCATGGTAATTGTTCGCATGGACTCTTCGCTATGGTACCTAGACTTTATGAATTTAAGCAAAATACTAGACTGGCTTCGAGACCTTATCAGTTTACAGTTGAGCTGCCTAGATCTAGCCGGAAATTTTCTATGCTACCCAACCAACTTTAATCTGCAATGTCATTCGCTATCTACAGTCCTCCTGATTTCTCTTCCCTCTTCCCGCTCATTATTCATGTTTCTGTTCTTAATTCTTCCACACTCAGCAACTCCTTGTGTCTTCGTGCCTTACATGTTGTGAAACCGATTAAAAAATATATCCCACTTGACGAAGTAAAGGATTTGATTCAAAATTTCAATTGGCGTGTAGGCTAAAAAGAAATCGAATTCGAGACAAGAGGTTAAAATATTTGAAAAAAGGTCTTTGTCACGATTACCAGATATCAGATAACCGACTTGACGATTTCAAAATAAAATAATATTTTAAAAATAAATATATCTTCCTAGTTACAAACGGATTTAAAAAAAAATGTTTAGTTAGACCGTACGTGTAGATTTTTCCCCTTTTCAAAGTCAAAGAATATATTTGCAAATAAATGAGATTTAAGCTACCCTATGTGGCATATGTTTGCAGAGACGAACTGGAATAGATAGGTTAACAAGATTAACGAGTTCTACACATGGGGATTATTTTCTGACTTGTCTTTTAGCCAGAGGAATTTGGGATTTAAAGTCACTTTTTTCTCTTGCAATCAATGATAATGATGCAAGGGATATATATATATATATATATATATATATATATATATATATATATATAATCCGTAAGAGCACATAGAAATTTTCTTATGTCTTTTATCTGAAAAAGTAGCAACGAATAAAGAAATACTTCGAGGTACTTAATATTTGATTAACAATCATCATGATCGTATAATAATTCCGATCCTTTTTAGCAATGTCTTTAGAAAATTAGGAGTGAAATTTTTATTTTATTTTACATAAAATTCTGGACATTATGCCATAGAGTAACAGTTAACAATCTAGTCCTACAGGCTGTTACTACTGTAGTGAGTTATAATCTATATTAAATACTCTGTATACATAGGCTTGTGCCGAAGTAAACAAGCTTAGAAAATATTCTGGGGTTAGCAATTTCGTATTTCCAGTGAGTTCCGATGCCAGTTTCAAACCTAGGTAAAAGTTGTCAAACGAAAATTTTAAAAGGAAGAAGCCATCACAATGCAAATCTCTCTACATTTAACCTTAATTTGAGGTTAATAAATTTCTACAGTATTGGTAAATATTGGTAAAGCTTTTAGAATATACTAATATTTATATGATCAATATAAAATTTGAATTTATACAGTGTAGTCAAATTTCGTTATGCGAATCGAGAGTTGTTTATCATTTTGTATATATATGTATATATATATAATGTCTGTATGTGTGTGTGTGAGTGTGTAAAACTAATAAACTGTGCAAAAATTAACTCATCCACAAAACAGATTTTCTACGGTGAACTAAAACATAAAAACATAAAACATAAAAGAAACTCTTATTAATGATAGCTTCCTTAATTATATTGTCGACGAACAAATAAGATGTTCTATTAGAAATTTTAATATAAAGTAAATAGAATATAATACTTCTTCAAATAATCCTAAGCATATTAATATTTTATATCTTAATCAAATAAATTCTAATTATAAACAGGATAAAATTTCCTAAGAAAGACTAATAAATACTAATATATCAATGACAGATCGTAGTAAAAAATATATCCAATTTAATCATTCGTAATGACACCTCTCCACCAATTAACGTGTTGCAACCAAGCTTATATATAAATTTAAACGTCCCTTGGGAGATTGTATCTACACCAGAAAAATATTTATGTTGGTCACACCACAACTACGTTGTCCCGGATGAGGATGAGGTTTCATTTGAATGATGCATCTAATATTTCTGAACATCTACAACTGCATGCCTGTCTACATAAACAATTTAGACAAATTATTTTTGAAAATACATCTATACATTTTCATGAAAATAATAAACATGAACTAAAAATTCTTGACACTATCTATATGAAAAACATTGAGACTACCTGTTAATAATGTTAATTTTTAGCTAATAGTTTCAAAAAGTTTAAAAAAACAAACAAACAAATATCTTAATAACTTAGTTACCACCTTTGACGTTACTGTATGTGTTTGCTTACATCATAAAATTTTAAAATCGTACAGTACATAAGTTTATCGGTTTTCACTTCGAAAATATAATAAAATTTTTTTCAGGTAAACGAAACAAATTTGTTTTAGCTAAAACAAGACCCTCACAAAACAAAACCCTGAAGATGATATTTTGCTAATGTCGAAAGTACTCGGATATGCATCAATATGGTAGCTTTATTTCTTACTTTTATATTAAAAATAAGTAGACACAACTTGTTACATCATTTAATGTGAAATGATATATATATATATATATATATATATATATATATATATATATATATATATGTGTGTGTGTGTGTGTGTGTGTGTGTGTGTGTTTCTATAGAATTAATAAAAATTTGTTTGAAGCAATAAATGCAATTAAAATCTCTCGGATCAAAATCCGAAATAGTTTTTTATTTCTTCAAGATTTATATTTTATCGTCCTTTATTAAGTTTTCTCGTACCGGTAGACAAAATAAACATTGTTTAAAAACGGAGCGTCTACTCAGATACGGGTATCCAATAAAAATAAGGCTAGAAATTACACACATACATATTTATATATAATGATAAATTAAGAAAACAACTTAAAAACCCATATCGGTTATAATTTATTTCATGAATATTCTTATATTCATCTTTTTCGACCGAATATTTTTTAAAGCATTCGGACTTAATTTATTACTATATATTGCACTGTAGCTTATATAAATTCTCATTGGATTAATATGCTCCTTGGAATAATACCCACCAATTACAAATTAGTAGTAGGTAGATAGGAAAACGATATATACATTTTTATATGAGAACAAATTTAGGGAAAAAGAATATGACAAAGGAGAAAAAATTATCGTGTGACGCATTTTGTCCTTTCGTGCTTCATCGTACTAGAATGATATTTAAGTTGATGTGACTTCACATGCACACCAAGGAAAGGGGACCCTGATATTTTTTTTTTATTTAAATTTAGTTTTTTTTTTTTAGTCAATTTCATTTAGTTTCTTTTATTTTGTCTATGTTGCCATCACTTTTATTATTAAATATCCGCCATTTTGATACTAGAAAATCTGCTAAGAAAGCTGAAATGTTATAAGAAACTGGACGCGCATTTTCTGTGGATGACCAACGGATAAAATAACTTAATAAGCATTTTCGCCTTAGTAAATTGCTTTTTTCTTTTAATTAGAATCATTTTTAAGATGAGTATAATGGTCAGACGTTTTATTAAAACCTACAATGGCCTCCAAATTCTAGCTTAACCACTTTAAAAAATAAAAGTATATTAGACTATTTATACTCTGGTCCCATTTACTAATAGCATCCATCGTTTAAATGGCCTTGGGTAGCAAAAGAAATGAGTTGGCGTTCTGTTAAATATATGCATTGGATAGACCTGATTGCTGGATTAGATGTTGGATTCTTCATGGAAATAGTCAATTAGCAATAGAGTATGAGTGGAATAATGTTTTAGGCTAGTGTTGTAGGCAATACAATTATAAATCTGATGGTGTAAAGAGGCAATACGGGAAACTATTACAACTTCTTGGATAAGACCTTTTTTTAGCCGTTCAGTTTAGAACAAAAAAGATTTAAGCCAAAGTTTAATCCATGCAAGAGAATTCTCATTCACATTCTCTAAGGACGACGATTGCCAACCTTGACATAAAAGGTTACAAAAACAAAACAAAAAAAAATTAGTGGAATACTTTTCAACACCTCCTGATACTAATTATATAGAGAATTTGTATTCATTATTAAAAGAAATATTTATGAGAACGGCAAAAATTATTTAAGTAAATATATCTGGAAAACAATAAATGCTAAGATCTGCTAAATTTGAAAGTTGAAATTTCTGAGAAACATGACAAGGAAAGAAGGCTCGGAAAATTTAACCCTCACTGAACATACTAAAGAAGCAGCTAGGGCACCTCGGTGTGGTGTAATGGTTAGCAAGCTTGTCTTGTTAGATCAGTTACTACTGAAAAGTGAGTTCGATCCTCACTGGATGCCCCATACTTTCGGCCTTGTGCCACATCTAAGCAGCGCTTGGAAAATCTCTGGGCACCTCTACGACGTGTAATGGTTAGCAAGCTTGTCTCGATCGAAATATTATGACTGAGTAGTGAGTTCGATCCTCACTGGGTGCCTCATACTTTCGGCCTTGTGCCATATCTGAGCTACGCTTGGAAAATCACTACTAAAGAAGCAGCGAGTAACTTACCCAATAGGTATAGGAATGTCAGAGCGAGAACAAAATAGGATGGCGTGGTTTAGTGCTGCAATAGGAACTTGTGGAGAGCTATGATCCTTCGCCCCCTGATGAGACACAGTATATAAAATAAGAAAATTTAAGAATATTAAAACTGATGAATGCTGTAGAATTTCAAGAGACAGAAATTAATTTATTCAGATATATGAAATATTACGTTATACGATTTTTTGGAGCCTACATGTTTTTTATTTATTTATTTTATTTTTCATAATAAAAACTGATACCCATTTAAATATTAACCTTATTTTCAACAAGTATAGATATGGGGCTTCATGGTTTTCATGCGCAGTTACCATCTTGGAGAAAGTGATAATTCTTGTCCTTCTACCATTGTAACAGTTACTGAGTACATTTCCATTAGTGAAGGAAGTCGCAACCATCCAATGTTTTTGTTTTTAATCATTTGGATCCGCAGTTGGGAACCAATTCTATACACCGATTCTCTTTGATGTGTTCCTATTTTATTTGTTTTGGAGTTTAATTACATAGAAGCTTGTTTTTCGATGGTACCTTCATTCTGTATATTTTAAAATTGTTTGATGGAAGATGGTTTCGAAAAAAACTATCGCTACTGCATTTTAATTTAAATTTTATTTTAAAAAAACGTATACATTTTCATCATTTCTGACAGAAAATCAATATATAATTCTTCAAACAGAAATTTGTATCTTCTATTAAATCAATTTTACTCTAATAAGAAGAAAGTGGATATTTTAATAGAGTAGCGTGTGAGGAATCAACTTTCTACGGATTTAATGATTCTATTTTTGTTAAGATATTATTATACTGATATACAAAAATCAGCCCTTCTTGACTTCCGTATAATAAAAGCCATTGCAATGTTGAATTTCTATAAAATTTTGAGAAATTTCCTATTATGGAAGCATATAATGAATATAATTAGGAAATTTTGTTAAGTCTAGAATAGTCAAACAGAGGCAAATTGAAGATAGCATTTTTGCCTTCAGATTACAGTTTGCTGTTTTATATTCACTCAGTTCGAATTTATCATATCCACTTAAAATATTTATTGCCTTTGTTTACGAATGCCATTCTCAAAAACAAAACAAGGACACTTTTTTAACATTTGCCGATGGGATATTATATCTATTCAGACTATCTGCACTGTTCGGACCGCTGTTCTCTTAATTCCGATTTTTACGACGTTTCGGCCGTTTTACGCTTCGGTCTTCTTCGTGTGACATTTTTCGGAATTTCAAACCTAATCTTTTATTTAGTTCATGGGGATAGACTGTTTCCATTCCACGTGCTGACTTTGGATATCTTAGTTTTAGTTAATTCCCCTTGATAACTCAAGTATCCAAGTTTTTTTCTTTCTGCTGTGCCCAGAGATTGAACTCACAACCCTTTGTATTAAGTCACTTTTTAACACTTCCAAAATGACACTGCTGTCTTTTAATCATCATAAAGAGCCATTTTTACCTTTCAGTGGCTGATTCTAACTTTCAGGTGAACAAAACAGTTCGCCTCCTTGATCTGCCGTTTTCCATAGACATGAAGGGGAGTGATTATATTGAATCGGTTGATAGTTCTGGTGTTAGAAAATTTGGTTCATTGTAAAGTGCCAGAGATTTTTTTTTTCGTCGAAACCTAGCTTTCACATTTATAAATCGGCCATCCGCCAGTGCAATGGATATTACTGCCATACCCTGGCTGGTTCACCTGCTATATATCTGAATATTTTTGACAAAATTCAAAGAAGGGTGTGTTCTAACCTGACATCTCGATTTCAGTCAAATTTCCACCACCGTGGCATGGCTCTCCTCTGCCTTTTCTATAAATATTTTCATGTTAGTTGTTCTAATAAGCTCTCTTCCTAGGTATATCGACTGCATGGATTTAAGCGTACTGCTAGATTATCAACTAGGTTTCGTATTTTTCCTGTTGAAATAGTTAAATATAAATGTAAATTCTATTCTTTTCTAGTTTTCTTGCTTCTCTGCCATCTGCAACCTTAAATATGGCGTCGATCGACATGTTCCGTCTTCCTGAACCCTCTTCTTTTATTGTCCTTTCTTCTCGTTCTTTTTTACTACCAGTAATCCCTTTAGTCATTAGTTTAGTGGCATTATTACCTTGCTTTGGAGATGAAATGATTAAAAAGTAAATGAGATAAAGGAATTCACACTTTCTTTATTAAAATACTTACGCCTTTTTACTTTGTTTCTTTTCCATCGTCACTTATTTGTTAAAGGCACTTACAACTTTGTATTATTACAACTCCAGGGTGTGGGAAATCATGGCTCGCCACAACCTCCTTTCGCTTTTAGCTCTCAGCAATGCTCCTCTTTTGCCATCTCTCCCACCCACTGTTCGGCCATCCATTCACACAAAAATCATCAGTCCGCTACCTTCCTTGTCCCTTTTGCCTTCGATATATTCTGTGTGTGTTAAATTCTCCGAGTCCGCTTTCCTCATAATCTATCCAAGAAATTTCAGGTGTTTTTTTCTAATTCTGAGTATAATTATCCTTTATATCACTATTTAATTATACCTAACGTTTCATTGTTGTTCTTAATTGATCTATTCTTTTATTGTAACTTATTATTATTATTAGTAGTAGTAGTAATATTAATAGTAGTAGTATTACTCATTGAGTTTTCACACTAATTTCTTAAAAACTAGAAGACAAGTGATAATAAGTAATTCTCAATATTTCAGCATTTAGTAATCTGTCTATTTTAGAAATACTGTGGTCTAGATGGATTCAATTTTACAGAGAATTTCCTATTTTCCCTAATTTTTACTAGACTTTTCTTCCAAGTGCTCCATCAATGAGTGAGACGACTGTCGCATTCATGTTCCACAATTCATTCTTTTATCATGTTCTAGTCTTGCATATGGTAGTGAATTCTGGACAAGTTTCTCACATATGAAAAAGAGGCTTGAAGTGGCAAATCTGCGGTTCCGACCGCAAATGCTGAGAATAAAATGGGTTGCATATGTGAGCATTGAGAAAATTTTAAGAAAAATATGTCTATAAGGAAACTTATACTTAAGATCAGAAAATGATATCTGAAAGTCCTAGAGCACATAATGAGGAAAGATGTGCTGGAGAAATTAACACTCACAGGTTTTCCACTGACTTGAAGTGGAACGACAACATCGAATCAAAGGCTGCATCTACTGCAAGGAAAGTTGGATCACTTTGCCGTGTCAAAAGGTTTTTATCCTCAGAGTCTATCTTACACATTTATAAATCTACCACTATTCCGTGCACTGAATAATGTCCTTTTGGACATCATCGTATTAAAGTGATGCGTTCCTGAACAATTTTAACCTTTCTGCCTGAGCTCCTGAGTCAAAATTAGTAAATCATTGTTATGTAATGTTTCACGGTAGTAGAAACAAGTGTTTAACTACCGTTCAACGTCATTTTTTCTCTACCACTGGTAAAGCGGTGGTCAGAACGCAAAGGGTTAATACTGTTGCCATATCTTTTCTGGTGCTCCTGTTGTACATCTAGAAATTCTTGACAAAATCCAAAGAATGATCTGTAATGTAATTTATCTTGATCAGGCATCTCGAATTCAATCACTTTATCACACACGTGACACGGCTTCTTTTCTACAGATATTTCCATGGTAACTGTTCTGACGAACTTTTTTCCCTGGTGTTCCGATTGCATGAATTGAAGCGTTAAACTAAACAGGCATCTTGGTCCCACCTTTTAGTAATGAAATAGATAAATGCAACCGCCATTTCTACTCCAACTGTTTCTTTCTCGCATTTTCCACCTGTGTAATTCCCTTTCATCTATTTGCTTGCTTCCACGGTAACTACAAGCTTCAAAAATTTCACTGCAAAATCAATCATCATCTTTTGTCTTCTTGATTCCCATTCATCTTCCGTCCTTTGCTCAGTCCTCCCTATTCTCAGTTTTTCTCTAACTTTCAATTTCTGTCCCCCCCCCCGCTGCGTGCTAGTAGCATTCTCGCCTTGCTTGGGGTGAAATAATAAAAAAAATACAAGGGAGAAATAAGTAAAAAGAAAAGGGGAAATAGCGAACAATCTATGTAGTGAGGTTATATGAATGGGTAACAGAAGAGAGACAAAAAATTAAGGTAATGAGTCCAAAGTTATTTAGAGAAATAAAATATAGGAAGTTATGGAGAGCCATTATCGCATACGTTCTGAAAGGACAAAGGTACATGCAGTCTTTATATTTATGTAGTTTTTTGCTTCTTTTCAATTTCATTCTGTCTTCTTTTTGAAACTGGAAACTTTTCTTTTTATTTACGATAACAAGATTTCATTTTCTGGCTTTGATTTGGTGATCCGCTTGAACATCGTCTTGAATCATATTTTAATTCTGTCCTTTCGTTCCTTAATTAGCGCGTACGTTACGTCCTGCCAATACCTCATAAATAGTGAACTATTGCGTTTTCATCGCGCGGAAAGACGGCAAAGACATGTCAGAAACGTGACTTAGTTTCAGTGAGAAAATGAATGAAACAAAAGAAAAAAAGAAAAGGAGGATAGAACAGATGATAATACTCTCACGTGTTTAACGTCTGTTTTAGTGAATTGGAAAAAGTTTTCAATTGCAAATCTTTTCCTTCGTACTCATTTATTTCTTAAAGATCGGCGTTCATATTTATAATTGTTATTACTATATTTTACTAAGGTTTTTAAGCTCAAATATTTAACGATGCAATAAGGGAATTTCTGCGGATACTTTATTTTCATAGAACTCACCATTCAATCATTAACTTAGGAATTAAGATTAAGGTTTATATATTCTATGTTCTACTTAATTTATTACAGATATCATTATGCTTCTTACTACGACGATTACTGTCATGTTTCTTACGAAAAGGCAGGTATTTTTGTAATGTTTTCTATTTTCATAGCATAATTCAATATCTTCTTTCATGTTTTTTGTACAACACCTCACGGCCCTAATAATCACTAGTACTTTAATTATTTTATTTGATAATCCTTCCGAAACATTAGAAATTTCGTCATTGTAATTTTTTATCTGTTACTCTTCATTCCTTTCTATTCTTCTGTCAAATTGTCAGGAGAGTTATCAGGTAGCAAATATTTTTCTGTTTGTCCAGCAGGACTAAATATGGTTTAAATTGTCACTGTCTGTATTGGAATATTCCATAGAATTTTCACATTGTTAATCCCCAGAAAGTTTTTTCTGCTATTATTATTATTATTATTATTATTATTATTATTATTATTATTATTATTATTATTATTTTATGTCCTTTCATTTCTGTTGTATACTCATTTACTTCTGAGTGCTAACCAAAGACCTAACATCAGAAATGGCATCTTGAAATATTTTCCTGAGTATTTGTAAGAAGACCCTTAAGATCACACATATTTTACATAGATAAAGCCCTTCGTAAAATGTGGGCTGTATATGTGAATACAATTTTTTATATTTCTTTAAAGCTTGGGTTACCAGGTATCACTTTAACGAGTCTATCTGGATATTTTCCAATGAAACCGAGGGCTCCAACTACAACTGGGATTATTGATGTCCTAATGTGCTACCTTTTGAGATTTCCATTTCAAGATCCTTGCATTTTGATAGATTTTGGAAGATGTTCAACGATACATTATAGGAACAGCCATGCCAATAAGAAAGCATACTCTGTTTTTGTGGTCTCTGATCACGATGTCTGGGCGATTAGCTTTGATTGTTCTGTCTGTGCATATTGTAAAGTCCCATAAAATTGTTACAGTTCCTATGTATGTAACCGGGTCTGTGTCGTGTTCATATCAATTTCTTGCAGCTTCTTTTCTGTAAAAGTTGCAGATTTCAAAGTGCATATATTGGTCCACTCTGTCATTCGAGTTTTATGTTCAGTGGCTTGCCAATACGGTGCAACCTGATACAAGATGGTCAATTATTTCTGGATATTTATCGCAGAACTTTGATTTCACCTTTTAGCCCTGCAATACGTAGCCACCAATGGATACGGGGCTTGTCTATATCGGTTTGTTTGGTACGGGCAGAATATTGAACATTAAGAGTCATATCTCGCCATCGTTTCTCTATTTAGTCCATTGTTTTTGTTTCTGCTTTGCTTTTTAGTAAGTGATATAAGTTTTAGCTGTATTTCTTCACCCACTTGAAATTCTATTTTGAATTTGATGGATTCATTACTAAATAAAGTTTCTTACATAGATCATCATCCGGTCTTCAGTAGTTTACAGCTATCTTTGAAGACCGATTGTTGTGGTTTTGAAAGACAGTTCTAGTTGGACAAATGTTTGCTTTCTTCGGATCTGGACACATACAGGCGATCAACATCAGCCTTGGGATGAGGATTGAGATGCCAAGTGAGAAGCTTTCTCGTTTTGCCATTCATTCGCTTAATGTCAGCTATGGTCCAGGAAAGGGTGGTGTGACTGTATTGCACCACACATGTTTACGGCTGATATTCTGCTTTGTGAATCCAACTCCGTATTTAACACTAGACACACACACATCTGTAATATTCTTTTCTTATTTTCTCCTTCATTTGGGTATACTGATTCCATATGCTTCGCAGATTCCTAAGTATCTATAGGCTTCTTCCAGTTCCAGTTCCCTAACCTTTGTGACAGAATCTAGATCTATTGGGTGAGTTTCCGTAATTCTCCCTTTCTTGAATGTTACTTGTGTACATTGATCTAATCTGAAATGCATATGAATGTCGTCACTGAAACATCTTACAGTATTGAGGAAACCCTTCAACGCATTGTCACTGACAGAATTTGAGATCATTCATGTAGAGAAGTTGATTAAATATTTTCTTATTTACTTTTATCCGTATCTGTTATTGTTTAGTTCATGCGAAAGGGGAATTAAGGTCAGTTCAAAACAGATTGTGTGTGTTAATTGGTGTTATTAGTTATCATTGATAGCGTTTGCACCGGGGTTTTATGGATTGTTGACACATGATGAAGCCAAAAATTGAGTAGCTTGTCATTTTCTGGAAATTTCTATCTTGGGAATTTTGTTAGATATTCCCTAACATTATTCTTGGTTATATTTTTCATTCTTGTACAGCTTTATCCTTCATTCTTTCTTGTTTGATCCACTCTGCATTGGAATTATATTCATTTGGGCTGCTTCAAATATTCTCCCAAAATTGTTGCACTTCTTCAATAGACGGAGCTTTTTTGACTTTTATAACTGCTTTTCCATTTTCCCTGTAAAACCTTTACAGCTTAGTTTGGAAGATCTTATTTTTTTCCATAGAATATACGACGCTTATTCATATCGTTTTATTCTTTCTGCTTTTAATTGCAGTTTCTGTTTAAGTGTTTCTTTGATTCATGAAACTTTAATTTCGTATTTCCACTTGATCTTGTTCAAGCATTTTAATTTCTTGAAATCTCATCTTTTATCGATAATTCACATCTGATTTTCTTGATTTTCACTTTAATTATTCCTTTCAAGTTTGTTTCTTATCGTCTGTTATTATTATTATTATTATTATTATTATTATCCCTAATTTTCGTACTTTACTTTCAAAGTACATTAAAAATCCTACAAAATGACAGAACAGCCTGAAGTTGTTCAAATGTCTTAGATTATACGTTATTAACAACTATAACTTTATTTTTCATTAATCTTATTTTAATGTGTCCAAGGATGCTGAATGCAACTTTAAATTTTGTCATAGTTTTCTTGTTTATTTCTGATCCATGTTGGTTTTTTAAAGGTCATAAAACATAAAAGCACCTGTGTGTTTCGATAATATGCAACAAAAAGAAGGTGAAAAGAAAACCAATTGGAAATTAATAGTAATAACACGTCTAAGAAGACGTTTAACTCTCCAGTGTTCTTCCTTGTTCATTTCACAGAGGTTGATGGCCACTCCTTTCCCTCTATACATGATCAGGCATGCCCGATTTCATTGTCCCACCTTTCACTACTGCTTTTCGCTGTTACTATGGCTTTACTTTTAAGGGACGTCTTGTTTCATCTTTATACTCTCTCCCACAACTTCAAAGAATCGAGTACACTCAATTCTTGGTCATATTCTTCCCGGTGTTAGGCTTTACTAGGTAGTCTGAATCGATGGGGTACAAGTATTTATTGCTAATTACTAGTTTTTTTCGGTGGTATAAACTCTAACGTCTCAATGATAACTGAACAATAGTAGGCTGAACGTCCCATATTCTGACACTATCAATCCGGAGTTTGGTGTAGTTATTAACCCGGTCATTCACATTGACTTTATAGTCACCAGGAATAACTACATAGACGAGGAGGCATTTGCATGAGACTGAGGAAGGTGCATGTCATTGGAATTTTCTAATCTTAAGGGATAAAGGCAATGGTAATATTAACCGTTTTTATAAGGAAACATTCGACATTCACTAACCGAGCGGCCAGTACAACTGTCGGCTGAAATTTATAAAATCTTCCCCTGAAAACAACTTTTTAGGTAAATAGGTTTCTCAAGTCCATTAGCTATTATCGCTCTTTCCAGTAGTAATAGGGGTTTGCTTTTTAACCTTTTATTTCAAGTAGTGTAAAACCTCAGCCACTTGCTTATGTCATTATTTTCTCTTCAAATACCATGTTATATCCATTTTAGTTGTTGCTATTAGTCCTATTAGCAAATTTCAAAAGGCATGCATCTCCGTCATTGGCGTACCTTATTACTGTCGTGGTTTGTGTCGACATAGTTCTTCATTACATGTTTCTTCCATGTCACCTCTACTTCTTGAAATGATTCCAAATGCGCAAAAGTTTATGGACATGAACTTACACAACTTACTCGGTTCCTGATTAAGATCCTGTCATTTTCTTTCGTTTTCAATCTGTGGAGTGCTGAAAAGCTATATTTACGTTCAAGCAAATCTTCTGTTTATTGTATATACTCATTAGATCTTGTTGAATGGGACGGTCAGTCTGGCGCTCGAGGTTCCAGACTATTTTATTCTTTTTATTTTCCAGAATTTTTTCTTATTACTATTGGTATTATTTGCTGATTATTTTTCCTTTAAATTTATTTCTTTAGAGATTCTTGATAAAATCCAAAGAAAAATCAGGAATATTATTGGTCCTGAACTGAGGCCTCAGATTCAGTCACATTCCAATCTCCTTAATGCTGCTTTCCTGTGCCTTTTCTATAAATACTGTCATGGTAATTGTTCGGATGAGCTCTTAGCTATGGTACATAGACCTTATGAATTTAAGCTCAGTACAAAACTCATTGAGAGGTAAACGTGACAGTAGGAGTTGGAGGGCCACGAACGCCTAAGTTCTGAAGCGACACCGTACATAAAAGCAAAACCCTAGATTGTCAACAAAGGTCTTATCAGTTTAAAGTTGAATTGACTAGATGTAACCATAAATTCTATGTTACCAGTTTCTTTTCTCGTATTTCTCGCAAATAGAATTCTCTTACGGCTCCATGCTTTCCGGCCAACTTTGATCTTCAAAAGTTTAAATGAATGTCGTTCGGTTTCTACGCTCTTTTTGATTACTCTTCTATTGTTTTCGCTCTTTCATTATGTTGCCTGTTTTCAAATTCTTTCACACCCAGTGTCTTAGTGACTATACTGCTATGCTTGGGGTAAATTAGATTTAAAAAAAACTATGGCAGTAAATGACTCATTTCATAGAGGGACCCTAATCTTAAGTGTTTTCAACTCAATCAGATGACAATACGGATAAGTTAAGGAAAGATCCTGTCAGTTCTTGTGCCAATTTCATCGCTTGATTTATATTTTGCCTATGATACAAACGTGGCAAAATCCAATTATTTTGGCTCCGTCATACTTGCGAAAAACGTTTATATTCACCCTTAAACATTTTATCTCATTTTTGTGTAAATGTTATTTTCTAATTTGGATAGATATCTTGTTATTTACTTCCAGGCATGCAAAAACTGACCGTTGTGAGAAAATAGTTGTTCTCATAATTTTGTAAGGGCATTAATTATAGTTACAATCATAAAAGTAAGAATTCATACAACACAACAGCAATCATAATGTCAGCCAGATAGAATAAAACAGAACAAAAACAAATTGGCTAACATAAAATAATAGAAACAGCCAGTCAAAAGAAAATCCAAAAACAGAAAGAGAAAGAACATTATGAAGACTTCAGAAGAAAAATAATGGAATATACAGATAAACTGGCCTAGATATATTCCCGAAAAGAAAATCTGAAAAGAGAAACAGAATAATTAATAATGGTAGCTCAGAAAAAAAGCATTCAAACTATATGAAGTGAAAAATTACCAAAATACAGCAAACTGACGTCTGTATGGAGAAAGGGAAGTGACAATCATCTACTGTAGTGCATCAAAAGTATTTTTGTTTTTAAGCATCCGTTTTTGAACTTATGGAATAGTTGCTATATAGTATTTTCCCTTCCCCTTCTGATTTTGTCTTGATTGCTAATTATTATTTTGAAAAATTACCGAGAAAAAATGAACTAAATACACAGAAAAGGCATTTATACTTTATATTATTTCAAAAAATACGACTCTCCCTAAACAGACGATTGCTGCTTTTCTTTGAGTGTCTGTCACCTTTGAAAATTATGCAGCTCTCAGAAGCGTAAGGAGGAAGGAAAATGATAAAGAGTTCATTAAAAATGAACTATAAGCCAAAGATGTGATCATTAAACACACAAAAACGTTAAAAAGCGTATAAATACATTTGATAATGAATTATAAAACATTATATCTAACACAAAACGATAAAGATACATATATAGCCATATAAGCCATACATGAAAAGTGTTATAAACCCTTTATCAGTGTATATTAATGTTTGATTCAGTTTTAAACTGGTTCCATACAAAGTATATTGCATACAAAGGATTGTTTTATGTTTTTATTTATTGTGTGGTCATGCATCTTAACAATTATCATTTTCCGACTGGGTACATTCTTGAAGGAATGCGTAAGCAGTTCATAGTAAGAGGAATATCTACGTTTAAGGTGAATGTCTTCTGACAAATTAAGTGTTATTCGTGGAATCAATTGTTAAAACTATTAAATTTATTTCAATGATATCATATTAATAATTTTAATATGTTGATTTTTTTCTGTTTTTTGTTCTTCTGTGTATCAGGGACAACATTATTTCCTAAATTCTGAAAACTTTTCCATTTATTAATTTATTATTTAGTTTCAATCTAAGTAATATTATATAATGTGAGTAATAATAAGACTGGCTTACAAAATATTTTTGAAATGGTGCAAAAGGTATCACAGCTAATTTTAGACAATTTAATTGCGCTTAATTCAAATATCATACTCATTTTTCTCAATTAACTCTAGCTTTCTTGTTTCATAAGATGAGCAAAAGCAGAAAATTTCTTATTTTAATTATTCATCTGAAAAGTAAAAAATGCAAAATGAATACTTATGCAAATCAAATACATTTTAAATTGAGGTAAGATAAAAAGTAAAAAAAAATCAAATATGCTAGATTAAATACGAAGTTAAAAATAAAAACTAAACAATCATGGTAAGATATTTTCGCTTTTTCTTTTTGCGAATATTTTTTTCTTTCTTTTGGCTTCAACAGTGATTTGCCATCATTCTTTTATCCCAGCTTCATTGATATTTGTCCCCCATAAATTTTATATCTTGTTGAAAACATTCTCCTTTTTCGTCCTTTATATAATTTCTGGAAACCTGCCCAAATGTCTGTGCAGGAAATATAGTTTGATATTCATGTTAGCACCAAGATCCAGGTGGTTTGTTCACATCCTGTCGACTTGTTCTCCATCGTCGTGTGTTTTGCGATTACCAAGAAAGTCTTTTAGTATAGCAACAAAAGAAATCCAGATATTTAATTCAGTAACATTCATAGAATTGTCGAAGTTGACATCCTTGATGAGTTTTCGAATGTCATTGATCTCTGGCTTTATTGTCCCATAAACAAACGAAGCACAGGAACTTTGCGTTAACCATTTTCAGGTCGACATAAATCTAGATATGATAAAAGTAATTTATTTTCCCGTTACCTCTTTGATGGTTCCATGCTTTTCTTTCAGCGTTTTGCAGTTTCCAATTCGTATCGATTCTTATATATTGGTGTTGTGCAACAAAATAAATTTGAAACAAGACTTTCAGCCATCAGTGAATCATTTCCATGAATTTGCACCATAGTCCTGGATACCAAGACGCAGCATCGTTGCAATATACAAGTTCGTTGGTTTTACTGAAGTAGGAGACAAATTCAGCAGCTCTGTTGCGATAAAATGCAACTTTTGTTCCTTCCTCAAGGAGATTTTTCTCCCTCTGTTTTGAAGCAAATAGTTCCACAGATTCTTTTGATAAATTCAAATCCCTGTTTAAGTTGCTCATCTCTTCTTGGTCACAGATTATCGGTTCAGATGATAATCCCTCAAAATAATTGGCATTGTCATTCCCGCCCATATCGACGAAATCATTCGCATCATCATTGTCCGATTCTTCAATGTCATTGGACGTAAAACATTTGAAGACAGAAATCTGGATTTCATTGGAATGCGATACAGGTCTGATGGCTGAATTAATAAAAACGATATTCAGCATATTTTCGTTCCGTCTTGTTGAGGCCAGTAATTGTCATTTGAATAGAAGTAATAGTCTTCGATGTGATTTTGTGCCTCGTGCCAAATAATCGGAATGTCAAACTTAAGAGAAGTTCGAGTATCCCTAGTCTCCATTGGAGTAAGTGCTCTTTAAATATTTTGCAGACAATGTATGGTGCCCACGATTTGTCCTGATCACCCAGCTTCAATTCAAAGAAAGAATCAGAAGGTTTTCTAACAAAATCATTGATCCGTTTTCTGTTATTTATTGTTATAAACTTGTCATAGTAGAAATCAGGAATTGTTTTGAATATTCTAATGAAAGTCATTGCCTTGGTATTAAGGTCTAGAAATAAAACAATGCGGGATAATAACATTGTATTCGGATATGAAGTAAAAGAAGTCTTTGCTTTTGTCTTCAATTCATTCTTAACTCTACACATTACATAACTAAATTCAATAAACTCGTATAAAACACCAACTCTATCTTATATAGATCATGTTTATAATCATGCTATGTGTTAAAAATACACGCACACTAATTACAAGACAATGAATTGTTTGATTATGAATAAAATTTAATTGTTTGCATACCGATATGCACTGAGATATTTACACATTGTCAGTTACTTACAACAATGGTCAAGTTATTTTATAATTATATTTTTTATTATGGATTCCATTTTTAGAGACTCATCAATGATCATTGAGGCCAGATCAGTATTCATTAATAAAATTGATTTAAGTTGATTGTGAGTTTAGATTTTCAATTTCTAACCTTTTGGTACAGAGAACTCGGTACCTAATTTGAAAAAATGGACATCATTTTTGGAATTGGGCACCTTAAAATTAACCAACAAAGAATGTCTCCATCCTTGCACCAAAATATGTGTTGACCACTTTAATAATTGCAATAATTTATATTGCAAATACAAATTAAAATATGTGTAATTAACAATAAAAATTGATAATATTGTTACCTCATTTTGTATAATGAACTGCTTTTTAAAAGAACCCAAAAGGTTTATGGGTGGTTTAGTTGATAATAAAACTGAATTCTTCCATGCATACTGAAATGTTCAAGAATTCATGAAAAAGTATCGTTCACTTGGAAAAAGAAATAATAAAAAAAATTGCAGACCTCTGGTGGTGCGTTTATTTGTTTATATTTCGGTAAATTACCCAGAATTATTTTGTAAAAAAAATCTGAGTGGAAAATTTGAAGAATACCATTTTGTATTAGAACAATGGAATCACACTGATATACTTCAGTCAAGAAATAACGAACAGTATCTGAAAGAAAGACATTTAAACGATCATTTCTTCAGATGCAATTCTTATGTGCTAAACTTTTTTAGTGCCTAGTAAATAAGTCTAAAAGCTTGGCTGCGTATTGCAAAATGCTCTCGTGAAAATGATTCTAGAATTCAACAATTTTAAGATATTCCAAAGTATTCTTCAATAGTTCCTTTAAAATTCACATATGAAAAAAATATAACAATGGAATTTTATACCGCCTGGTAAAATGGTAACGTTTGATCTTTATATCGATCGACGGTTCATACTTTCAAAAAAAAAAAAAAAAGAGGTGAAAAAGTGATACTTGAGAAATTACTCTCATTTATATTGAATAGTAAATAATAAGTTTGCGATTATTCGTAGATTTATAGAAATTTTAAAATTTAAATGAAAATAAAATAAAGATAAGAATTCTGCATAAATGGTAGATGAATTGCTTTTCTTTATTCACATGCATCACTGACATTTTCTTTGAACAGGATTAAGATAGAATTCTAAAGATTTATAAACAGTCACATTGTGCTAAGTATATAATCAAAATATACATATTAATATAATCTTTTGTTAGCTACAGTTATACAAAATTCATTAATGACGAAGGAAAGTTCTTTGGTAGTATTTATTTGTTCTTTCTTTTCTATATTATATTTTTTTGTACCAATTTTTCGGTGAAAGTTTCAATATAAATATTCAGATGTCTGAGAACTTTCGGTTTTGGTAAGCCATTCTAAAAGAGGTTTTATTGATAACATTGATTGTACGGAAGTATTATGTTTTTGTGCTGTCAGTTTCTTTTTATTTTCAAATATCACGTCTTCATATGTCATATCAATTTTTTTAAAGCATCGCGTCTTCACGCGTCAGTTTATGCTATCGTGTCGGTATTTTAGGTATGAAACATATTTTGTTGCTTTGATTCGAAATTAGGATTCACGCACACACATAAGCACACACATACACATACACACACATATATTTTACAGTGAGAGTCACTCTTTACAAGGGGTTACGTTATTAGGCCATTTGTGTGTATAGGTGAGCAAGATAACAATTACCCCTAGTCTTGAATAAGAAGTCGATTACACAGGGCAGTGGTTCGCTGGAAGAAGCTGCTCGAGATGGAAAACGGAGGGGATGTGGATGGTTTGTTAATATGTAAGTGGCATGACTTTTTCTTGCGATGAAGGTTTGCCTTTTTGAGACGAGGGAATGTATTTCGTCCGAGCACTTTCCATGGATGTAAATTTAGCGCAGCGAGAGGATTGCCACATCCCGCCTGTGGGAGAGAGGTTGAAGGCTGAGGAATAACTTGTCACCCAGAAGAGCTCGGAGACGCTTTTGAACTCGATCAAGGCTGAAGAGTGAGTTCTTGGCAGCTCCCGCCAATATATGACGACTGTACTCCATTTTGGGCCTGATCTGGCCTTGGTAAAGTTAGAGGATAGTGGGAGGAGTCAGGTACTTACTGGAGCGGTACAGGTAGCCGACCATTTTACCTGCATCCTTAGCAACGGATCGTATATACGAGATCCATTTGCGGTCGGGTGTGAGTTTGAGGCCCAGAGAGGAACTCTGTTCATCTTGATTGGTGGTAGTTCGGGGTCAGATCGGCGATGATGGAACGTAACTAGCTTTGCCTCAGAGCCATTGAATGTAACCAGTCAGTTTTTACCCCATTAAGTATTTTGTACAAGATCGGAAGAGAGAAGAATCACCTAACTATGGCCATCGTAAGTTTTAGAGGTGCGTCCGTATATAGTCCTTTCGTTGGTATAGATGTTCACATATGATTAGACTATATTTTTAGGCAGATCATTAATATAGATCAAAAAGAGGGTTGATCCAAGGAATGGCCTGTGTAGGACGACGCCTGCGTTGACCGCTAGGGCACCGGAAGAATGGCCATTAATTACTACTTTCTGAGACCTACTTGTCAGGAAGGATTTTATGAACAAGAAGACACTTCCATTGATTACATAACTGGAGAGCTTGTGTAGTAGTTTAAATCTATTTCTCGAAGGCCTTTGAAGATATATAGTGATTTGTTCCTCGAGGTGTCAAGAGCCTCACTGATTGCGTGAGTGATGGTAGTTGACATGGGCAGTGAATCGGACCAGCCGAAACCCATACGGCTTGTTGTTGAAGGGGTTGTTCTTTTCCAAGTGCTCGACGAAATTCTTATTTCTTATTATTCTTATCTATCTATCTATCTATCTATCTATCTATCTATCTATCTATCTATCTACTCGTGGATACTTGTATTTGAAATATTGGTCTGTATTTATTTTTTACTTAAAACAGTCTGGATTACTTCTATCGATTTTTGCATATATATATATATATATATATATATATATATATATATATAAATGCTATATGCAATCGTCAGGCCACGTGTGCTGTTATTTTCCTAGGCTATTTATACATATACGGGTCAGTGGTGCATTGTGGGTAGTATATTATGGCGGTTATTTTACCGGAAGTCGTTTATTTATTTATTTGGGTTAAATTATTTTGCTTGTTTTTATTTAATTTGTGTCTATTTTTTTTTTACTATCGCCTCTAAGTGTTGACTTCTATTTTGACTTTTATATTTTATATTTACACACGCTCTATCTCTGATATTGAGCACTTTATCCCATAAATATAGCACACCTTAAGACTATATTTCTTCATATATATATATATATATATATATATATATATATATATATATATATATCAGGTCATCCCAGAATTCTGTCCGAATTTTATTTTCTATAATTATCCATAAGAATAAACTGTTAATATAATTTACATTATTTTCTATAATATAGAAAATAAAGTATAATATATTAAAAAGATCCACATTATAATCAAAAACATTTGCGGCCTCTTTTACATATATATATATATATATATATATATATATATATATATATATATATATGTATATATATATATATATATATATATATATATATATATATGTATATATATATATATATATATATATGTATATATATATATATATATATATATATATATATATATATATATATATATATATATCAGGTCATCCCATAAGTTCTGTCCGAATTTTAAATTTTTGTTAAAATGAACGAAATTTAAGGAGTATTTTATAATGTCTAATGGAGATGAATATTATTTTTATGTTTAGATGCATTTAAACTGATCAAATTTTATTTCAGAGAACAATAAAATTAAATTTTGTTTGATTAAAACCCTGCTAACATGGAAGTAACCAAGAATCATTTGAGGCACATAATGCTTTATGAGTTCAAGAAAGGAAACTCAGCAGCCGAAGCGGCTAGAAACATTCACTCAGTTTATGGAGAGGAATGTGTGAATGAAAGAACTTGCAGAAGATGGTTTGAAAAATTCAGAGGTGAAGATCTCACCCTTGAAGATGAAGATCGAACCGGACGTCCAGTTGAGTTTGATGGAAAGCTTCTTGAAGAATCCTGCTTTATCAGTTGAGGAATTGGAAATGGTTCTCAGTTCAAACCATACAACTGTTCATCGTCATCTTCAACAACTTGGAAAAGTTCATAAACTTGGAAAATGGGTGCCTCATGAATTGTCTGAAAACAACCTCAAATCCCGAGTTGCCATCTGCTCTTCTCTCCATTCTCGCCAACTTGTTTCACCTTTTTTGTATAGACTTGTGACTGGCGACGAAAAATGGATCTTTTATCGAAATGTTAAGCGTCGTAGACAGTGACTTGGTAAAGGGGAAAGGCCCCAGCTACAGCCGAGAAGGGAACTTCATGGACAAAAGGTTCTTCTTTCAATCTGGTGCGATTGCCAAGGAATAATCCATTTTGAATTCTTACCACCTAATGCAATAATTAATGCTCAAATATACTGTCAGCAATTAGAGCGTTTGAACCAAGCTTTGAGGAAGAAAAGGACCTGCTCTAGTGAATCGAAAAGGGGTGATATTTCATCAGGACAATGCGTGACCCCACACAGCAAGAATCACGTCACAAAAGATCGAAGAACTTGGTTTGGAGAAAATTCCTCATCGACCTTATTCTCCCGATCTTGCTCCTTCAGACTACAATTTGTTTCGTAGCTCACAGAATGACTTGGAAGAAACAGCCATTGGAACACAGGAAGAGCTTAAAACTGACATTTGTGAGTTCTTCGAATCAAAGCCAAAATAATTTTACAGTAATGGAATTAGTAAGCTTGTTAATAGATGGAAGGAAGTCATAGATAATCAGGGAAAATACATTGTTGATTGAATCTGTAATTAAATGTAACATTTGGTCACTTGTTTTCTTTATTCAAAATTCGGACAGAACTTATGGGATGACCTGATATATATATATATATATATATATATATATATATATATATATATATATATATATTGCCAATAATCTGTCTATTTAAGATCATCGAATGTAACTTCCAGTACAGAATATAACACCTAGAGATTATCTTTGATTATCTTTGCCAGTAACTTATTCGGCTACAAAGAACGTTATGATAAAGATTATTGTTATTACCACTTTGTCATCAGTCATCATATAATCAATAAAGGAATGTAAATATTAATCAAATAATGAATATTTTTATTGGTTGCAGGTAGTTACATGCATTTTGAACGGACAACGTCCCAAAATCGCTGAAACCATTGAAATCCAGCCAGAATATTTAATACTCATGAACCATTGCTGGGATCCCGAACCTGCAAAGCGACCAAAATTCAAAGACGTGAGTAATGATCTTTTTTCTTGATCCTAAATTTCGTTAGAACCTTTATTATTTAAGATAAACATCTTTTTATTCTTATTCATATTAAAAAATGTATAGAAACATCAAAGAAGTGTAAGTAGCTGGAACATTTTCAGAAGTTAACAGGATGCTGGGGATTAATCAAGTTCATAGTTTTCTTTTTATAACCTCGATTCCGATAATGTAAGAAATTATGTAACCTTATATTATGGGAAGATACCGTTTTTATTTTCAAGACAAGCCATTATTATTGTTTTAAGCGTTTCTCGGATTACTCAACTTATTTTTGTGCAGCTTTCGTTGCTACGACAACATTTCGACTGATCCATTAATTGGATATCAAATCCACCACGGAAAAGCGTTGTCTTTCATACAAAGATTGATGTTGAGCCGATTGGTCGGTCTATAGATTTTCTTTCTCTTTGTCATCAATCTCCGAGAAAATAGACGAATCTTTTTTCCCTATGGATTTTACACATAAAAAAAAAATGTGTAAAGCGGATTGCTTGAAACGTTATGTTGATATTGAAAAGATAGAGAATAAGTCACTTCTCAGAATACATATGAGAATTTATATTTGGCATAAGTATGCGTGTACGTAGCTGTATATTTCTTTTATCGTGGGGTTATATTTGAATCAATATGAATTATTATGCATAGCAAATAAAAAGAACCCCGACAGATGAAATTTTAATGCGTCCCACAAAAAATTTATTCTCTTAAATTTTAAAATTACTGTAAAGAGCAGTAAATAAGAAAGTTATAGATAAGGTAACAGTACTAAGTTAGAAAATGTATTTAAAAGTGTAACAGAACATATTGACTTTTCCTTTTTCCGTTATAAGATGGTATTAGTAGCGTTTAACTAACTTCATGAAAAAAAGATCCTTTTTGATTGCATGCTGACAACGGTTATGGCAGAGTGAATTTAAGAAACATCATAAATGTCGGAATTGTCGTATTTTTGTTTTTAAACACTAACTATAGAAAAGAAAGTTGAAGCAAAGATTCTGAGAATACCATGAACGGAACATGATGGTTTTTAGAAAAAAAAAAAAGAAAAGAAATAAGAAAAAAAAAGAAAGAAAACGGAAACAAAAAGAAAAAAATATGTTTAACATCAGAAAGAGACAGATGAACTTTCTAGAAAACATAATGAGTAAAAAGGCTTGGCAAAAAACAGGATTGATTGAACGAAAAGGACACAAAGAAAAAATATAATCTACATATCGAATTTGAGTAATGGATGGCGGAGATGTATAGTTGAGATAACAAAAAGACAAAAATTTATTATATGTTACAAAGGACATGGAATTGGGGAGAGCCATGATCTTGAAGGGACACAGCACATAGAAGAAGAAAAATTGCAGAAAATAAAAATTTAGCTTATGCTTAATTCTAAGAAAAAATTCACATACACACACACATGGACACACACACACATGAATACAATAGAAGAAACATGTGAGTAACGGGGAAGTTTTGAGGAAAATATGGACAAAAACGATACTTGTATTTAGAATCAGAAAGACGTAATGGGAGACATAATAAAGAAAGAAATGTTAGAAAATTTGACGCTCACATGACATGATGGAGGCAATAGATCAAAGCAAAATTTGCAAGCTTATGTAAATGGATGTCGGTGGGGCACCTTGGCGTGGTGTAATGGTTAGCAGGCTTGTCTCGCTAAATTATTTACGACTGAATAGTGAGTTCGATCGTCACCGGGTGCCCCATAATTTCGGCCTTGTGCCACATCTAAGCTACGCTTAGAAAATCAATATAAATGGATGTCGGAACAAGGAAGAGCAAGTATATTAAGGGGAAAAACATCATTTCGAGATAAAAAAAAGAGAAGAAATTGTGGAGAGTCATGATCGATAATACCGTGAAGTGATATGGCGTGTAAAAGAAAAATAATAATTAAAAGTGCCAGAATTGTATGCGAAGTGCTAGGATAGAGATTTTTCACTGAGCGATACTTAACGCCCATGTAGATCAGCCGATGTTAACGATTGAATCCAGACATTACTTGAGAATAATAGGCATTATAGCGCAAAGGATATAGCCCCCACACAAGCACCTCACTAAAAATGAAAAATCAAGCATTGATTAAATATTTAAAGAAGCGAGCCTCTCACTCCTCTATCATTACTTATATATCATGTAGTCTAAAGGAGCTGAATTCTTTAGTCACACCATCCATCACCTTTACAACCTGGAGCTACTATGCAACGTACACAAGAATGAATCATCTTCATTTTCTTCCTATATTAAGAAGTAAGTTCCGTACAGACATCTCCTTCCCAAGAACAGCTTCTTTGTGGAACAGATTCGCGGGAGGATGTTTTCCCAATGACTACAATCTTGACCTCTTCAAGTCTACGGATAATCGTTATATTTCCTGCATAGCACCATAAACTTCACTTCTTGATTTTACTTACGCTCATACAACACCCCAGATTAATCCTCTACTTTGAGCGGCTCTTGGGTGTTACATTGGTTGAACATTAGTATAAAATATCTAGTCAACAAGACTATGTTTATGAGTTTGCTTTAAAATAAAAACACTAATCTATATAAAAGTTGTGGTATGGAGGCAAAGAATCATTGTTTAAATCGCAATCTTTTCCTGAACTAAATCTCTAAATTCTAGAAGCAGTCGTATTCTCATCACATATTTCTTTCTCGAAGACTCCATGGTTTGTTTCGAACACTTCATTACACTTCATAATGACTCGATACAAGTTGTTAACGAATTTTTCTGGTGGCTTTAACACGTAAATATTGACCCGAATTTTGTGGCTTACTCAAACGCAAATTTTTTACACCATCGAACTAATCATTATTTTTAAATTAAAGATAATTTTGTCAATGACAATTCCGATTAACGTTTCGTTATAATTTATTTTGAAACAGTTTTGCACATGAAAATTCTGTGTTACTTTAAAGTATATTTTAATAAGAAAAAGACTTTTCTATAATCATATTAAGGTAACTAGTATGTGTTAGCATATTGGGAAAATGCGAGAGAAGTATACTTCCGTTATTCATTGATTTTTGTATAAAAGTATATCAGGTTTTGTGTTTTATGATAGCGCCAACTCATTCGACATAATTATCTTGCGCTGGGCTCGTCAGAAAGGAAAGAAAGCATGGACTTGAGTAAACTTGGTTCTTGGTTATGAAGGCATCTAAATTAAACAAAAAAAAATAACATTTATATTAGTTTATATAGAAACCGCATTTATGACATTTACTGCGAGAGTAAAGCAAAAGTAAACTAATTTAATAAATGCTAAATCAATACAGATGATAGTTATTCAGAAATGAAATAAATAGCCAAATTGATGCACACACACACATACATACACACACATACGTGTCTGTGTGTGTGTATTTTTGTGAAGGGGTATTAAATTTTTCAAGAAGTGATTCCCTAAAACTTCAACGTTTGATGATTTTCGACATTTTTTAAGGTGTTGATCTTCTGGAAGATTTTAGCAACTATCATAATAAGGGATCAACAACAATATATTTTATAAGAGATAAATACAATTATAATACAAAAATAATTTAAAATATAAAATGTCAAGATTTAATATGTCTATACATATATATATATATATATACATTAAGAAATGAACAAAGTCCGACAATTTATTTATTAAAGACATTTTTATGTTTAAGGTTCTTTTTATAGATACAAGTATTTAAATAAATGCTCTGTTTATAATAAACGGTATTAAATAACATTTACCGGCCTGAATGTCCGAGAAATTTTCATAGAAAATATTCGTCCTTTGACAGGATTCGAAACTGCATCCTATATGGAACCGTCATTTATGCTGACGTGCCTTAATCGACTCGGCCACAAAGGAGCCTCGGTAGGCAAGGTCGAATTTACTGCTTATACCGAACGTTCCTGCGAACTTGTATCTATAAAAAGAACGTTAAACATAAAAATGTCTTTAATATATATATATATATATATATATATATATATATATATATATATATATATATATATATATATATATATATATATATATATTTACTAAAGAAAAAAAACGATGTTGGCGTTACCAACAAATAACTTGCCAGGTGACATGATACCTTAGGCAAGAAAAAATCCCGAAGAAAGACCCCCTCCAAATGGGCAAAATGCAAACATCTACCTACGCAGTAAAGTGATCAACGCCCATACTATCCTCACAGAGCCAAAATGCTTCACAACGTCAAGGCTTAACAAAGAACAGCTCGAGTTGTATTTAGATGACTAAAACGTTCTAGTCATCTGAAGATCGCGGTGTTTCCTTTATATATATATATATATATATATATATATATATATATATATATATATGAAGATTTGATTTCCGAAAGAACCGATGGTTATTTATTTGGTTAGATTTCGGGAAATGGGTCGGATGGAGAACACCCACTTACTATTGTACAGTATATTAGTATCATTAGCAAACTTAGTCCTTTATTAACAATTAGTGGCTAACCACATCAAATATACACTCCTCGGTGACAAAGAGCATCAATTTTGCTCCTCTAGTTCTGATGTTTTGAGTGTTAAAATTCACAAAATCAGTGAATCCCTCGATGCTAGCTTTGTAGCCATAAACAGTATAAACATGGGCATTAACACTGCATGGCGATCACCAGACTTTGGAATTGACAATATCTATCTATCTATCTATCTATCTATCTATCTATCTATCTATCTATGCATTGGACATAGGAAGCAATATATATGTGTGTTTTGAGAGTATGTGTGCACATGCACAGTGATGTGCATATGCACAAATAAACATAATATATATATATATATATATATATATATATATATGAAAATATATAGAAAATAGGAAAGAACTGGTTAGGTAAATAATACAAAGTTCTTTTGTATTTTTGTTATTATTTTTAAAAAATAGTGCTCGATACAAAAGTAGAGCATAAATATAATTATTTAGTTGAAAATATGATTCGAATACGCTACATAAGAGTTCTCATGTTTCAAAACAAGAGCCGAAAACTTCAATATAATTATTTGAATTAAATTGTATTAAAGTAAGTTCTGTTCCATCTTCAAGCGAATTTTTTTTTGAATAACTTATTTCTGAAATTTACGTGTTTTAATAGCAGATTCATTATTGAAATCAAAATTTCCATGGTGACGGGCAGCGCGATTTTTCCATGGTGACGGGCTATATGAAAAATAGCCCCTGGTGGGGGCGGTAGAAGAGATGGATTCATACATTTCACAAGGGTATTTGCGCGTAAAGTTCTCATTCGGCTTCCCTGCACAGCATTATCCATAATAATCCTCTTCCGACATTTACTTGGAAGGTGCCGAGTCGCAGCTCATAATCACATGAATGAAGCCGTTGGCTACGGTTGCCAGCAAAGTGGTTACATAGTCCCATCTACTCCACTTTTGAAATCAAAGTGATTGTCCCCCTAGATAGACTGCCAACTAAGGTTATCCATGTTCTATCCATTTTGTTTTTGCTGTTGCTTAAAGTCCTCAGGTCGCGGGCTTTTAGACTATGATCTCAACTAAGATGGAAAACGTAAATAAATATGGTATATACTGTATTAAAAAGCTAAAACATAAAGGCATCAGCATTATGAAAGTTATTATTTATTGTTCACTTGATAACAGTGTCCATTAATCTGGTATAATGCAAAACAAAGTTTTTTTTTTTTTAACAATTCTGCAATCATTTTTAAAACGTCCTCTTACTCCCTCAGGAATTTTTGTATAAAACTTCTGTTTCTATTTTACTGATATTGGATAAAAAAAAAAAGCAAACATGATATTAATTTACATTATGGGTTCGTTATTTTACATGAGTAGATTTTCTTATGTTCAGGGCTTTTAAGTTTTAGCGCGTTATCGATGTCAATTTTTTCAATAAGATAATATTGAAAAGTCTTGTTTTTCACTCGCTACCTCTATCGACTTCCCAACAAAGTACTGATGCCTACTTTTGGCCTGAATTGCTTTCTAACGAAACTTTTCTGCATTTATTCTTCATTGCTCTGTTAAATGGTCTGATTGTCATGACTGGAGTCAAAGTTCAGATGGTAAATCCTATTGAAATTTATATCGGAAGACAGGAAGAAGAAAATAAGGGAAGAGAAAATATTTAGAGGGAAGACGATGGAGTGTCTATAATTGAGATAACATAGGAAATAAAGGAAGATGTAAAAGAAAGAGAAAAAAAAAAGACTAGATAGAGTGAAAACCGAAAATGAAGGCGTAGAAATTAAAGAGAGAGCGGAAGAAGAGAGTGGAAAAACAAAGATCACAAAGGTACAGACAGATTAAGATCGAGTAAATAAACTCTAGAGTAAAAAAAAGGGGAGGCGATGAGAAAGGGTGAAAGAGAATAACCGGTAGAATCAGCGAAAAAGTATAGTAGAGCATAGAAGTGAATAGAGAGAGAGAGAGAGAGAGAGAGAGCGAGTGTGTGTGTGTTGGTGAGAAACGGGGGAGAAATTAAATCGTAGAGTAAAGAAGGGAAAAGATATGAGAATGACAGAGAATAACACCGAAAGAGAGGTAGGAAGGAAGAAAAGAAAGAAAGATAGATAGATAGATTGATTGAAGTGCCTTAAACATGTAAATTATTTATTGTTTCTGTGTCCTCATTATCAAGTAAAGAGAAAGAATAATGGATTATCTTAAGGCCAATGGATTAGTGTGATGACGCCTAATCATATTCAGATAGCTAGCTAGACAGATTTAAATAGATAGGGTGAAAACTTTGCATTGCTTTCATTCTGTATCTTTATAGCGCGCTTTCAATTTAAAGAAAAAAAGAAAATAAGAAAGAAAGAACGAATAAAGAAAGAGAAGGAGAGAGAGAGTGTGAGAGAGGGAGAGAAATAAGAGGTGATAAAAAGAGAGAGAGAGAGGGGCGGAGAGATTTAAGTGTGAAACATTTTAATTGTTTCTACTCTCTAGCCTAATAGATTTCTGAAAGAAAAAAAGAAAAAAGAAAGTAAGTAGAAATAAAATAAACTGCGAGAAACGGAGGATGAAAGAATGAACGAAAGAAAGACGCGAGGGAAAAGAATGAGAAACAAAGAGAAAGAGAGAGAGAATGATAGAGAGAGAAAGAAAGATTTAAAGTTGAAACATATGCATTGTTTCTAATCTGTAACTTTTTGCCCTTTGTCAATTTAAAGAAAGAAAGAAAATAACAAAGGAAGACAGAAAGAAAAGCGTGACTCGAAAATGGACAAACACATGTCATATTGCCGCTTTTCAGCTTGTGATTACCAATAATCTTTGACCGTTCAGCAATTAACTAAAGAACATTATTGTAAATTTAGAACTGCTTATTATGCAAAAGAGAAAGAAGAACATTGAACCATTTCGAAAAAGAGGCTGGAATTAGATTTTTACTGCCTTTAAATTAATGTCTCATATGTTTCTTAAGTCCAATTTATTCAGTCGCAAATTAGAGAATAATGCTGTAATTTTCGATCGATTCTTTAATACCATGACTTTATTAGTTTTCCGACACGAATTATATTCCTTGTTTCATTTTACAATACACTGATTACTGTCACAGATAACTTACATTAAGTCGAATTTCATTTTGAATTACACTGAATGTGATTTGATTAACTAAACACTCATTGTTAGTGTTTTCATAATAGTACAAATTTAATATGCACTAATATATTAAGCAATAATAAGGGTCATGGATGACATGATTAAAGGTATGTATCTTTCATAACATGACATGGTTAAAAGCATACCTGTGACCATGTAGATACACATTACGAAACTCATAACCAATTTAGTACGTCACTATATACTTTAGCCAAATAAGTATAGGGGAACATACAAAGAAGTGACCAGTAAGCATTGACGGAAGCATTCATAGTTCTTGACTTTTGAGTGTATAGTTCTCTGGGGTACGACGAGAAATGATTGAAAGGAAATATATATTAATATATTAGGTTGGTGCAAAAATAATGACGTTTTCTCACATAGTATTATATGTGAGAAAACGTCATTATTTTTGCACCATATTCTTTTTAAATGTGTGAAATGAGGTATTTTTTTTTTTTTTATTTTCTTATCATTTTTCGTCCATGACAATTTGTCATTCTTTTATCCACAAATATATTGTCATAGAATTGTCATAAATTGTTTGAAGTATGAATTATCATTTGTTGCCAAATCTGTCAGCCGCTGTTATATCAAGATAGCATCCTGAGAATAAGAGATAAGTGTTCAAATCTTATGCTTTATGTTTTTTTATTTATCTCATTTGCCTAATGGTCAGCGAGTAATTTGTAATATCTACCTGATCGGTAAAATGTGACAAAATAAGAAGAAAGAAAAGAAAAGAAAAGAAAAGAAAAGAAAAGAAAAGAAAAGAATCATGATATCAGTGTTTCTACTAAGGAATTGGGATAATTGAAAACTATTATAAACTCATTTGGTTATAAATATTTGTTGCCGTTCATGGGTTAATCTTTTCGGTTGTACAACGAAAAAACATCATCTAAATTGAGGAGGAAAATCCATTACTTATATCGAATAGAAAATTGTTACCAGGGATTTCATTCAATCGGTGATTAATAAAAAGAATGTTAATACGTGCACGCTCCAATGGTTCAAAACAAATAGGTTGAGAAATATATTGATTTTTCAGATTATTTTACAAAAATAACATTGAAGGCACAAAAATGGAGACTGATTCTTGCATTAGTTCAAAATTTTCATAGCTTAAGAAAGATAACCGTCATAAAATGAATAATCAAATATCTATCTGCCTTTCACATATCTATCTATTTATCTATCTATCTATCTATCTATCTATCTATCTATCTATCTATCTATCTATCTCATTTGCTCATATCTATCTATCCTTCTCCTTTATTCCTTTCTATCTTTTTATTTTTTTCAAGGATTAGACGAGTCTAGTAAACAATCATATTTGGGCTGCAATCAAGAATAGTTCTACATCATGTTTGTTGTATATTGTTTAACACACACAAATACACACGCATAAACACATGTGTACGCACACGCACAAACACACAGACGAACCCACTTGTATGTATGTGTGCATATATATGCGTGTGTGAATATAAACGAATTAAAGACACAACAATAAGTGTGACTGTCAGATTCACGCGAAGTGATCATCAGGCGGTTTTCTATAAATTTCGGGTTGAATAACCCATAAAAACTTAATTACGGTACAGATAGCTTAATTCACATGTATACAACTAGACAGCAATTCAAACATTTTGTCCAATACACTGTACTGCTTGGTAAATTTTTAATTTCCAGATAAGTTACATAGTTCTTACATCCTGTTTTACATGCATTTTCTTTCTTGGAAATTTTTCCTTCAACTTCAGGTATTCACATCACTTTAGCTTTGATTTCTTACAAATGCACGGAAAGAGTTTTAATATACGAGTACTGTTTTCATGTAAAAGACTTTTTGAGTTTATCGTATTAATGTTGCCGAAGACAATTCTTCCAAGGAGGAAATAGATTTTAGATGAAGTATTTCCATTTGGGCAATAATAATTTTTATGCATAAATCCAATATGTTCCAATGATCAGTGTTCGTACTTAGGTAAAAAGGCCACGAATTCAAATACTATTTCTTTGAAGATGACTGAGGAATATCAACGGAAATCGAATTTCTAACTCTTTCCGTGGTTTCCGCTTTCATAGACAAACTGCAACAGTCCTAAAGATTTGCACTCCTGCACTGGCTCATGTTCTCTCTAAATTCTCTTGCTTTTCTGCTTGTTATAAATGATCTTCTGTAGTTCCTGCTTTTAAGAATCGAGAAAATTGTCTGATCTTTCGAGCTATCGATCTGTTCATCTCGTACATTTTATTGGCAAAGTACTAGAAACTCTCATCAATTCCGAATTAGTTAAACATCTCACTTCGTACCGTCTTCATTCAAACAAAAAATATGGCTTTTGCTTCTCTAGGTCAACCGCCGTTGTATTAATGGTCGTTAGTGTAAAAGTCTGTCAAGCTTTAGATAACAAGACGAAAGCCCTTGTTGTTTTAGATATCTTGAAGGCATTTAACAGGGATTATCATAGTGGTTTTCTTTACAAGCTGAAAGGCTATGGTGTCTCAGACCGAATATTTGATTTGAACCAATGTCTTAACAAATCGTATAATGAAAGTCGTTTCTTTCACATTAATGCAATTGTACTTCCATGGCTCACTCCTTGAACCTACTTTCTTTTATATGTCCATCAATAAAATGCCGATCCCATCAATTCCCAAGTCGATAACTATGTTGATTTCTTATCTATTTAATTCTGTCTTAATAATGAGTCCGATAGTTTCAATAAAGTAAAACTGTCAGCTGATCACGGAAATGGCCTTCAATCTGTTGTTAACTGGGGCAAGAAATAGCTTGTACGTTTTAACGCCTCCAAACAGAAACTGCTGTTTTTTGTAGTTATCTTAGAGAACAAATTTGTCTTCCGTCCTAATGGCTGATGTCAACCTCAAGGAGATCAACTAATTGTGCTTTGTTGGTCTAACGACTTCCACTGACATGAAATGAGACGATTATATTGGATCAAGTGTTAAGTATGTTTCTAGGAAATTTGACTCACTTTGACGTGTTAGACAATTTTTCTCGCCAGAATCTATCTTGCACCTTTATACATTCACCATTCTTCAGCGCATTGACCGTTGCTGCCATATCTTATCTGATTCTCGTGCTATATATCTTGAGAATCTCTATAAGAACCAAAGAAATAAAAATTCCTGGTCAGGTATCTCGGCTTCAATTGAATTCCCACCGTCGCAACGTAGCGTCCTTGTGTCTTTTCTATAAATATTTTCACAGCATATTTCTATATATACGCGTCCTGGGTCAGGCAATAATTTACATCCGCGTCCGGAGTAAGACGATAAACTACGTCCAACAGCAAGGACTCTGATCAGGAGGTTTTGACGAGCGTGGAATCACCTCTTAATTGCTGGTGTTCCACTAGACCTGGGGTGGTAGCTGTGGGCAAATAATTAACCCCAAAGTGTAAAAATAGCTTTTAATACCAGAAATACTTTGTAAAAAATTATTGCCAGCAATAAATTTTTGAAAAAAATTATTACCAGCAATGCATTTTTGAAAAAAATATTATCAGCAAAACATTTTTGAAAAACAAATTTTACCAGCTATATATTTTTTTTGAAAAATATTACCAGAAATAGATTTTCGCAAGAAAAAAATATTACCAGAAATAGATGTTTTGAAGGAAAAATATTACCAGAAATAGATTTTCGATAGAAAAAAATATTACCAGAAATAGATGTTTTGAAGGACAAAATATTACCAGAAATAGATTTTTTGAAGGAAAAATATTACCAGAAATAGATTTTCGAAAGAAAAAAAATATTACCAGAAATAGATGTTTTGAATAGTCAAAATATTACCAGAAATAGATTTTTTGAAGGAAAAATATTACCAGAAATAGATTTTCGAAAGAAAAAAAATATTACCAGAAATAGATGTTTTGAAGCACAAAATATTACCAGAAATAGATTTTTTGAAGGAAAAATATTACCAGAAATAGATTTTCGAAAGAAAAAAATATTACCAGAAATAGATGTTTTGAAGGTCAAAATATTACCAGAAATAGATTTTTTGAAGGAAAAATATTACCAGAAATAGATTTTCGAAAGAAAAAAAATATTACCAGAAATAGATGTTTTGAAGGACAAAATATTACCAGAAATAGATTTTTTGAAGGAAAAATATTACCAGAAATAGATTTTCGAAAGAAAAAAATATTACCAGAAATAGATGTTTTGAAGGTCAAAATATTACCAGAAATAGATTTTTTGAAGGAAAAATATTACCAGAAATAGATTTTCGAAAGAAAAAAAATATTACCAGAAATAGATGTTTTGAAGCACAAAATATTACCAGAAATAGATTTTTTGAAGGAAAAATATTACCAGAAATAGATTTTCGAAAGAAAAAAAAATTACTAGAAATAGATGTTTTGAAGGACAAAATATTACCAGAAATAGATTTTTTGAAGGAAAAATATTACCAGAAATAGATTTTCGAAAGAAAAAAAATATTACCAGAAATAGATGTTTTGAAGGACAAAATATTACCAGAAATAGATTTTTTGAAGGAAAAATATTACCAGAAATAGATTTTCGAAAGAAAAAAAAATTACTAGAAATAGATGTTTTGAAGGACAAAATATTACCAGAAATAGATTTTTTGAAGGAAAAATATTACCAGAAATAGATTTTCGAAAGAAAAAAAATATTACCAGAAATAGATTTTTTGAGGTAAAATTATAACCAGCAATACATTTTTGGAAAAAATATTACCAACAATACATTATCAGAAATAGATTTTGAAGGAAAAATATTACCTGAAATAGATGTTGGAAGGAAAAAATATTACCAGCAATAAAAAATTTGTCGGCATTAAATAACGGCAGGTACCTCAAACGCATGAATGAATGCACACTACTAGACTGGCTATTATGTCTCATCCTTATGCTGTTGAAATATGTTGATGTAACCAGAAATTCTATTCTATGAGTTTCTTCTGTTATACTTCTTGCCAGCTGAACTTTCCTCCGGCTTCTTACTTTCCTCACAACTACGATCATCAAAATCTAAAAGCAACATCAATCATCTTCTTCTCATTTTATTTCATTCTCGGTAACTCCTTCCGTCTTAGTGACAGTTTTGCCTTGTTTCGGGTGTAATGACTAAAAATAAGAGAATTTTGACAAATTATATCTCTCATTTTATCACTTTGTTTTTACGTTGTACGAGGCTTCTGAAGCATCTGTATGTGTGCGTGTGTATATGTGTGTGATGAATATACATCTGGATAGTGTAGATTAGTATATATATATATATATATATATATATATATATATAATGTACTCTGCAATTAAATATGGAAAATATCATGCTAAATTTAAGTAATATTTTTTGCAACATCGGCGAATGTTTATGGATAAGACATCATAATCCTGTCACATGTGGTTGGCCTCCAGGAATTCAGATTTTGCGTCATCAGCTCGTTTTATTTTTATTAGTGGAAGATAGTTGGAAATAGAAAAATTGCAAACAAATAATTTGAGAAGTCTTGCTTTTTTTTTCTGAGAGTGAATGACGAATTTCATGAAAAATCAAAAACACTACTGTAAATAACATGAAATGATAGGTTATTGACTTAAGAAAATAAAAATTCCTTTAAAATTTCATTTAAAATTAAAAAATATTTTTAAATTTGATTTTTTGTAATAATGTAGAGTGTTGACGTTAAATGCGTTTCTTTTTAATTATCTTGAAAACGAAACTACGTTACTGTTTTAAATTGTTCTGTTATAATCAAAGATTTTATGGAATAGAAATCTCTAAAGTGGCATTCTTTTCTCTGACAGGATTATACGTTTTCGATATTCGATACGTTTCGAGTCTGTTCGGGGAAAGAACCAATAAAAAAACTTTCATCTAATTCCTTCATATAAGAAAGGATAATTCAAAAATTGTATGAAGAAGACAGAAAAAGGCAGAAAGGATAAAAAAAAAAGAAATAGTTGTAAATAGTACTAAAAGTTTTATTACTATTATCATCATTATATTTCTGCTATGGTTAAACTACCTACCAAGTCTGCGGAAAGACCTACGAAAGTTAGTGGTGTGTTGTTATGGTTAAATTATTGATTTCCTTTTCCAACTCCCATAGCATCTCTAGCGTTACATAAACAAAGTACTTCTTAGTGTGTGAGCTGACTTATCAAGACACTTGTTTGTATTTCTCTTAAGCGGACCTACTATGGCGATTTTCTAAGCGTAGCTTATATGTGACACAAGGTTTAAAGTAGTGATTTTCTAAGTGTAGCTTAGATGTTGCACAAAGTTGAAAGTATAGGGTACACAGTGAGGATCGAACTCACTGTTCAGTCATAACTGTTTTAACAAGACAAGCTTGCTAACCATTACACCATGTCCAAAGAGTGATTTTTCAAACATAGCTTAGATGTGGCACCAGGACGAAAGTAGGAGGCACACAATTAGGATCGAACTCACTACTCATTCGTAATAGTTCTAAGGAGACAATCTTGCTAACCATTACACCGTCTCGATGCGTCCCAAGCGTACCTACCATCACTGGTACTATTCTTGTTTTCAATTTCCACATTTTTTCTATTTCGATTTCCAGGTCTTCGATAGTTTTTCAAATTGCTTTGTTGATATGTTATAGTCCATTGGGCAAATCATATCAATTAGTAGGCATGTTTTTTCTTTTCGCTTTTTGATAATTATGTCCGGCCTAATTGTTTCAGTTTTCCTGTATGTAAAGATGATGTAGTTCCATACAATTGTAATGTCGTCTATTTACGTAACCATTGATGAGTGATGTTAATACCTGTGTTAACATTTTTTCCAAAGTGTTTGCGCTTTGTCCAGTGTAAATTTCGACCCACTGTATCGACATACTTTGATGAAATTGATGACGAGGAGTGATACCTTGTATATTTTTTAAAAACTTCAAAACACAGGAATGGGGTACTCTATCAAATGCTTTAAGGTAATCTTTCTAGGTAGTACTGAGATTTTTGTTTGTATCGAAGCAATTCTACAAAATCCTACTATTAATAAGTAATTGGTCTTTACATACATAAGAGCCACGTTTTCACTCTTTTTGTTCAAGGAGCAGTATAACATTTATGTCAGTATTCTTGAGTAGAAGGAAGGTAATTCCTTTGGTTTTCAATGCCGGAATTTTAGTAGGAACATTGACCATTTCTTGAAGTTCTTTGGCTAGTTTTTTGTGTGTTGTATTTTGATAATAGAGCCAAAATTTAGGAATTCCCGCCCATGATTTTTATGGTTTATTTTTTATCCTGTCTACCTCTTGCGTAATCCAATCTGCTTCTTTGTTATGTTCATTAGGCCAGGACCCTTATTACTATTGTTTTATTTCCTTCGGTTTCAGGTGCATACTATTTTCTTTCCGGGACCCGAACAGAGAATTAAGGTCAGAAATAGCATCATGACATGGGAATACCAGAGATTCCTTCACTGAGTCTATTGGAATCTTTTCCAATCAATTCGAGAGCTCCAACTAAAATTAGAATTGTTAATGACCTCATGCCCTACATTTTTGAGATTTCGGTTTTAAGGTCTTTGTATTTCGATAATTTTTGAAAATATTCAAAGATACATTGCAGTCTTCACGGTATTACCATGTAAATAAGTATGCACATTTTGTCTTTGCGGTGTCTTATCACGATATCAGTGCGATTAGATTTGATTATTATTATTATTATTTTTATTATTATTATTTCCTTTGATTTCTGGTGAGTCCTCATTCCTTTCCAGGTCCCAACCAGAGACCTAAGGTCAGAAATGGCATCATGACATTTTTATCTGAGCATTAAAAAAGACTCTGATCACACATATTTGATATAGATAAAGCTCTTCGTAATGTGTGAGTTGTAGTTGTGATCACAACTTTTTAAATTTTAATAATTCCGTCGGGATATTTTCCTATAAAATTGAGTACTCCAACTACAACTGGAATTGTTGATGCCATCGCGTAACATATTTTTGAGATTTTGATATTATTATTATTATTATTATTATTATTATTATTATTATTATTATTATTATTATTATTATTTATGCATTCGCTTGACGCCACTGAAGATTGCGTCGCAGCAAGTCCCCGCAGATCTTTCTCGATATCCTCGTTAAAATCAACATCCCTCTCATATTTCCTCTTTATCTAATATCAATATCAGTCATTTTAGCACAGTTCCAGTTGATCCCACTATTATAGGCACGACGCTAAACATCATATGCCATAACATTCGCAGCTTCCAGGAAAGAACCTGACATTAGTTTCTCTTTTAAATCCTTTCATGGAATTTGTTAAGAATTTCCCTCTCGATTCATGAATTTTCAAAGGTATTTGATTATTCAGTTGTGAGAGGCTCTGACGTATATCTTTGTGTAGATAATCATATGTTGATAAAGATGTTTTCTTCTTGATCTTATTTCCTTTAATATAATCTGAATAATACTTAGCAGGTCTTTTGCATATTTATTTTATAAATCGAATCATTTCTGTTCTAATAAAATCTCTACTCGGCTTTTCATATATTCGTGTGTCAGAATTTCAAGAATGCAACTAAACGAAAAATTCAGTTTAGGTTTCAATAAATTGACACAAAAACTATAGAAAATATTACAAGAAATGTCTGATCCTAATTATAGTAAATTCACTTAAAAATTAATAGCTTTTTGCTTTAAAAAGAATTGATCTTCTGTTACTCTCATTAATGGCGAAAACAGTAAAAAAAACTATGCGTTTTTTATATTTGCTAAGTTTAATCATATGCAAAGTCATAATTCTGACAACTTGCTCTAGTAGTAAATTGCTTTAAATCACTTAACTCTATTAAGCGAACTTTCTGGCTATTATTCGATGATGACGCTAAAAATTGGCATTTTTTGTAACTTTCTAGCAAACATCTCCTGAGAGGAAGCCATAACAAATATCATAACTTTTTGTCATATTCATATATTGGAAAGTAAATAGTTACGCAAAACAATATCACAAAACTCAGTAGTTAATTCGCGACGCAAAATTGTAATTTAATTCTTGGATATGTGGAAACAGTTTGTAAAATCTATGAAATGCTACTGTTATATCTGACTAGACAGCTTAGGATTGATAAACAGGAAGATAGCGTTTCGCTTGTTATAATAAATTCAATATCAAACGCGGTATTTTTTTTAGATGCAATTGAAGAGATATCTCATATTGAAAATTCTGCTTTACTACAGTGAAACCCGTTTTTAAATAAATACAGTGTTAAAAAAAAAAACAATAAAAAACAGTCGACATTCAAAAATTTATGCAGTTCAGTAAATGTTTAAAAAAGTCAATTGCTAAAAATCACTCCAATTTAAAATGTATGTTTATTTACTTCGAAGATTATGTTTCTCTTATGTGAATCAATAAAGCAATGGTCGCTTCGCAAAACGTCTATTTTCGATAGAACAGCTGCCAGTAATTGGTCGTTAAAATGATGATCAAGTAAAAAGTTATTGTTTGTTTCATTAATTATGTTAATATTTATAAAATAGATTATTGTTCTAGCCTGTGATCCAGTCGACAAAATTTATTAAGAGAATAACTGAACTAATGATTACAGCGAATTGGGGTAATGGGGTAATTGAACCATGAATAATTGTTTACCCCAAGACTTAGTTTTGCGCAGTCGAAACGGTTTCAAAAAAGGTGCTAAACATAAAAATTAATAGCAAATGTATATATTAGCTTGATTTCATCATTTCTCATAGTGACACACTGTCTTGACTTCTACTCTGCACTCATATCGTTTTTTTCATTTTTGCCCTAAAAGGAAATAAGTATTTCTGTTAATAGAAAAACTGACAAATATGGGTCGAATTTGACAATTTTTTGACAGATCATTTGTTTTAGAAAATTGGCGTACCCACTCAATATATTTGTCGTTCATAGAAAATCAAAAAAGACAAACCTAGTTTCAAGAGTCAGGACTCCTGACCAAACACGCATACGCACGCACACAATAACTGGAGACTGCCGTGCCGCTTAGGTTTTAAGTAGTTTGATAATAATACACTGGAGGAAGCCGTTAACAACCGAATCGTATCACAAATAGATAATCTGCCATATATATTTTTACAGCAAAAAAAAAAAACAAACAAAAAAACAAAAAAAAACCACAAAAATTACCTCAATATGGGAATAGTCTATTTCAAGATGGTCTTTATGTAGCTGTCATCACTCCCTAAGTGTCTGTTTTGAAGCATTGTTTAAAATTTTATTTTCAATGTCAATCTTACTCTGGTAGACGCCTTGGTAATGATAATCTACCATATATATATATATATATATATATATATATATATATATATATATGGGGGAATTTTATTACATAAATACATTGCAAGTTATTTTAATTATAGCAATACTCTGAAAAGATTACTAATTGATAAAAACATTATTAAGAGAATTGGATTACTATTTTTACTAGAAATGCATGTAAAAATGTTACGGTTTTGAAAACTGACTTTTTAAATGAATCTTAATTCTTAATTTAATGATCGAATAAGCATCTTGCAGATTCTATGGCTATTATATATCCGTGGAATTTTTTCTATTGAATATTTGAGCTTTACTTGAACAAAATATAGCAATAACAGTCATAAAAATGAATTAATTTATTTATTTGAAGAAGTAAGAGGGTACAAATGAAAAGATATGAAATAAGTTTTTCCATTTCATTGAAGAAGACAAAAAATACGTCTTTCATCCTTTCTCTGAAATCAAACAGTGTTTCTGATGAGTCTTTTCTATCTTTCGTCGACCAAAACAGAATAGACCATTATTTATGAAGGTACTGGCAGAACTTAACGTGCATGATAATAAAAGAACTAAAGACCAAGCAGAATTCCAATATGATTATATTCGCTGAGGATTTGAACTGCACTGTAAATGATTTCACAAGAGAAATGTACTGAAAAATAGGAGTAATTTGGTGATATAGTAATAGTGTTCACTTGGGCGCAGTAGAAAGGGTGTGAGCAATACATAAGTAGTACCTAAATAAGAACTAAACGAGATATCTTTAGATATGGTTAGCGGAAAAGGAACACTCTACCCGCATCAGTTAAATAAAAGGCCCAGTTAGAAATTCCTTAAAGGTTAACCGGATTGAAGGCTGAACTGAACAACGAAGATGAAGTCAATAGTCCGTATGTAAATAATTGACTTCATCTTCGTTGTTATTATAACTAAGTTCAGAGGAGGCACGTTGTGTAATGGATAGCGGCTCGGATTGAGGAATTCCAGCCGAATCCATTACATTCCCTTACGTTCTTGGGAAAGGTATGGAACCTTTTTTCTCTCCCCTCAGCTACGTGTAAATAGCAAGACAAACCTAATTCTATAGTCTTGGATGGCAACTGGTCTACTGAAGAAAGAGATGGCGACCTACTGCGGGGAAAAATCTGCCTCGTCAGTCATGTATCGAAAGATACGTGATCGCCTCAGCGTGTATCACGCGTGACACATAACTGACTGATGTAAATAATTAAAATAGTAATAACTGGTCATCACAGAAGTTAAGATGAAGGAGGAAAGCGATTTTAAAAGGTCAGAAAGTACTGCAAGCGTTACATTAATTTTTTGGAAGAAATTGTTCCTGATTTGAGCTGTTACTATTACAAATTATTTAACTTTCAACAAAGGTTTTAACAAAATTCACTACAAAACAAAGTTAATTGTCCGTATTCTTTCAAATTGTAAACCAAAAGAGACGCTAAATTGAAATAATAAAGATTCAAACTGTCTAATTTACCAATTGTCTACAACCTCTTGACGCAAAACGTCGAAGGTTCTATTTTTAAAAATTTATTTTATCTTTTCATCAGTTCAGTTCAGTCAGGTGCGATAAAACTCTAAGACAAGGGGCTACTTTGAGTGAAAGAGAATGAGAAGTCTTTAGAAGGAACCGGAAACCCAATCTTAAACAGGAAACAAGGGATAAACCTCTACATATGTTCAAAAAAGAGGGGAAGTGTGTGAACCGTACGATAGGCGAAACTATACTGAACTTATTCATTTACTTTTTGATTTTCTATAAACATAAAACCTCAGTTCCTCACAGTTTCACGCCGACTGGTCAGCTTTTGCTCCATGCGCAAGTTCCAGTCAGGTTTGCGTCAGTGCGGACACCAACTGGAATAGGACAGGTGTAATTTCAACAAAGTAACGGAAGCTGAAATATCGCCAAGACGAGAAAAGCAAACACGAATCTTGTTTTCAATTACTGCATTTTTGCCATGGATTCAACTGGCACTGTATAGGAGTAGGTAAATGACACGTGAGAGATCTTCGCTGCTACTTTTGTCTTCCCTCACGGCAGACTAATGAACTGTTCTTACATTAGCCATCTCTCTCCGGTGAGTCTGACTGCCGACTCTCTTCGACTGTCTCTCTGCCGATCTAAGACTTTTGAATAGAATGCAACTTGAATATATATGCCCATGACCGGAATTCACTACATTCCGGCCGAGTGCATCTTCCCGAAAGCTTTATTTATTTATGTAATCTACTTATTTACCCTACTTCTGAACAACACGTGGTAGCTATGAAATTATCACATGTTGATTTTCTGGCAATGTAGGGAGAAGTCATAAAACACCGGCTCAGATAAAACCATTTACATTCCAGTTGATTACGTGGGTGTTTTAAGCAAATCGATCAGGAAAACATAGTGTTACATTGCAATGTTTATTATATAGAAATGTGTACATAATCTGATATCATAAAAAAGATAAAACAAAAACTATATGCCTTCTATAAATTCTGTTGAGTAAAATGACGGTAAAAATGCACACTTGTACATCTATATATTAAAAAATAAACATCAGTATATCAGTTATTATATGTATTTACTAAGTTTAGTTGAACCTTATATAAAGCTAATTTAAAGATCAAACTCCTTATGTGTTAATCATTTCTCCAAAATGCGCGGCAATCGTTACATTTTTCCATTTTCCTTTGGGCGTGTATACGTAATAACAACTCGAAAGGTGAAGCCCCCTTGAACAAAGAACAGGATGTCGGACATATGACTGATTTGAATATTACCGTATTTCATAACGTATAAGGCTCTCTTTCAATTGGTTACAAAATATATAAGTGATACTTTTACGGTAGGTTTGGATATTTGGATGCCATAGACTTTCATTACTTTTCACTAGACTAAAATTTTAAACGCAAAGGGTTTATTGAGAGTGAAGGAAACTAAGCAAAGTGCAATAAAAAGATCTGGATTCAGGGATACAGAAGATGACGATTGACATTACATTTATTTTTGAAGATCCTTTTGATATAAAAAGAAAGAAAATGAAAAATGTTTCACAGGTGAGAACTTGGAAAAAAGAAATTATTAAAATAGAAGTTACACTTAGAAATTTCAAAAGTCAAATGATGAGATCTCGCTGACAATCTAGTAGTACGCCTAAATTCATGAAGTCCAGGCCAAAAAAGACAAAAGCGATATTTATTTGTAAATATTTAAAAAAAATCTGACGCAAGGCCAAAAAATGAAAATGGAGAAAAGGACGGTTTTCATCTGTCTTAACTTTAAACTTAGCTAGCCACAAACACTGACCCAGACATACCACAATATTCCCAACACCAAAACAACGCATTCTTACTTGCCTTTCTTACTACATCCAACATAATATCTCATATGTCTCTCTGAAAATCCTAACTAGTCCCCATGTATAATTGCCCTCCCGCCATAATTCATTGGGTGGGTGGAGGGGAATAAAACGACAATTTAAAAACTAGGCCTAATGATTATTTACTATATGAAAGACTACAGTGTAACCCGGATATAAGAGAAACCCGGATATAAGAGAGATTTTATCTGGTCCCAAATTAGAGCCATACGTACCTAAACAAAATAGACCAAACCCGGATATAAGAGAAACCCCAGATATAAGTGACTTCTTTTCCGGTCCCGATAACTCTCTTATATCCGGGTTAAACTGCAAGAAACCAAATAACGAAAGCTCATTAGAACAATCGCTTTGAAAATATTTATAGAAAAGACACATGGAAGCTATGTTACAGCGGTTGGAAAGTGATTGAAGCCAAGATGCTAGGTCAGGACCGATAACATTGCAGATTCTACTTTGATTTTATGAAGAATCTCTATATACATATCAGAAGAACACGATTAGATATGGTAAAAATATTTAACGCCATGAGAAAGTGATGTTAAATGGGAACTCAGAATCACATATGTCATTAATGACAACTTTTCTTTAATTATGTGTGAAAATATGAACATATATGGAAAAACGGAGGTGAGCATAATTCTTTAAATTAAATTCCAAAGCTGGTTTTCATAAACACACACGCACACACACAAGTACACACAATAAAAACAAACTTTGAAGTATTATTTACTACGTTCACATCTGCTTGTAAATTTTATGCAATACCAATAGTATTAAATACTATCGTTGTGTTATTCATGACAATGATTTCTTAAATTTATTCGATTTCTTTGTTTTTCTCCAGGTGGCCGGAAAATGCAAAGAGATACTCCATCATTCGAGGACCTTTCAGAAGCTAATCATGCACAGAATCCAGTATGATCCTGAGCAAGACGTTTTATGATAAAATAACCTGTACACAAAATCCGACATCAAACGAGCATTGGGAGTGAAAAGACAAAATGGCGTCAACAAACATTTCCCAGAAGCTAAATTGTTGCCTTTATCATAAAAAATATATATATTAGCTGATCAAGTAGACTTTATATTCAAGTACAAACATCCATGTTCAAGTTCTTCTTTGAGATTACTTGATAATCACTTTGTATCACTTCCCGTGATCTGTGATAATGTTTAAGTGTTTTCTACTGCTAAAACTTTCAGATGCAAAAAGAAGATATATCTGAAAAAAGAAAGGGAACAAAAAGCTTGGATGACGGCGAAATGAAATCAATAACCCATTTAAATGTTAAATTTTAAAATGTACATTTATTTACAGACCAGTCCCGCTTGATAAATATGAAGTCACTGAATTACAGACAAACCCGGTACTGTAAAATAAAATTGAATTTTAAAGGCTTTTAACAATATTTTGTAAGCAATCACATCCATTCATAATGGCTGTCAAAAATAGGACTAATTTCTAACACATTAATATATAAGGCAGGACGACTAGTGCATTGGCAATTTAAACGGGTCTACTACTTTTACACTAAATCGTACATGTTCATCACGAAAATGCATTTATTTGATTAAAACTTTATACAAATGAAATTACTATTAGGTTGGTGCAAAAATAATGACGTAACAATGTCGTTTTTTGACGTATTTTTTAAGCTCAAAAAACGACATTATTACGTCATTATTTTTGCACCAACCTAATCTTTACATACTGAAATACTAAGCAACAGAAGTAAAAATAAATACTAATTATTATGATATAGAGTAAAAACCTATAAAATAAATAAAATAAGTAAAGGATATACAGTTACTTGTAAATTACGTGATATACAATAAGCATTAAATCGTTCAAAGGCTACAAAAATCTTGCTTTCATTGTACATTGATATTTTAATATTTCAAATGTTTAGCTAATCCAGTCTAATTTCTACTTACATTATTACAAATTAGGCAGGTTACATTAAGAGAAATATGTTGCGTGCAGTCAGTTGTATGACTACATATATGACAGGTTCGACCAAAGGTGATACACAGAGCTATAAATATCACATTCTTTTTTCTCCGATATTTGTACATATATAAATGCGTGTTTGTAGGATGTATATTACAGGATAGTGTTCCAAGTAAAAAAGCGGCAAATTTGTTATCACTGTTTTATCTTTTAGGAATAATTGTCCTTGAATATATTTCTTGAATATTCGTGACCTTGAATAATCATTCGACTCACATGCAATTCCGTAACTCTGATTGCTTCTTTTATGATTGAGAAATAGCTGCTCGTTTAGTGACTCGCCATTTAAAGGTTATTTGCAGTCAACTTCTGTCTTTCATTCTGCCCTTCTCGTCTAGCTAAATAACTCACTGATTTTGAGCGTCAAGTTATCACACTTTTCAAAGAAAAACAGCCAACGTGGGGATTA
>OZ010571.1:65270187-65372687 GCA_963932145.1 Acanthosepion lycidas | reverse complement strand
TGAGTGAATGTTTCTAGCCGTCTCGGCTGCTGAGTTTCCTTTCTTGAACTCATAAAGCATTATGTGCCTCAAATGATCTTGGGTACTTCCATGTTAGCAGGGTTTTAATCAAACACAATATAATTTTATTGTTCTCTGAAATAAAATTTGATCAGTTTAAATGCATCTAAACATAAATATAATATTCAGCTACATTAAACATTATAAAACACTCTTTAAAATTCGTAAATTTTAACAAAAATTTAAAATTCGGACAGAACTTCTGGGATGACCTGATATATATATATATATATATATATATATATATATATATATATATATATATATATATATATATATATATATGTGTGTGTGTGTGTGTGTAAGAGGCCGCAAATGTTTTTGATCATAATGTGGATTTTCTTTTAATATATTATACTTTATTTTCTATATTATATAGAAAATAATGTAAAATATATTAACAGTTTATTCTTCTGCATAATGATAGAGAATAAAGTATAATATAAAAAAATCCACATTATAATCCCAAAAGTTTGCGGCCTCTTCTTTCTTTAAATAATATACATTTTTCTCGTTGGAAAACGGTAAGGCCTCCCTCACACACACACACACATACACACACACACACACACACACACACACACACACACACACACACACACACATATATATATATATATAGTGTATCAAAATGCTTTCATAAAATTTAGTACAGGCTCCTCACACCAAAACAACGACTTCATTTTTTAATCATTAAGTTTAATTTACGGTAGACGCTGTTAAATGTACAATCCTACAATCTAAAAATACATGTACAAACATTGAAGGTGGGTTTTTGATACCAAAAAAAGCTAAAATATCCAAAGAAACATATGTCCAAAAGGCAATCATTTTACCTCGACACAGCAACTCAGAAAAAAATGTTCAAAATGTCCTCCGCTTACCTTCACTCGTCGGATTATTGACTGGCAGACCTTCTCAAATCCTCCGACACGGTGTCGAATTTTGTAAAAGTATTTTTGATACAACCTGTATATGTACGCAAAAAACGGCTATCATGTGCAGTTGCAGATAGATACAGATATATATATATATATATATATATATATATATATATATATATATATATATATATATATATATAAATAAATAAATAAAAATAAAATTAAAGAATTTATTTTGCCGAAAATACGTTTGACCAAGGACAAAACACACATAAACACACATATATACACATATAAAACTTTGTAGTTTCACGGTTTCAAATTTTTCAAGCACAGGAATTCGTTAATATGTGGGAGTTGATCCTCACTAAGTGCACTTCTATCGTATACTTGTTTTTGACCTAGTTAAGCCTGGGAAATAATCATATTTAACTTTTAGATATCTCATAAATTAGTTCGTACCAGACCTTTATCTGAAAGCAATTGCCTCAGAGCATTCGTATTTTTTACTTTCATTGATATAACACGCACGCGCGCACACCCACACCCACACACGTGTGTGAGTGTGTATGTATGTATTTATGTATGTGCATGTATGCATGTATGTATCTAAGACTACTTTTGAAGAAAGAGAGAGCAAATTATCTTGTGTCATCGAGTTCGCTGCTTTATGAATTAATGGCGTTCTTTTTATCCAGTTCCTTTGAAGTTTTGTCCATCAGGTTGTGCAGAAAATGCATTTGCGCCATTTTGTTGTTCCCTGGAGTAGACATTTGTGGTGAGTTTATTTCTTACTGGTACAATTTATTCTCGTTTTCAAGGAATGGTAAGATGCTAGACTTCACAGCAAGCTTTGTAACCTGCATTTTCTCAGAGAATTTCTTAACGAATACTACCGGGAGAAAGGTTTCTTCGGAATAATCTCTTGATGAATATATCTCGTTGCTCTACGCGCTTTAAGCTACTTCCGTGAGAGGGACTTTTTTGTAATATCAAATGGTGCCAAATATTTGTATGGAGTATTCTTTACCATCACACAACACTTTATCACACAACATTGAAATAGTCTATTTTATCTCGTTGAATGTGTAGGTAGGGTAAGTAGAATGAGCGAAACGATTTCAAATTCCAGTCTAGTCTGCTGCGTCCACTTTCACGCAAATGCCCCCAAGAAAGCCATGAATCCATTTCCTCTCCTCCCGACTATGAGTTAAATAGCTTTGGGTTTTTATTCTAATACGGGAAGGAATATTCTAGATTTCAAACTATGGAGGAGTTTACAGTAAAACGACTACATTATATTTCCCAAATGTTCATCTCCATCCGCTACATAACAAAGTAAAGGAATTGGCAGAGATGCCTGATCGCCTACGTCCTGAGGCATTAAAAATCAATCAGCATATATATATATATATATTCTTATATGTTATATTTTAGCCGATACACGCATTTGAGTAAACGCGCTGTTTTTTTTTTAACAGTTGGATACTCTGATTACTCACCACAGAGAACGATCCTTGCCTCCCTTGCCTGACGCTCATCTCCACGAGAGCACCTCTTTGCGACTGCTCGGTCTCACATTGACTGCTGACCTAAGATGGAACAAATACATTGAGTCAATAGATTCGTCCACCGCAAGGAAAATTGGCTCCCCGTGCCAGGATTTTTTTCTCGCCGGAGTCGATCCTTCAAATCTACAAATCGACCATTCGCCCTTCCTTGGGGTATTGCGGCCATATATGGTCTGGAGCCCCTTCTGTTTGTCTCAAGGTCCTTGATAAAATCCAAAGACGGATATGCAATGTAATTTGCCCTGATCTGGCATCTCGTCTGCAGCCGCTCTCTCACAGATATGTCGTTGTCCCCCTCTGTCTTTTTTACAAATACTTTCACGGTAACTGCTCCGAAGAGCTGCTTACGCTGGTTGCCAGACTTCATGAATTTAAGCGTTCAACTAGGCTGGCATCTCGCTTTCAACCTTTCACTGTCGAAACTGTTAAATGTAGCCGTCTCTTTTACTCCAATAGCTTTATGTCTCGCACTTTCCGCCTGTGGAACTCCTTCCCCTTTCCTTGTTTCCTTGATAGCTATAATCTCCAACTATTCAAATGTAATGTCAATCGACGTATCCGGAAGTCTTGATCTATTCCCTATCCTTCTCTTCATCCTTTCCTCTCTCACGCTTCTTTGCTCTCGCTCCAACTCTCTGTACCCCTTTGCGTGCTAGTGGCTTCCCGCCTTGTTGGGGTAAAACGCTTAAAAAAAAAATTACATTTCACCGGTCTGTTCATTTGAGAATCGTAGTTGAGAGAAATTTTGCTCGCTGGCAGGGTTCGAACTGGCGCCCACCGTCCGATTAATTGTACTTTGGACCGGTAGGCCGCATAGAAACTCAACTCAGAAACATTCATTTACTACTTTTAAGGAATGCACATCCTTCGTGAATAGCTGAAAAACTATGTTGGCTGGAAATTTATATGCGCTAACTTTATTTTCGTATCTGAAACATAAATATAATAATTTATAAAAAATAATGAATTTGTATTTTTTAACTGAGATATTTTTTTGTAATTAAGTGTTTGAATATCAACGATTCCGACGGATATATCACTTTAAGACCTGAAGGACGAAACGCGTCAGAGGAAAAAATATTCTTCATCATAGATTTTCCTAAAATTATTCTGATACATAAAAAATGCATATCATTTTCTTCCATACTGTCGACACGGAAAATATAAATTACGAAAAATTACAAGAAAACACTTCACATCGGTCAATTCATTTAAGAAAACTTGTTTACTGAGTTGCACAGAGGAAAAGTTATCTCACGATGCACACACAAGATATTAAGAATTTCTCACAAACATTTTCACAAAACCTATACGTGAAATCTTTTAAAGTCGTCTACTGAAGAACTGAAAGAAATGGAGTGATTAGATTTAAAAAAGCCCCCCCCCCAAAAAAAAAATGATGAAACAGAACTCGACACAAAAAATGTTATATCATAACCGAAAATATCTTATTTACAACAGACTATTAAATATATATATATATATATATATATATATATATATATATATATATATATATATATATATATCAAATAATCAACTTACAATATAAATTAACACACTATGTACTAATAGCAAATGGAAATACATCGGACGGTGAGACCTGAAAGAAAATCTGTCGGATATAAATCTATCCAATACTGAACTGGAAGCCCTTAGCTTTGGTTTAAAATTCTCCACCGGGATTCATAAAAGAAAACTTAGTGGCTATAATAGTAAAAAAATCGTCGACACAGAAACCCAGAATTGATCAAAGACTTAATTAAAGGAATAATTACTGCCGCTCTAGAAAAGAAAAATGGAAGATCTCTACCATAAAGACACTTAAATGCATTGAGAAAACTAGAAAACAAGGAAATTCCCATCACCTCTCGAACAAATGAGACGAGATTATTATGAGGAATAGGAACACATGCAATGATAAAATTAATGTACAACTCAATGATACCTACACATATAAGAAAAAGATGAACACAGAAATGATATTATATATTATATACAGAATACAGAAATTATATTATTATATATTATAATGATTGCAGAAATTTACTAGAACGAGTAGAAAAGTAAAAGTTTAGTAATTAAAAATAATTAAAAGCAACCACGGCATAAATTAATAGAATATCACTCTAGAATGACCAAACTTTATGGTCTCCCTAAAAACAACAAATCAGGCATGATGATGCGTCCTATTTAATCAAGTATTAGTAACACATTCCCTCTAAACTGGCCAAAGCCATAACAACAATTTAAAGCCTTCTTCTTGGAGCAATGAACTCTTCACATGCTAAAAATTCAGGCAACCTTGTTGAAAAACTAAGGGGAATAAATATGACGGAAAAGATCATGGTGAACTTAGATATTTAAATACCTTCTCACTTTCCATCACTACCGTCTGTAGGGGTTCCTGTTAACAAATACTTAAACATTTTTAACATAAGTAAAAATTATAAAAATCTGCCGACTCATCACCAATGAATGCTATTTTCACCGTTAGCAATAATTTTTATTGACAAAAATTTGGATTACCAATAAATTCGTCTCTAAGTGTATTTAAGAATTTCTTGAATCTGAGGAGAAAAAAAATTCGGACGACGTTATTCATCTCTGTTATAGGAATTTGAAGTGTCAAAAAAAAAAAAAAATAGGTTAAAGGAATCAATTTATTCCTTGCGTGCAAATGTTTTCAGAGTTTCTTCTTAAAATTAAATCCCTGCATTACACTATGGATATATTTTGGAACTTTAAAAGAATATGTCAGTTTTTGCACACATCTAATATAATTTATATTCTTATCAAATAAATGTTTATACCGAAATATTTGCTTCATTTTACAGTTTTATGGATGAATAAATTAGCATTATGTTAACCGTGGTGCTATTTATTCGAGGAATTAGAATTAGAATGACACACTTATACGAATGCCAGGTTACGCACTGTTAAACACTAAGTGTCTGTACATAAACACCTTTGTAATGATTATATACATTTTTAAATTAGTGTAATTTTAGTAGCGTTTATTGATGCAGATGACACTACCATTTACTCCTGTCTCAATAGCAAATCCGTCAGAGTTGACAACGTCAACCTGGCTGCTGCTCTTAAAAAGAACCTGGGGCAGGAAATGGCTTCTAAATTTTGACGCCTCCAAAACAAAACGCCTTTCATTTAACCACCATAGATAAACTTTGATTTCTGACTGATCTGGTGCTCCTGCCATTCATCTCGAGGTTCACGATAAAATCCAAAGACGGATTCATAAGGAAAATACTTTCATAGCAGGATATGCGAAGGTGTTTTCTTTTTCTCCTTTTTATTTAGATAAGAACCACCAAAGAAGCTTAAAAAAATTATAACTTTTCTTAACATGGCATATGAATAGAAAATGAATTCAGTAAATATACTAGAATAGAAATGGGTGTAAGAGAACGACGTTTCTTTTCACTGGACTTATCTTTGCAGAGAGGCGATTCTGAGAGAATTAGAAGTTCTAGCAGGATACATTATTGACGGCCAAAGTGTTAACAAAATAGATATACAGATGACACAGTGTTGATAGCAGAAATGGAAAGGAAAGTACACGAACTCCTACAGAAGGTAGTGAAGAAAAGCAAGAAGAAAGGACTAAACCTACACTGCAAGACATAATACATGAATGTAGGGAAAATGAATAGATGAACCTGCAAATTACAAATTGCAGATACCAAAATCAAACAAGTAAAAGAATTTAAATGTCTGGGAAGAGTAACACTGAAATCTGAAGGTGCCATCGGCATAGTGAAAGATGCCTGTGAAAAAATAAGCAAAGTATTAAGAAACAGAAAGAATTCGTTATAAACAAAGATAAGAATATTGAACTGTTACGAAGTATCAGTACTCTTATATAGTACTGAATGCCGAATAGTTTCCTCACAGATAAAGACGAGACTTGAAGCAACAGAAATGTTGTTCTACTGATGGATGCCGAGAATACCAGAGACCAAGTTTTAGTGAAAATGGAAACAAAAAGAACAATTATACTTAATATCAGAAGAAGACAGTCGAAATTTCTATGGCACATACTGATGGAAAAGGGCTTGGAAAATCTGATACTCACAGGACAGATTAAATTCAAGAGGAACAGAAGACAACAACGAATAACTTATCTAGCGAACGGAAGTGTTTACGAGAAGTAACAGACAAAATTTATTAGGAGGTATAAATTACAGAAAACTGTGGAGAGTCATTATCGTTAACGTCCTGAAGGGGCAAACCATATAGAATAAGTTAAACCTCTATATAGTGGCAATATATAGAAGTTGTTGAAAAGTTATTGGCCTTACTAAGAAGTAAAATAAAATCTGATGTTTTCTCATTTTAAGAAGTCAGCCTTAGCTTCTCGTTTTACTCTTAACACGATTTCTTGATTGATTTTTGTGCTTGAAACAATAGCGACATGACAATCTTCTCTGATTTTAATTGAATAATTTGTTTTATTCCCAAGTGGTGCGAATGGAGTCACAAAAGATTTCTTCTTTTGATAAATCTGAATCGAAATCCAGAAAATATTTGCTGATTTAGCATCGAAATTTAGTCAATAAGTCAATCTTACATGGTGTATCAGTAGGACACATGATTACAAAACTTCCAAAAGACTAATTTTAAACCAAAACAACGGGCCGTTTTCAGTAACGGTCTGTCGAATTCTTATAAAATTCATTATATCGTTCGAGTAACGTTTAACGATTTATTGGGAATAACATCTATTTTTGTTTCTTTCGTTGAATAATTACAATAACTCATCCTAGAATTTTAGACTAGAGTCTTTAGAGTATACCAAAACACGATCGCATTCAATCCCTCTCATCACACATATACACAGAGAGAGGGGGAGAGATAGAGAGAATACATCCTTTTTGTCTATCTCTCTTCCTTCACTCTCAAACACAAATACATACAAACTCATGGCGAGACAGGTATTAGTTTAAGATAAATTTATTTCCAGGTTAAGGGTCAAATTTGTAGAACTTGTTATCATAGCGTCTGGGAAATGATAATCCATTGCACAAGATCTATTAGACTCGTAGGTTTTAATTCGAAAGAAAAAAATACTTATTTTTGTTAACATGGTCAATCTGTTCAGGCATCTTTGATATATTATAATATATATATATATATATATATATATATATATATATATATATATATATATATATATATATATATATATATATCAATAATTATTTATTTAAAAATATGATTCCAACTCGCAATATGATTCCAACTCGCTTTAAATAAATAATTATATTTATGCCCTACTTTCGTATCGAGCACTATTTTTTTAAAAATAATAACAAAAATACTAAGGAACTTTGGATTATTTACCAAACCATTTTCTTTCCTATTTTCTATAATATTTTCACACACACACACACACACACACACACACACATATATATATATATATATATATAAATAAAATAAAATACCATTAAGAAGAGAGAATAATAAATGAACAATAATTTATTAAAGACAGAAGATAACGATTGACATTACATTTAAATTTTTGAAGATCAAAGTTGACTGGGAAGCCTTAATAGAGTTCTGGCTTATTATTAAAATTAATAACATCTTATCAAAATTTAATCTTTAAGGACGAAAAGGCAACATCAGTTGAATTAAATAAGAATCTCACAAAATGAAACTAGAAAACACGCGTCCTAGCCAACTATATTATCACTGACAACAGAATAAGTAACTTACTCATGATACTGTGCAATAATTATTTGAATTATTATAACAATTACTTGTTAATCTAGCAACAACCTTCGTAATGACACGATTGCTGTATTATTGTATATCAATCAATAGGTAATCAATATCATTCTTAAAACATTAAGTAAAAAACAAAGTAACTGTTCGTAGATGTGAAGGGATTATTTTTGAGTTATAAAATCACTATAGTAACTACCATTAATTATGATCATAATGTAAATACTATAAACGTGTATATATGACAGAAAAAATATATACTGTACTGTATATATACTGTATAAGTAATAGATTTCTCACAGCTGCTTTATCTCGCACGCGCTAATATATCGTACTTTATATACTGTACACCTGTCTTTGTTTACAATTAAAAGGTCCGCCACCGCTGCCAGGCAGTCACTTTGAGAACTAATACGACTCATTCTGCTAAGCCCTCAATTTTTTTTTAAATACATCGCCGACGATTTGGAAGTTTTTTTTTTCCTGGATAATTTATTTTTATTCTTCCTGCAGATTTTGTTCATTACATCCGAAGTCCATTTGGTGGGCGTCCGTAGATGAGAGCCTTGTCTGTATATTCGAAAAGACTGATAATTGTCCCCTTTCAAAATTTAACAAAATCAAAAATAAAATTTCTGTTTACTAAAAAATTGAATTAAGTGGTCTTTGGCCTAAGGCTCACCTCAACAAAAATATCATTTTTAACGAATTTAGAACTTTTGGAGATATTATTAGGAAAATGAAATTACCCCCCCCCAAAAAAAAAAACAGGAAAAATATATAAATACATAAAAAAAAATCAACTATTTTAAATGCTGGAAAATAGTTTCTTGTACCATTTCAGTAAGTGCCTCGTTCATTCTACCATGCTCTTCCTTAACAAGTCAGATCAAACCAAAACTGGAGTGTGACTGCCACATTTTTAATCATGACAAAATTCAAAAGCCTTTATGCAATTTTATGGTTGATGAATTATTTCCTACAGTACAACAACTTTCTCTACGTACGAAAAGCTGTTAATCTTTCGCTATTCTATCTTTATTTTCACGGAAAATCTTCAGATGGGCTGCATTCCTTACTGCCACCAGTTCAGAAATTCACACCCAGGATTTGTCATACCAGGTACACAAGATCAAATCATTTTCATTCCTTTCGTATTCCAATGGTAAGGAGTCTCCTAGTAATGTTGTGGAAAGAACTTACCTGTTCACTGATTCTAACCTTTCAAGCCTATGGTTACCTATTAGGTTGGTGTAAAAATAATTACGTAACAATGTCGTTTTTTAACGTTAAAAATACGTCAAAAAACGACATTATTACCTCATCATTTTGGCACCAACCTAATATTATCTGTTCTACATATAACATACTCTCGTTACGTCCTCCATTTTCGCCCCTACAATAACCTTATTCAGTAGCGCTCTACTTAGAGTGAGTCTTGGGCCTTGTATTATCTATACAACAGTATAGAAATAGAGCTAAAATATGTAAAAGATATTTACTTTAGTTTAGACTGAAACTTATTTGATCTTATGAGAACGTGTCTGATACTAGTAAAAAAAAACAAAAAAAACTCTATTTGCAAATTTCAAAACTGACAAAATAAAAGTAAAATTAGCCGTCAAGGCCGTCATGTTTTTTGAAGGTAAGGCGACGAAGCTTCTAACATGCACGGAGTTACTGAAAGCGAAAGAAATCGAGAAAGGACAATAAAAAATGAGGATTACAAACGATAGGCGATCTTGACTAACGTTGCACTTGAATTTTTGAATATTGTAGTTTACAAGAAAGTAAGAAGTGGGGTTCCACAGGCGAGAAGTGCGACAGAAGGAACTATTAGAATAGAACTTGCGGCTATATCTTGCATTTTCAACAGTAAAATGATAAGACATGGATGCCAATCTAGTTCTCAGTTTATATTCATTAACTGGGGGTACCAAAACTAATTAGAAGAATTGCCTTGGAAATATTTATAGAAAGGGTATAGGAAAACTACGTTAAGGCGAAATGGATTGAAGCCGAGATGCCATGTCAGGACCGATAACATTGTAAATTCTTTGGATTTTGTCAAGGATCTCTAGATACATAGCAGAAGCACCAGACCAAATGTAGCAACAATATTCAATACATGGACGAATGGTAGACAGATAGGGGCACATGGTAAATTTTTAGACGAACTACATTCCTTAGTTCCACTAACCCCCGCGGTTAAGACCCGCGGTTCCATCCTGATTCACTTCGTATTTCTTTGGTGAGATGTAGATTCCACTTGAGCAGCCTTTTTCCACAAACAGCTGTTCTGTGGAACCGGCTCCCAAGAGGATGCTTCCCCGATCACTACAATATTAACTTGTTCAACTCTACAGTTAATCGTTATCTTCCCCACTTATCCGCATAATCTATGCCTCTAACTCTGTAACCCTCTATCTTGTGTGTCCCCCGGACATTGTACCGGGTGAACATCATTGTAAAAAAAAACAAAAAAACGAGAGATACATTCTGGAAGTCCAACTTTCAAATCAGCAGACTTATCAATTAACTCGATAAAATACATAAGTTTCTTCTAAACCTGAGAGAGTGTCGAGACGATACTTTTTCTGTCTATTTGTAAAATATGAACGAATCAAATGGGAAAAAAAAATATGTGAAAGAGTTTACATCATAGGCACACGGACGCAGACAATCAAGAGGATGTGTAATTAAGGAATTATCCTTATTAGTTTCTTTTTGTCAAAGTCCATAGAAATATAATTATTTTAATTGGTGATACATTTTGAATTGCTCTTGTCTTCGCTGTTTCTTCTTCACAATGTTTAGGCCGATTTCTTCTCTCATTAGTATACATGCGGACTGGGTGAAACTTTTTAAAAAGTAATACAGAGAAAAGGAGAAATAAGAGAGAGAGAGAGTGATAGAGAGAGAGGGTGAGAGAGGGAATAACAGAGAGTGTGTGTGGGTGCGTTTGAGAGAGAATGAGAGGTAATGAGAGAGAGAGTATATGTGCTTGAGAGAGTGTGTGTGTGTGTGTGTGTGAGAGAGAGAGGGAGAGGGAGAAATGATAGTGTCTATCTCTTTGGTCACCAAGAACAAATTATCTCAATGTCGTGACGAAAAAACGAGAAATGAGAGAGAGAGAGAGAGAGAGTAAAAGGGAGTGAAAAAGAGAGAGAGAGAGAGTAAAAGGGAGTGAAAAAGAGAGAGAGAGAGTAAAAGGGAGTGAAAAAGAGAGAGAGAGTATGTGTGTGTGTGTGTGTGTAAGTAAGAGAGAGAGATGATAGCATCTGTTTCCTTCGTCACGAAGAACAAATTATCTCAATGTCGCGATGAAAAAGAGTGTATGTGTGTGCGTGTGTGTGTGAGAGAGAGAGAGAGAGAGAGAGTATGTGTGTGTGTGCGTGCGTGTGTGTGAGAGAAAGAGAGAGAGAGTGTGTGTGTGAGAGAGAGAGATGATAGCGTCTGTCTCTTTGGTCATGAAGAACAAATTATCTCAAAGTCGCAGTGAAAACATTTTCATAGTCGTAAATTTTCAGATAGAATAAAGTGAACAAACGGGTTTGCTTGGTGACTGAAATATTATCGTTTTTAACCTGCGCGAGACCGTGGTGTTCGATCCCAGATAAAAAAAAAGTACGAATATTTAACATTTAAAGCAGTCAGGAAGGCAAGTTTTATGCAGCACATCTTTCAAATTTCAGTCAATTTGGAACCGTGCTTTACCAAATTATCTTTAATAAACGTCAAAAGTTAGTTTCATGTTTGCTAAAGATATAATGACCAGACCTAATTTAGTTTTAGTAGCAGGCCAGCAATCTATATTATGAAAGAAGAACTCATTCTTTGTCCATCACACCTTTCCTGCGTGTCACTTTGCATGTCCATATGTAATGTATATGTGCATGTCTGTGTTGTGCGTGAGTAAGTTACATGTGCCTGTGCCATTTAATGCAGACACACGCAAACACATATATACACACACACACTTCTGTCTGAGTTTGAAATAAGACATACAAATGATAAATCCTCTTTCACTCAATCTGGACGAGTCTTACTCTCGTCTGAGTTATAAAATCATAAAGTTAATTCTTTAATTCTGAAATATCAGCTTATTATAAGATCTTAATCAATTTTACGGAAATTATTCGGCAATAAAAAATATTTTTACAACATTTAAAAAAAATTACAAATAATTCTAGGTCTGTCATCGGATTGAAATATAGAAGTACATACGGATACATACCATTCCAATGAAATTTAAATGGACATAAATTTTACTGTTTCCTTTCGTAACAGGAACAGACATAAAGATTTTCCAAGCAAAACACAAGGACGAAAGCATGGAGTATCCAACTCAATTTTCATTAGTGACAGATCTAGCAAGACAAGCTTGCTAACCATTACACCACGTCGAGATATGCGGGCCTTTGAAGTCAATTTTATGACTCATGTAAACAAAATGTTTTTTCTGATTAATGTATTTTAAATGGACAAACAAATGTCTTTTGAAATTTGATCATCTTATTGTCCGCGATCGGCGGATACCGAAGGAGTATTAGTAAAAATTTTTAAGTAATTACAAGAATTAAAAAAAAAAGTATGTATGCGTTTATCTCGCGAGATATAGTGGCGCTCAGTTTGGTAAAAATTCAGTCCTTTGGGGGCGAGAAGGGTGACGATGTTACATGGTGGTTGTGCGCTGACCTCTCGTTTGGCCGTACAGAAAAGATAGAAAGGAATAAAGGGAGACAATTTCGCTGCAGGAGTTCCGGGAAGATTATCAGTGTTGAGAGGCTTTGGGGCTCCACTCCGGATTTTCTGTCTGGATTTGCTATCATAGCCTTTTCCGTGTTTGGATATGGCCGCAAGGACGCCGAGGCTTAAAATCAATGTTTTCCTTCCCGTAGATAGACTGATTTCTTGGGCCATCGTGCTCAATATATATAGCAGCTGGTAATAAGGCGCCAGTCGTCCGCCTACGCTTCTTGTCCGACTTGTCAGTGGCCATTTGAAAGGTATGCCATGGAAACATTTTCTAGACAGTGGGTGCTTGTCCCCATTACTAACCCTGGCTCTGACAAATTTGGGACAAACATGATGTACGTATATTAATATTATATGCATTACATTATACAGAGTGTCCCTAAAGCCTGCAAACATAGGAAATCACACTATATTGTTTTTTGATGCCTACAGATTAAACGTTGAAAGAAGAAAGAAATGACTTCTTTTTCTGGGGTATGCTAAATGAGGTGTACTCGATGAAAATCACACATGCAGCCCACTTGATTGAACGCATACAGGGTGAATGTGCTAAAATTGATGACAATATGGAGTTATTGCATTGAGTTCACATGAATCTTGCAAAGCCCATCAACCCTTGCATGGCAAATGATGGAAATCATATTGAAGATCTTATTTGTTAATATTACTGTTGTAACCTAGAAAGGGTTACTGAATGAGGAATAACTAAAATGGAGGTCGGAAATGAAATGCTAGTTGTGGACTACTTACATAGCATATTAACCCCAACGTATGTATGAGGATTGCGACATCAACATATGTACAGTATATAAAAATTACAATTAAATTAATTGATGTTGGAAATTTAATTTCTTGAAAATAAGCATTTTTGCCTATGTGTCCAGACTTTAGGAAACACCCTATATATATATAAATTAATGTTTTGCTATTTAGTAAGATAGTAGCAAGATGTTTAAGGGTATATATTAATGAAAAAAGCAACAACTTTTTTCTTTTATTCTGTGTTCAACGTCACATTGATTGAAATTCTGAGGATTTACAAAGGATAAAATGCGATTACCTCTTCCAAATGAAAAATAAACGTACACCTGAACGACTAGAAAATTGATTGCATAAAGCGTTTCTAGAATTCCATAGCGAAGAAAAAAGAAATAGTTGCAAGGAGATTAACAAAAAAAAAAAAACACAAAAAAAAACAAACAAACAAAAAACAAAACCAAAATTAAACAAAAACGAAACAAAAACAGTTGGAGTTAAATGATTTTACATTTCTTTACATTTAAGTCAAACACTCAGTGCATAAGTGGTTCCCGGCTAAGATTTCTACAGACTATTATTATAGAGTAAAAATTATAAAATTACTGAACCGTATTTCGTATTGATTCTTGTTGAAATCGACTTCAAATAATGCATATTTATCTTCATTCTTTTAAACACGACATTTAGAAATTTCCATTTACTTGTAAACAAAGTCTCCTTCCGAAACAAATCGTTCTGTCTTGGATGTAAATAAAAAATAACTGTGGCGAAGAACAAATACACACATACACACACACACACCAACATACACACACACACACACACGCACACACAAATCTAACATTGTAAGAATTCGTTACGCTGTATATCAAAGATGACACATGAAAGATGTAAGCGTTTTAGTCAATGTACTTAATTCTTTTACTTCTTTTACCAATATCTCAAGGCATTTACTAAGCTTAACATTAAGAGTCAAAACAGGAGAGACAGCTAGTCCAGATCATTAACAATTAATAGTCTATGAAACGCGCCAAGAATTATTTTTTATTTATTGATTAATTGATTCCTTTTATACGATTTATCATTGGAGATTATTTAAAGCCGGAAAATATTTTTTACAACGTAAAATTTTTTTGGGGGCATAATAATGACTTAGTGAGACAAGTATCACTAATTAACCCACAGCTGGGGCAGAGAAGTGTTGAATTCCAGTGTTGAATTCCCAGCTTTTCTATCTTTTTATTGGCGTGTAAGTGAATATAACGAAAGAAACGGTAATTAGAACTCGGCTCTCCAATTAACAATTCCGAGCCATTATCTATTGTATCAGCCGCACATAAAAGCTCACAGCTCCTGGTATTCCAAGCAGTCAACCATCCAGGTACTGACCAGGCTCGACGTTGCTTAATTTCAGAGATCCTAGAGAAACTTGTGTTTCAACGTGATATGGCGGTAAACCTTATTCAGTATTAGGAGTAGATGTAGATTCCGTCATAGTAATTTCGAACTCATTCTCAAACAAAGAATTGAATATGGAATATTGATATAAAATATTTCCATTAGGCTGGAAAGAAAGTCCTCGCGCATTTGAAGATAGAAAAGAATATTTATTTTGTCTTAATAGATATATTTAATTAAGATAATATTTCCCTTTATTGTTAATAATATAATATTATCAATTTGGCAAATTATTGATCCCACGGGCGTAAAATATTTCAGGTTTCGATGCAGGTTGAATGTCTTCACGATTCATAAGCTATTTTCCTTCTAGAAATGTGGCAATGACTTGAAAAAATAGTAGTCAGATGAACCAAGAATAGGCGTATCAGGAGGATGAGCTAAAACTTCCATTATTTAGCGCTTCGAGTAATATGTCGTCGTGCATTATCGTGTAAGAACAACATCCCTTTACGATTAATCAATGATGGACGCTTTTCTATAAAGGTTTGTACAGTACGTCCAGTTAGTTATAAAGATTCTTTGCATTAACCGTTTTATTTTGGTTTAGCACTTTATAATAGATGACATCCTTTATATTCCTCTAAAAAAGAGCACATCTGTTTTGGGTGTAGTTTGGGGACGAATCTTCTTTCAAAGGGTGCCAACCATTGCCGTATTAGTTGTATATGATGATAATGAAACCACTTCACTAGAGATGATTCTATGCAGGCAATGGTCGTTAGTAAGTCTACTTTTCAGAGATGAGCAAAGGTTAACTCTTTGTTTAATCGAAGTAGTAGTCATATAACAAGGTAACTACTGAATTGTGAAATTAGCCGGTTTATGCAGGAAACATTCGGTACTCATTGATCGAATAGGGTTTCTATAGGTTAAAAATCACAAAATCAGTTTAGATTAGGTTTCATAAGTCAACTGATTTCGCTCTTTCTAGTATGGATGCGAATTTCCTTCCAAAACTTCCGTTCAAGATAGTGTGGAAAATCAAAATGAAGACAATGTCATCATATTTCCTTCCGCTTATATGTGCTTATATGTTTTCTCGTTGCTGTATTCAAGTGATAGCGTTTTTCGTTATTTGGTAAAGATCATTTGGATTTCTGGCACCAATCTCTAGTGTCTTGTGAAAGATTGCCTTCTTCAAGAACTACAGATGTAATTCCGTTGAAGCTATTTTGATCAATGATCTGTGAAAATATTGTATATAGGTGGATTTTTAAACATTTCTGGACAGGATGGAAGCCATGCATGACATCGATATGAGGGTGTACATCTGACGAAGTTTTAGTTTCAATTAAGGAAACAGCAGGACAACGGAATTATCAACATTGTGAAGAACGAAGATTAGTGAGTTCACGAGGCGTTAAAATGAGTATTCTGAAAAGATCAATGGACTTGGACGAATTTTAGTGAAGAAATCCTTTGATTAAATTAGATTTCATTTTAGTAATTACGTAAGTCGAAGATTAAGGTGAAAGAAACTCTTCAGAAGTTTAAGGAACTGGCAATAAATGTTTAAATTGAGGCGTGGAGTTTTCTGTTTGATTCCATGTTGAAATGCCACGTTTATCTGTATTTCAATGATAGGAATAAACGAGCGTGTTACAATGAACTAGAATGTACGTTCTGAGGTTAAAACTAGCGCAGAAAATATTTCTCTCCTCTAATAGATTTACTAAAAAAAATAATTAAGTTTTTTTTCTGGGCTTCTGTTTGAAATCTTATTTAGTATTTCTACATTTTTAACTTAAGATTCTGGATTTACGCTGATGGCATCATATTAGACACTTGACAGTGTTCACTTAGCTTCGTGAAATGACTGTCAAATTACATTATTCCGAGCGTACATACCATTGAAAGGCATATTTTCATGACTTGACTTCACACAGTACAAAGACTAATGACCACACAAGACAGAGGGTCACCGAGTGAGATTTGTTGTAATGAAGGGGAAGGAGGAATAAAGATGTGCATATAATTAGGATATGTTGGATAACTATAGGTTGCAACTGGATTGAAGATGTTAAGACTGATCAGGGAAATATCCCTTCGCGTAAAACGCTGAGTGGAACTTACTCCTTACCAAAGGAATACAAAGCGAATGGGGATGATTTACTACAGTGAATATGGCATGATCTGTTCTGTCTGTGAGCGTCCGAGCTGCTAGTATTAAGGAATGGAACTCTTTTGTAATAGCGACAGTGTGAGGCTAGCTATGTTTCGTCTGTGGGATAAGGTTTGCAGGCCGGGAAATAATTAATCACCTACTTTTAAACTCTGTCAACCTTGAACAGTGGGGACTGGGCAGCATCAGCTCAGGTATGGCAGCAATACTCTATTCTTGATCGGATCTGACTCTTGTAAAGATAGAGGATAGAAGTGAGATTTAGGTATTTTCTGGAGCGGTACAAGGAACCGGTCATCATTCAGACATCTCCTGCGGTAGAAACGAATATACGAGTTTCATTTTATATTCATTATGAACTTTAGACCCAATAAGTGTTGTAAGTAACGAACCGCATTGAAGTTATGACTGCTAATCATATTTTAACAAAATTCAGGATCTGGTCTGTGGCAATGGACTAGCTTTTTTTTGAAGGTATTGAATGATACCCGCCAGTCTATTGAACTGTGAGAGTTAGGTCAGAGGAGAGATTAGTTGCCAGTCTCTGCTCATCCAGGTGCTCCCATACACTGTGGTATCATCATGCCTATCTATTTACTAAATGTCTGAGAATGTTCTTAGTTTTTTGAGTGTGCAACTGCGTAATTTGTTTAATGCTTGCTTTAAGTTTGTCTTTTCTGATTCAGAAAGTTAGTGTAGATTTGTCACAACTTCTGCTACAACGACATGTCATGATATACCTTAATCTATCTAAGAAAGTTAATTAGTGCTATCCACGATGATTTCACAGTTTTCCCAGTTTAATTAGCTGGCGTATCATAATATTAGGTTGGTGCAAAAATAATGACGTAATAATGTCGTTCTTTGACGTTAAAAATACGTCAAAAAACGACATTATTACGTCATTATTTTTTGCACCAACCTAATACTTAATGAAGCTCACTGCGAATCATACGACTAGAAAATAGCCATAGAAATCGCCATATTGCATCGTTAAATATTTGAGCAAGTCACAATTTAAAGGAGCAAGAAGGTAAACATGAAAAGATTAAAAACAGCAATTTTTTATTTCCCAGAAGCAAGTCTTAAAAATATGAGAACGGTTGAATGGATTCTGTCTTGGTTTCATATTTGATTTCTTTCTTTTTTCTTCCTTGGTTTCTTTGTTTGTTTGTTTCTTTCTTTCTGCTTTCTTTCTTTGTTACTTTCTAATTTAATTCTTGTTTTCTTGGATTATTGGTTTCTTTCTTTCTTTCTTTCTTTCTTTCGTTATTTGTTTGTTTGTTTGTTTGTTTGTTTCATTGAAACCAAACAGCGTCTCTGATATCTCTATCTTTCTTCCTTATCCAAACGGAGTAGTACATTGTGTACTAGGCATTGGCGGGGCGTAACGTACGTGCTAAATAAGGAATGATGCGACAAGCAGAATTGTATTAAGATAATTATTAAGTTTTGATGCTATGCTCTATACTTCAGTTTAAGATTAAAACTTCATGAAAACACAGGAGGATGAAACCTTAATCTAAATAAACGAAACCGGCAGATGCTGGTTGTCAGTGAAAACAAGGTGGGATTTAAGCGCGAAAGAAAATGCATGGATATTGTAGGAGAATTATTTCTTGTAAACATTATGTCATGTTTTTCAACTTAATATTTTCTTTTTCCATCATTTATGTGCATTTGAAATTAATGCAGTGAATTATTTCATCCTCTTTTGCATACCGTAATATGACAACTATAATTTATGAACGAAATATATCAGAGGTTTCTATCGTACGATTCCATATATAGTGACACGGTAAATAATAAAATTAACGTAGGAAGGAAACAGATGATAAAATATTTGTAGTACACGAGGATTGTCCGTACATTGTCCAGGACTTTAATATTAATGGTAAATAGTTTATTTAAGGCACTGAGACGTTAGTTATTTACAAAGATTCTCCTACGATCTCAAAAAATTATATGAATATTCCATTCTGCAAAGTTCATTACTGACTACTGTGAAAAATTAAGCGCGATTTATCCGAGACTGGAACGAGAGTTGAAAACAATTTTCAATCTTTGATCTTGAAGAAACAATAGATATGTTGCAATATTTAAATGATACAACAGAAAAATTAACAAAATAAAGTAATGAATATTGGTGAATATTACAGAATGTCGCGGAACTCATATTAACATGGAAAATAATAAAAAAGAATAACGAATATATTAGGTTGGTGCAAAAATAATGTCGTTTTCTCACATAGAAACATATGTAAGAAAACGACATTATTTTTGCACCAACCTTATAGATGCATGGGATATTGTGGATACATGATATATATATATATATATATATATATATATATATATATCTATCTTAGGTTTATTTATAATTAAAGATTGCCACGCTTAGTTTGCTTGCATAATAAAACCTGACACCACGAAAACAAGGTATCAATATTTTAATAAACTTATTATAGATTAAGCAAACACGGCCTATTACAACCTTTAATTATAATGATATCTTACCGGCATCGATTGGTTAATACCGATTTTGTTGTGAAAATATTGATTTGCATAATAAACACTGATATAGTGTCATTATTAGGTTGAAACAAGAGCTCATAGAGATTCTCAATCGGTGGTGGTTGAACAATGTGGTTTCCTATCACCTGAAACAGACACACACATACATACACACAAATACAAACACAAGCATATATATATATATATATATATATATATATATATATATATATATATATATATATATATATTCTGAAACTTGACATCTGAGCTCGTCTTTGTATACAAATCTTGTGTAGACTATGAATTTTAAATGTTTTGAACTAATACTGAAACTAGTTTAAAATTGGCAGATATTTTCATCATTTGATGTTCTTTTATTTCCGGAACGGCAAATAAAAAAAAATATCTTTACAAACAGAAAAATGATATAGGCTGTTTATAAAGATGTTACCATAGTTTACAGTACGGTTCATTTGAGGTTGGACAGATTTAGAAGTGGAAATTTGGGTTTGGAAGACCAAGAATGTCTCCAGTTGTTAAGGAGGATCAACTCAAAGCACTGATTAAAATTATTCCAGGTCGCACGTGACAAACCGGAGGCACTCCACATCTCATATGAGCGTTAGAAGGAAACTGAAAAAAAAATCGATATGTGAATTTTTACGATGTTTGGGTTCTTCATTATTTAACGGAAAAATGTTAATGCACTTCATTTCCATTTTTTTTTCTCTTTTCAAACGCAACAAAAATGATCCACAGTTAACTACTTGAAAATATGGTCTACACCAGAAGGAGGTGATGATGTATATCTGATCGGGTTTGAAGGGTAATTTGTATAACGAACTATTTTAGAAAAATCAGACGCTGAATTCCGAGATGGACCTAGTAAATTGAGCAATTGATGAACATCGTTCAGAATCTGGGAGAATCGAACCATGAAGTTGTCTCAAACATGGCGAAAAGTAGAGAATAAATGGCACATATGTAGTTGAATAAATCTATGTACAAATAACTAAATATTAGCTTTTAGAACAGTGCAGAGCGTTCACAAAGAGATGGATAAGTTAATTGTGAGTATGAAGTTGTTGATCACCAGTGATGGCTCCATTAATCTTCCCACATGGCCTCAGTCTCAATATGGAGCCCCTACATAAAGTGCGTTGCGGAGATATTACTGCCCTGGGTCAAGAGGGTGGCTGCTGCAAAACCTTCTGTCTGGCAACGGGACCCTGCACCATGTCACACAAGCAGGAAAACTTAGTCATGGCTGTCAGACAATTTCTACGACCACATCACCCCTTACATCTAGCCACCTAACTCCCCAGACTGCAATACACTTGATTATTATATGTAGGTAGCAACTGAGCGGGAGACCAAGAAAACTACTTGTAGCATCAAAGATGAATTAAAAGCAAAGATTATGGCAGCATTCACAAACTTAAACAAGGAGACCGTCCAGAAGAGATGCAGGAGATTTCGAAGTCATCTGGAGGTCGTGATTGGAAACAATGGATATGTTATTGAATAGATGTACTCTTTATTATTTATTGATATTTTTGTCTAATTTTAGTAAATATATGTTAAAATGAGATGTGAGTGTTATTTTCATTTTTGCGTAATTTAGACAATTAATATGCCCAGTATATGCATTACATCTCATGAAACAATCTGTTGGCGCTAATGTATACTTTTCTATTTATATACGCTCTATCCCTGATATATATATATATATATATATATATATATATATATATATATATATATATATATATATATATATATATATATGTGTGTGTGTCTGCGTTTCGATGTGTAAGCTATTTACATATAGTTATCACTGGCGTCAGAAATCTGTGTAATAGCAACAGAAAAGCCAGGTTATGCCATTGCAATTAGTCCTCTTCCAGTTCAGATCCCGGTGCAACTGACGTGACTTTAATCCTAAACTTTTATTTGGTTTTGAATGGCGTTAAGCTTATCAGTATATATCTGCTTATGCATATACGTCCATTTTTTGTGTATCTGTACGTGATGCTGTATAGATACCAAATGTATATATGGAAATTAAAAATAGAATCAGATACTTACATATTATATTGATAGATTCCTCCTGAATTAAGTCATTGGTTTTATCTTTCTGATAGAAACATAAATTCGACCTCTTTATCCACCTAACTTCCTAAACACTGCTTCTAAAGTAACCAGCATTCCTTGGTAATATCCTCATAATTCCCATTAGGATTCTGGCATAATTTTTGTTGCTGATGGCAAAGAAGAAAGCTGGTTTAGTGGGATATAGCGCTAGTATAAGCAAAGAATGGCATGCAAGCATACTATTTTATTTTGAAAACTTCTTTAAAAAAAAAGAAGAATAAAAGACTCAATCCCCCAAAATGTTGGGTTTAAGAGTTTATCGAAAGGATCCAAGCAAAAATGAGTGAATCCTTTTATGGGTAACTCTAGGAAAAACAACATTCAAGTGCAACTGCTTGGTTAACTGAAGATGATTTCTGGAGTGTTTCACTCGTCCTTATATTATCTGTGAACCGTTGAATGCGACCAGAATTGTTAAGATACGGTTGAATAAAGAACAGGAAGAAGTAGATCAGTGCATTTCCAAAGGGACATTAATGGTAACCAGTCTCTGCTAGGATTCGAACTCATTCACTGATCACAGTTTCTTATACCGGTAACCTTTACTCTACCTTATCAAGTAATCCAAATAAAGAAATGATGAAATTTTGCGATCTATTGCCACACGATTCAAAATGAAAAAAAGTAGAAAAAAATAAGATGCTTAAGAGAGTCCAGAAAATCCATAACTCAAATTAATAGCTATTGCATAGAACCTGGAATATAGGAAAAATAATAGGATATTATTTCACCGATCAAAAATAATTAAATAGGAAATCGTATTGCTCATAAGTCTCTTGTCATGTGAGTTTGTCTATATGACTCAGACTAGTTGCCATTACTTTATGAAATTTAATAAAAGTCAATTCACAATTAAATCATAGTTACTGATAAAATTTAGCCTCGACACACAGCAAGTGTTGCGATAAAGAAAAAGGATACAAGCTACTAAAATAATTAGCTTTTTTCATGGACTTTTTTAATGGTCAATTCCTGGCTATGACGAATGCAGCCTAACGGGGTATTGGAGGTTTTGGAAAGCATGGAATAACCACTTAATAGCTGTTGTCCCAAGGTCCACCTTGACCCGGGTTGAGAGCACCTGATACCGTCCCAGCTATCGGCAAATAGTTAACCACCAAACAAAAATAAAACATTATGGAAGTATAGAAATACATTTTTATAGTAAAAATAGTAGCAATAGATTTTTATATATAAAAACTGACCAATGCTTATTTATAATAAAATGACTAACAATACATTTTAAAGAAAAATGTCCAGGAATACATTTTAACAATAGTTGAAGGAATAGTATTGTGTTCAAAATCTATTTAGCTGAAGCCATAAAATTGTGTCAAATTATTTAAATTTCGGCATTAAATAATCAACAGTGGTTGATAAAATTAATTAACGAACCAATATTAATGGTCAACGACTAAGGGGAAGCAACTTAGAAATATTAAGACAGAACGTTTAATATGCTATTTTTATTTATTTCTATTCAACATAGAAATAAATATCTCTCTAAAAAGAAACGTAGGGAGTTGCATGTTAAGTTCTCCAGTTCATTAAAAATAAATGACATCCGTGTTATACATGTTCAGGAATTTTATTTACATCTATTTTAGTTGCGTTTTCATTTAACTTTTTATATATGTCCACATGAGTAATGATAAAACACGGGAAGAATGAAGGCACTATTTATGCTCAGAATGATATCAGAAAGAAAAAATACAAAAACAGACGTATGTATACCTGTGTTATATAGATTATGCAAAAGATAAGTACGATACAAATAACTGTTGGAATTGCTCGGTAAGCTTGATTTATGTGGGAAAGATATGAGAATAATACAGTTTTCTTGGGAATAAAATGCTTGCTCACTATATAATAAATTAATAGAAAGTATTATAAGACAAGGGTGTGTCTTCTCACTGGACTTATTCAACCAGTAAAATGAGTCGATCCGCAGTGAATTACAAGACCTGCCAAGATTCATTATTGACAGTCAAAATCTTAACATAAGATATGCATAGGATACACTGCCGATAGCAAACATAGAAATGAAACGACAAGAACTCCTACCGAAGTCAGTAAAGGAAAGCAAGAAGAAAAACTAACCATCAATTGTAAGAAGACAGAATATATGGTTGGGGCAAATGGAACAATCTAAGATGCAAACTGCGAATTGGAGATACCAAAATTAAAGCTTGGACAAAAATTTGAATATCTATGAAGTTCTTCAACAGATGACGCAAAATGTAACACCGAAATCTGAAGACATATTAGAATAGCGGAATATATCTTCTAAAAGCTAAGGAAAAGATTGAAAACCGGGGAAATTTTGTTAGAAACAAAGAGAAGAATACAAAACCTTTAGGCACTATCGGTCTCCTTATATGGCAACGAATGCGGGACAATCTCCTTACAGAAGAATAGACTTGAAGAACCCGAAATGTGACTTTACTTGAAGGATGCTGAGAAACTTATGGACTGAACATATGAGTAACGAGGAAATTTTAGGGAAACAAAAATAAAACTTTTATTTAGATAAAAAAAAGATAAAAAAAGAAATTGAAATTTCTAGGGAACATAATGTAGAAAGGGGGCTTAGAGACTTTGACATTCACAGGATATATTGAATACAACAGAGACAGAGGAAAGCAGAGAATAGGCAACCTAAATAGCTTGTACAAAAGGTTGGCAGAATAGGGATTACGAGAGACAGCGAAAAGTCAAACTTTACCTCAGGTCTTCTTCGGTTTATTTTTGTAGTTGGATTAGCTTCGAAATCTGGTTTGTGGTCCTTTAAGGTTATATAGCACTCTTTTTCAGCAAGTTTATCTACTCTATCACTAATCTCCAGTTTATCTGTGATTTTTTTGCAGCTAATATTAATGCTATCCACCATGTTCAAGTGATTATTATTTGCCTTTTTATAGTTTTTATGTAAATTCATATTGATTAGATCTTTGTAGTCCCTTGCCGCTATTTCATAATTTTATATTTAATTAAAAAAAGAGTCTAAATTTACATACTTATATTTGATATTTAATAATAATAATAATCTACTACTCTTTGATTTGAGCCTTGATTTTGAACAAATGCATGTTCCTATAATTATGTGCAATACCTGATACACGCTTAGGCGATCATGTATCTTCCGATATATGACTGACGAGGCAGTAGGTTGCCACTTCTTTCTGCGGTAGACTAATTGCCATCCAAGGCTATAGAACCCGGTCTGTCCTGATATTTATCCATAGCTGATGGGGGGAGGAGAAGAAGAGGATTCATACCTTTCCCAAAGGTATTAGCATCTAAGTGAATGTAACGGATTCGACTAGAATTCGAAAATAATGTAATAAGTAATGTGATATTTATGTCCAGAATGATATCAGAAAGAGAAGTACAAACGCAGATATATATATACCAGTAGACAGCAGTGCATATATATATATATATATATATATATATATATATATATATATATATATATATATATATATGTACCAGTGTATATGTAAGTATACCAGTGTATATGTAAATATACTAGTGTGTGTATATATATATATATATATATATATGTATGTATACCAGTATATATGTTAATATACCTGTCTATATGTATGTATACCAGTGTATATGTAAATATATTAGTGCATGCATAAATATACCAGTGTATATGTATGAGCACCAGTGTATATGTATGAACACCAGCGTATATGGAAATATACAAGAGTATATATATATATATATATATATATATATATATATATATATATATATATATATACTAGTGTATATGTATGCATGTAAACCTGTGTATAAGTATGTATATCAGTATATTTGAAAATGTTCCAATGTATATAGGCTTGTATACCAGTGTATATATTAATATACCAGTGTATATGTATATATACTAGTGTATAATGTATGTATACCAGTGTATATGTAAATATAACTGTGTATATGAATGCATACCAGTGTATAAGCAAATATACCAGTGTATAAGCAAATATACCAGTGTATATATATGTATACCAGTGTATATGTAAAGATAATGCAAAGCCTTTGGGCAAGAAGAATGTTGGAAATGTTATGTAATCTTGCCATATTTAAAGAGAAAAACTTTGTAATTCATCATTTCAGTTGAATTGCAAAGTTTTTCCTTTTTTTCCTCTTTGGGGAAATATCATTCTGTTTAGATTCCAAAAACAATGTAATCTGGAGTTAGCTTCTGGTGATAAAACGTATGCAGTAGACCTTTCTTTTTTTTCTCTTGCACATTTTCCATTGTAGTAATGAATTTACTTACTTGGCTTCAGTTTAAAATCTTATTTCCTCTTACATCATTTCGAAAATTGTCTTCATGAATTTTCACTGATATCATCAAATAAGATGTCTGGAAACCGTTTTTTTTTTATTAATTTTTGATGATTAATACACAAAAAATAGAAAGGCTCATGACAAGGATGCATTACTCACTGGATTTATTTACTTTACACAGAAAACTAGAAGTTCTACAAGAATTTATTGTTGGTGAATACAGACCTAATGATATAAGATACGTATCGATGACAAGCCAGAGAATGAATGCTGCAGACATGTTAATAAATGACAACAGAAAGAAAGAACTAACCTTTAAGTGTAAGACGACAGAACGTATGTATGTTAGAAGGAGCACACTTAAGGATGCGCGCTGTGAATTAGAAAAGTACATGAAATTAACTAAGTATTTTAACAGACGATGCTAAATGTGATACAGAAATCTGAAGCTGTATTGGAAAAGTGAATGATACCTTCCAAAAAGAAAAAAATAACATTAAAAAAACAAAATAAGACTACTGAATATCAATCTTGCTTGATGGTAGTAAATGTTCGATAATTTCCTCACATATAAATGTTAGGATTGAAGCTGAAGAAATATGGTTCTGCAGAAAGATGTTGCGAATACCATGTGAACAATGAGAGAGTTCTAATGAGAATGGAAAGAATAAACATAATTGTGTATAGAGTAGACAAAATAGTTGAAATTTCCAGAAAACCTAATGAGAAAAGTGGTTGTGAAAATGACACTGACAAGTCATATTAAAGGGAAGAAAGAATAATCTACATAACGATCTTGTGTAAACGGATGGCATGATATGGACTGGGTGGGACAGCAAGCTGTCAAACATTAATTAACGCTATAAGAGTTATGAAGTTCTGGAAACCTTGTATCACACACTTTCTAAAGGGACATAGAAGATGAAGCAAAGCAAATATTTCAGTTTTCTTCGTCCTTTGGAAATAAGAATCCTGGGAAAGCAAGCAAAATGAGAAAGTCTGAATCAGTGATGAGATTCAACATTTTCAGCAATCGGTTTCTTTATTTGAATCTATATGTCATAGTAAAATTGTTGTGGTGTCGTTCCTCTAAAGAGTCTATGTTGGGCTCTTCCGCCTACTATAAGATTAGTAGGAGAGAAGGCCTTTGGGGAACAGCCGAATAGATTGAACGCTGGGTCAACCGACACACACTCACTAGTCCTGTAATACTGGTCTGTTGCGCTTACGGTGATATATATGATATATCTGCAACACTTGTTTTGTTATTTCTCTAACCATTTACTTGGGCACAATATCTTGGCGACGAAGGATTCGAAGAAACAGACTTCACGTTAAGACAAGAGAAATTCCAACCAGAACAAGCAGAATACCAGAAGAATTTTGAGGAATTGCACCTAGAAATTCAGGTTAGAACAGAAACTTGAAGAAAAGCCCCTCAAACACAAAATGAGCAAAGGCACTTGTATAATAAATACATCAAAAGCCAAAATGAGGACAGCGAAAACGCGTTCCCTCAAAATGCTATATGGAGTGCCATTGAAAACTTCACGTTTGCATCTGAAGAAGAAATTACATTCGCTTGGTGCTTTAAATGTTACGAGGACTTATACAATACAGATTGTGTAATTTGGGCTGACCAAAAAAGGTTTGCCTACTCCTCAGGAAATTAGACACAGCAGAAGATACTAAGTTTGCTAACTGTATTTTGCCTAGGAAAAACCAGCCACTTATAATTTAAAGAGGCGGTTCAATCATTAACAGAACTCTTGAGTCCAAAAACATCACTGTTCCACAAGCGTTAGAAATGGATGAATGTCACCCGCAAAGAAGACGAAGATTATACTACTTTCGCGAGTGTAATCAATAAACACTGCGATGACTTCAAATTGGCAGAGTTAAGCGCCAATAATTCTAAATGCCTGATTTTCGTCCAGGGTTTGATTGCAGCGAAAGACGCCGAAATACGACGTAGGGTACTCAACTAACTTGAAAACAAGCCCGACGTTACATTTTGGCTAGTTACCGAAGATTGCTAAAGATTTGTGAGCGTCAGAGAGGATTAAAAAAACATTGAACAGAGTGGCGTGGCTCACATCAAAGAAAAATTAAAAAGTATCAAACAAAAAATAATAAAGTTACTTTGCTGTCAAGACCATGTTTCGGGTGTGGTCAAGACCATGTTTCGGGTGTGGTCAAGACCATGTTTCGGGTGTGGTCAAGACCGTGTTTCGGGTGTGGTCAAGACCTTGTTTCGGGTGTGGTCAAGACCTTGTTTCGGGTGTGGTCAAGACCGTGTTTCGGGTGTGGTCAAGACCATGTTTCGGGTGTGGTCAAGACCATGTTTCGGGTGTGGTCAATTACATTGGAATAGAGATTGTCCTTTTAAAGATAAAAAAATGCGATAAAATGGGACAGAACAGTTTCCACTGCAGGATTAAGAAGACAAAAAAGTTTTGAAAAAATTACCAAGTCTGATGAACCAGAAAGTCGTAATATCAGGAAATATATTGAAGTGCAAATATTTAATAAAAATATAAGGCTACAGCTTGATTCGGGTTTAGACTTAACCATAATTAATTATCAAACATGGAAAAGTGTAACTGGCGATCCTATTAAGTTCATAGGCGAACTTATAACGAACTTGTCATTTTCCCGACGTTTTTAGTGGAGGGCTAGGAAAATGTCTGCTAAATTTGAGTTAGACGTAAACCCAGTTTTTTAATGAAAAGACGTAACGTTCCATTTGCCTCGTTAAATCAAATTGACGAGGAGTCGAATCGACTTGAGGAAATGGGATTTCTGGAAAAGGTTGAATATAGTGAATGGGCATCTCCCACAGTTTATATTAAAACGAGAGGAAAGAAGTGTGTGGACTTCTATGGACGTCCTAATGAAAAGCGAGGGCATCGAAGAACACAAATCGCACGTCTGGCGGGTGCTCATGAGAATCCAGAATTACGGATTTAAATTAAAAGTCGGGAAGTGTGAGATTTTCTTAGAGAGGTTTAAGTACTTGGAGCAAATAATTGACAAAGACGGAAAACATCCCGACCCAGATAGGACAACGGCAATAAAGAATATGCCAGCACCATAAAATGTTTCGGCTCTTCAAAGTTTTTTTAAGTCTTGCCAATTATTACAACGTTTTTGTCTCAAGAATGCACAGTTTGAGAGCTCTACTTAATGAATTATTGAGAAAAGATAAAGAGTGGGAATGGACAACCAAATGCCAGGAAGCATTTGAGAAAATAAAGGAGGTTCTTAGATCAGATCTGTTCCTGACTCATTACGATCCAAACCTTGGTATCATTGTAGCCAGCGATGCTAGCTCCTACGGCATCGGGGCGTGAATTTTACACAAGTTAAAGGATGGATCGGTAAAGCCAATCGCCCATGCATCTAGGATGCTGTTATCAGCTGAAAGGAGTTACTCGCAAATAGAAAAGGAACCTTAGGAATGATTTTTGCAATGACTAAGTTTCATAGATTTATTCATGGAAGGTACTTTTTGTAGCAGACAGACTATCATGCACTCCTTACTATCGTTGTATCAAAAAAGGGTGTGGCAACACATACTACTAATAGATTTCAAAGATGGGGAACCATTCTCCTCAACTATAACTAGAAAATGGAGTTTCTTCCATCCACTAAAATCCATCATGCAGACGGGTTGTCTAGATTGATACCTAAGTATGCTAAACTCCTGGAAGACATAGTCATTGCTGCCATAAGAACAGAGGTCGAAATAAAAAGTACCTTGTGTAATACTGTCAGGGAACTTGCTATAACAATTGACGAGATAATAGACAAAGCGTCCGATGATGAGTTCATAAAGGAAGTAAATGACAAACTAAAGAGTAAAGACCAGAATATCTCTGAAGTTTACTCACTATGTAACGACATACTAATGTACGGAGACAGAGTATTAATTCCATCTACACTACAGAAAAGAACATTAAAGAAATTCCATGTTTGCCATCCGGGAACTTCAAGAATGAAGAATCTGATGAGGAGTTACATCTAATGGATAAACATGGACAAGGATATTGAAAACACTGTAAGATCGTGGAAAGGGTGTGCTTTTGATGCTAAAGCACCCCCGATAAAATTCAATCCCTGGCCTAAAACGACCGTCCGTGGTCGCGGATACACATTGATTTTGCTGGCCCACTTGATGGTTTTTACTACCTTGCAGTAGTTGACAGTTATTCCAAGTGGCCAGAAATATTGAAATGTAAGAAGCCGACCGCAGAGGTGACAGTAAAGTTTTTGCACGAGCTATTTTGCCGTTTCGGAGTTGTTGACTGTATCGTAACAGACAATGCCACACAATTCAGATCCTGTGAATTGAATGATTTCTGTCAGTCATTCCTGATCGAACATATTACCATGGCACCATATCACCCAAGAAGAAATGGACAGGCAGAGCGTTTTGTGAACATTTTCAAGGGTACTGAGGAAGGCGAGAGGTACTCTCACCGATACGGCTATACAGCATTTTTGCATGTCTATCCTGTAACCCCTAATAGCAGTGATCCATCTGCCACGATGCTAGCGGAGGTCATGTTTTCCAGTAAAATAAAATCGGCATTTGACAAATTCCTTCCGAGTGAAACGAAAGCGGGAAATAAGAATAAAGTGCTTAAAAAGTGCTTTAAGATCGGTGAAAAGTTTTTTTTTTCGTGTATTTGGAAATAATAAAGCTCATTGGGAGATAGGAACAGAAGACAGACAAATTGGTAACATGATTTACATGTTTCAGGGATCGTAGTTTGTACATAAACGTCATGTAAACCAAATTAGAAGACTGTATGAAAGCGCAGTCGACAGGGATCCATACAAGATGACATTATAGACGTCGTCTTTGACAGGTTTGACGTCCCAATACTGCAATCAGTGCTAGAACTCAGAAGATCCAAAAGAAAAAGGAAATTTATGGAACCTTCAGAAATTAACTCGAAAATAAAAAGATATTGAACATCTTTCATTTCATACCATGTCTACAGTAAAAGAAAAAGAATGGGTAAAGAAAAAAAACAAACAAAACATCTCACTTATGAACTTTGAATTACCAGAAAAGCACAATACGCATTGGATTATTGGAAATTATTACCATTATAATTTAGCATTAAACTTGACCAATTTTTCATTATTTAGGAATAATGAATAGAGGCCTTAATAAAAAGGGACTGTTGTTAACACGTAAAATGTCTGTCGTAAAACTAAAAACAAATTTTGAACGTAATTCCTGTATATAACTTTTTCAAAGTGGTTGTTTCTGATTGTTTTATTTGGTTGAATAAAAAGTATAGTGTGGTAATTATAGAAAAAGACTCCATACGGAGTCAGGCTGAAAAGGGTGGGGTATTGTGGTGTTCTCCCTCTAAAGAGTCTTTGTGGGACTCTTCCGCCTACTCTATGTTTAGTAGGCCTTTGGGGAACCGTCTAATAGATTGTTCTACCGAAGCAATGACTTTTCGCAGGTGCTGTCAAAATCTCTTCCTTTAGGCAGAGAGTAACCCGGACGAGGCTGTGCTAATAGATTGAAGACAGGGTCAACTGACAGACATTTACTAGTCGTGCAATACTCTTGTACTTACTGTTTAATATATTATATATCTGCAATACTTATTTTTTCATTTCTCTAACCATTCACTTTGGCACAACAAAAATAATATTACAAAAATATGTAAATAATGATTTTGATTCTTATCATGCTTCAAATGTTTCCATATTTTCTCATACAAAATTAACGTAAATAAAATTAAACGATGAAAAATATACAAAATTTTAAGATCTTTTCACTTCACGGAACGATCGATTGATTAATTGATTTGTTTTTTTTTGCGGTGTACCAGTTTTTAGCGGGTTACTCAAAGCCAGAAAATATTTTAGATTGGAAGAATTTTTCGGGGAGATAATAATGATTTACTGATACAACTCCTACTGATTAACCCATAGCTGGGGGAAGAGGTGGATTTATACTTTTCTCTAAGGTGTAAGTGAATAGAACGAAACTAAATTGGTACTCGGCTCTCGAATTTCCAATTCCAAGCCGTTATCTTTTACACCACCGCACACTCAAGCTTTCAGTACCTAGTAACGCCAAGCTGTTAACCAACTAGATACACACCAGGATTTACGTTGCTTAACTTCATTGATCGTACGAGACGCGACATTTCAACGTGACATGGGCTTTAGCCTCGGAACGATCGAATCGTAATAACCAAAGTTTCGAAAATAGATTTTTCGGCCTAAAAGGTTTACACTTTTGGTAAATACAGAAACGAACAAACAAAAGAAAAATACTTCACTATTTGAATTGAAACAAAAGTATCTTTTATCCACCATATCCTGAAATAGCATGGACGATCAGAGATCTCCAAAATGATCTTGTCCTTTGTAAATCTCAGTAACTTTTGAAACTTTGCCTTGTGTCTGTTAACAATTTACACAGGCTCATTAAGTAACTTCCTCAATGTTTACTCCTGCTTCTCTTAGATAAGTGTGTCTTGTGTGTGTTAAATTCTCTTTTGCACTCTTTCTTTATTAAACGTCCAAGAAATTACAGATATTCTGTCCTGGTTGCAAGTATCAGTCCCTTATAGTTCATATTGTTTTTCCTTAAATCTTCCTCATTCCTCATATGTTCCGGACATGCTATTCTCAGAATTCGCCGGTAGAACTAAATCTCTGTTGATTCTTTTCATTATCTGTGAAAATTTTTCCAGCATTAGTGATATAGTCATGACACTATATGTAGTCTTTCGTTGCTCTACAATGGGTCGTGTCAGATGCGTTGCTACGTTAGTTTCTTTTGCTTTCTTGAAATGAATATACCAAGGTTAGACAATATCGGTTACTGAAAAACAAATAGTCTTTTCTCTAGAACGAAGGTTTTTTTTTTTTATCAGTGTTAAATAACCTAAATCATATGGTCTGTATTGGCTACTTTTATGGTCCCCAGTAGAAACATCTACTGACTACTTGTCAGTGATTTAGAGAGAGAGAGAGAGGTTAGTGGATGTGTGAGTGAGTGAGTGAGTGAGAGAGAGGGAGAAAGTCTTCCAATTATTTTTTCCTCGCTGCTATCAAGCAATTTTAGGCCGCATTTGTTCAGTAAAAGACAGAAATTTACAGATGATGGAGAAACTCTTTTTTGCAAAGAAATAATTTGTCTTCTCGCTATTTGCTAATTCGTTTATTCACGGGTGACTGAAAAAAAACATTCAGACTCACCACGCTTTTCCTCTTCAGTTTCGGATCGCATTTGTTCGCTAAAAGGTAAAAATTTTCAGAGGAAGGAGTGACTCCATTTTTACAAAGAAATAATTTGTTTTCTCGTTATTTGTTAATCCCGTTATTCACGTGTGACTAAAAAGGCTCTCACACTCATCACACCTTTCAGATTCTTTTTACAGATGACCGTCAACTGAAACATTCAAACATGTATTTCAAAAATACGATATATTAGGTTGGTGCAAAAATAATATCGGTTTTTGACGTTAAAAAATACGTCAAAAACCGACATTATTTTTGCACCAACCTAATATTTCCAACAACAGATGTTGCTGTTTATTAGTTGAGAGTTTTCACCTCTAATCCTTAATTTATCATTCAATACATACATATAATGTTAAATATTTACTTCCATATAAGCAATTATATATATATATATATATATATATATATATATATATATATATATATATATATATATATATATATTAACTATATTAAAATTTGCATAATAGTTAATAACAAGGTAGTACGGAAAAATTAAAGACTAGAACCATTTCTCCAAATTAGTATTTCAATGTCCAAACAATAGAATAATGTTTACACTATATCCATTGTCCGGGCTGTTGTCCTCATCTTTATTATCATATCTTTAACGTTTCGGCCATTATACGCTCTGGTCTTCTTCAGGCGAAGGACACATAGACCAGGGGAGAAATGCGTTGGTTGAAGTAATCCAAAAAATGACTTGACCCAAACAGTTGTGAGTTCAGTTCCTGAAGCGAATAAAAAATTGGAGAGTTTACTTACTTAAAAGGAATTAACTGAAACTGAGACGTGCAGAAAAAGGCATGGCACGTGGAACTAGAACGATATACCCCTGTGCATCTAAATAAGGGGTTCAGTTCAAAATTCCAATGTATCACCTGAAGAAAGTCACCTGAACAACGGCCGAAACCTAGTGGATATGGCAAGAAAGACGAAGACAAGAGTCTGAACAATGTAAATAGTTACAATACCTCAACTCAGAAATATAGACAGAAACAGAATATTGATTTTGAGAAATGATTAGGGCTGCGATATTTTTCAGCACGCACGTGATATAATAATAATAATAATAATAATAATAATAATAATAATAATAATATATATATATATATATATATATATATATATATATATATATATATATATATATATATATATATAAAAGTAGATGCTAAAACTTTCAACGTAAAATGTTTGAACAGAAAGCAAATACGATGCTAATTTCAAAATTTGATCGTTAAATATTTATCTATATTTTATTAGAATGCTTACGTCCATATAACTTTGAAACACTATAACGTGGAGGCTTGTCAGTACGCAGTTGGGCGACCGCTTAGGAATACCAAGTACTGTTAACTGAAATGTGCAGGTGGTGAAATAGATAACTGCTCAGAATTTGAAATCGGAGAGCAGAGTACTAATTCCAGTGGGGTTCTTTATATTTACTTATGTGCAAATAGTCTTGAAGCGTATGAATTCATCATTTCTTCTCCCGCAGGCTATGGATTAATTAGTAAGTCTTGTTCAGTAAATCATTATTATCTCCTCCAAAATTCTTCAAATCTAATATTTTCTCGGTTCAATTAACCTGCAAAAGGTTGATATACCGTAAAATACAAATCAATCAATCAAACAACCTAATTCTATTACAAAAACTATGCAAAATGTAAACATAACAAGCGTTCTTCATAAGGAAGAAAGGCGAATTCGGCAGTCCACTTCAATGATGAAGGCCGTCTTTCAAAGAAGAAAGAGAATGGCATACAGAAAACAAATGAAAGTCACAATAGCGTTTTACAGTGGAATTTGATCAACTTAGCAATTTTCATCTAAAGTTTGCTTGTTTCTGCAATCAAACAGTATGTTGTGCACTGGGAAATGTGGAAAAATATATTCAATGGCATTTACTGTTTACCGATAGACAGAGAAGAGGTATCATATGCATAATTTTGCCAAATTTATCCCTAGGGATGAGGAATCACCCTGTTATTATTTGAGCATGACAAAGATAAGAAAAATGAAAGAACATTTTTGAATAGTGTCTTCAGAAAAAATAAATCTTAAATTCAGGAAACATCTTAATATGTTAATATATTCGAAAATAATTTTCAGACGTATGAAAAGAAAATCTGAATGCTCATAACTGAGTGATATCTTAAAAGCCATTTATTTGTCTGGGAAGAGTGACATCACACAAAGCCTGAGGTGATTAAAAAGACGTTAATGAAAAAAAAAAATTCTTCACGGCTTCCGTGTATTATCATTTATTGACACACACACACACTCAAGCGGAATATGACACAAGGTCAAGTTTAATGTGTGATTATATGGAAGTCGGGATAAATTCCGCATTTCTCTATTAGGACGTCTGAGGCGTCTGAGATGAACACTAGTTACTCCATGTAATGATATTGGAGAGGTGTTCCCTTCGAAAAGTATTTATCCGAATATTCATTCGAACGCCCACTTAGCCGAGTTTAAACTGGGAGTGTTCACGCGTACAGTGGATTTCACGCGAATTTAAATTGGGAGTTTCACGCGTGGCCAGGAAAATGCTTAAGACCCACAGATTCGATTGGCATGAAGATTGCGTTTAAGCATAAAATATACTATCGCCGCTGTATGTTGACTTCAGTGTCCACTTTATATTTACATGCGCTCTAACCTTGATATTGACCGCTTTAACCCATAATTATAGTTTCTTATTTTCATCATATATATTAATATATATATATATATATAGATAGATAGTTATTTAGATGTAATGAAATATTTGTTGAATATGAGAGTTTAGTGTGAAAAGTATTCGTACACATAAACAGACGCAGAAAGTCAATTGATCGAGAATTCAATAAATTGATCCTTGAAAAGAAAGATAAAAAAGGAGAAGACATGATGGACAATGAGAAAACTAAGCTAAATGAACGTAATGGAGATGGAAAAAGAATAGATAGAAAGAAGAAAAAGAATAAAGTGATAAAGATGGAAGATAACGCCACGAGTTGAGAAAATATTAAAGGAATAAAAAAGGACGATTAATATAAACGCACCACATAAAGAATAGGAGAGCAGAGAATATCAGAAGATATAAAGTGAGAGGAGAAAGAAGAAACGCAAAAGTCAAAAGAGAGACAAAGCGAGGAGGAGTGAGAGTGACTGCCTTTTGAGTGCGAATAAATGAAAATTTACGACATCGTTTTGAGATGATCTTTAAATGACTAAAAGGAATTTTCTTTGTTTATAAATGTTGGACTGTTATATAATATCAATTCTTCTATTTAGCAGTGAAAGCCGGAGAATTACATAAGTTCGTGAAGAGGAGACTTGGGGCAACAGAAATGTGGTTCTACAACATTTGAGCAAGGAAAATATCTTATGAAAAATGGGATCTAAAAAGAAATTAGTGCGTAGGATCATTCCAATTTTCTAGGAAACATGATGAGAAAAGACGGTTAGGAAAATTTGATACACACAGGACGTAATGAAGGTACGATAAACAGTGGGAAATATGTAGTAACGTAGGTGACAAACTTGTGAAAATTAACTGGGACTGATTTGAGAGGACAAATGTTAATTAGGGATAGGAAATTGTGGAGAGTTTAATCACCTACGGACTGATGGATCACCGGTGAGAGAAGCAATAAAAGTATGAAGAATATTTTTTATATACAAACTGATGTGTGGATCATCTGAATTTTGAATGTTTCATCAGTATAATAGAATAGGAACATCTTTGTCTTTATTTAAATCAAAATGTATCCTATAAAATATTGACGTAATTATATAATGATAATTTGTTATAAAAACAAACAAACTAAAGAAATCACACACATCATTCAGGTGCTTAATTAAAACGTTTTTTTTTCGCTTTAACTTTACTCAAAATATGGCAGACAGGCACTTAAGGTTACCTAAGACTCGTCCTGGAAATTTTCAATGTCAAAAACATTGCCAAAATATAAACACTTGCATATCTTGAAAATTAATTTGCTAATTCAGTGAGTTTGGTATCGTAAGTGTTCTATGTTTCAGACGAAGTTTAAATAAGTACAAATATATGATAGCTTGTGTTGTTAACATGCTGGACTATCATAACACAGGCAGTAAGTTCAGGCGTAAGACAAAATATTTTTGGAAACGTCACCTTAGGCCAATAAATCTATATCACTCTACTTTTTTTTATTTTCCTTTTTATAGAAAATTAAAGATATCAAAAAGGAAATGGCTTTGTAGAATCATTCTTTAATTTCTTAGTCGTTTTCATATAAATAAAAGTTATGTGGTGAAAATTCTTTCATGAGCAAGTTTTATTCTAAAGCTGCAAATTATTCTAAAGAATGAACATATAATTAAGAGATAAAAGGTTAAAATATCTAAGCGCTTAATCACATAGTCCTGTCCATATGCAAATAGGCGATTATATCTAACACATTTAACGTGGGCATTTGCACGTTCTTTTTTGTTTTCACATAGTAAGAGAATTGATTCTAGCTTATTCAGTCTTTCTATGTTATATAGAGCATCAAGATTTTTCAAGTTCTATAAAATTGTTTAGCCTTTGGAAGTGCACCCCAAAAGCTACATAGTAATCATTTATGAAAAATGCATTAACACATTAATGACCCCCATCCCAACAATTGGACATTAATGAGCTATAGGTAGAATGCTATAATATGGATATGTTATTAACATGATTAATACATGAATTTTAGGAACATTTTATTAATACCAGATTTTACAGGGGGGCATTAACGGGTTGAAGATGAACTTGAGCATCTTTAAAGGAAATGTTTGGAGTTTAATCACCACTTTTGTTGCCTGAATGGACTTTATTTGAAGATAATGTCCTGAGAACCTGGAGAAATTCTAAAGTTATTGCAAATCATTTCGTCAGAACTAAGTAATCTATTTACGAGATCAGTCACGGATAATGGTCTGTTGTCGTGCTCACATAAACGATCTTCCCAATTCTAGACATCATTTAAAGATAGGAAAAAGGTAAGTTTTCAGTAAGTTTAAATCGATGGTCACACAGATAGGATTCTTTCATTAAGAGAAAAATTGGTCCGAAACGCATGCGTCAAACCAATTGTTATCTTTGATTATTCATTAGAAAACAGTTTCGATAGTTCCGGACTTCTTGAGTATAACAACTAAGATGACGATATTTATCCTAGTGTAAAAGCATATAATAATGATACTTCTTCATCTAAAAAAAAAAAAATCCCATTTAAATAAATACGAAACGCTTCAACTCATGGCATTAATTAGAGAGGCGATAAAACATGTTACGATCCAAGCGACATCTTTTGGCATCCACCATTAAGTTTTAGACAGGAAACAAAAGAAAGAAAGAGAAGCTATAATCAAGTGAAGATATTTGTCAAAACTTTAGCGTTGCCAACAGTCAATGTCTTGGATTAATTTGCAAAATCAGAAAGGGAATAAAACAGAAAAAGTAGTCAGCGATCGGGTGTAACTGAGGAAAAATTCAAGCCATTTTTAAACGTAGAAATCTATGCCGATTAGATTAATCTCTAAGTCAGACAAGGGTGTAGCCTCTAATTAGATTTTTGTTTTCGTTGTATGGCATTAACGAAGCCAAATCAGGTCAGATTGCTGCTCACCTCATCAAAATAAATGAAATAGTATTTGGCAAACATCTTTAGGACGTAGGCGATCATGAATCACCACCGATTTTTTTTCTTACCACTGAACTGCCATGCATTTTTAGGAAAGATAATGGAGTGGTTTTTCTTGGGTTGGAAAAAGTGGTTTCTCATTGCTTTTTCTTTCCTCTTACTGGTAAGCACACAAGGCTAAAGAACCCAGTCTACCCTACCATTTACCGAAACCGAGAGTAGAGACGGGCACCTATGAAAAGATAAACACATCGGACTGAATCGGAATTTGAACTCGGCTTAATACTTACTATGTAAGAGAAAAAATACCATAAGGTCATGCATATAAAAGCGTCACAAGGTACTTTCGGTATTTTTGAAATTTTTGAACCACACACATTTCAAAATACAAAATGTGTTAACAATTTGAAAAAGAATCAAATTTAGGTGCAGTAAATATATTTAAAAAGATTATGGATCTAACATTAGCAAATATTTATTCATACACAAAATCGGAGTTCATATTATGCACCGAGAAGTATATAATGTACTTTTCTGTCGAATAAAAGCCATTCCTGGAATGTAAATATAAAGAAATTAACGAATAAGATTATTTGAAAAGGCATTTCTTTGCAATAAGGAAATAGTTTGCCGATTAAAAAGTAAGGCTATTTTATTAGGCAAATCTCTAATGGCAAATGTAATACTTTATTTATGTTTCACATACAGAGAATTTGTATAAATCTTTTGTAGATGTTTCGTTACCTACAGGTCTGTGCATGGATATGCAAGAAAACTCCAACGACAACAAATGCTGTTTGCAAAAGAGAGAGGGAAAAGTGAAGAGTAAAAAATTGAAGATTGTGGCCGTTTTTGGCAATTGTTTACATGTAGTCTTTGACGATTGGATCATTTAAGTAAATGCGAAAATAATGCAATTTATGACTCTTGCATATATATAAAAACATCGATGACACGTTTCTGTACCGACTTTTTAGCCTGATTAAAAAGTTACCTGTATTAACATTTCCACAATGTTAAGAAAATCGTCGAATTTTAGACACTCTTTTTTGCTTGTGCAATTAATCAACAAAATGGTTTCCACAGAAAGATACAATAAAATTATTTAAAGTATATACATATACGAGAGAAAGTAAAAAAATTATCTGTGCTCGTAACATAAATATCTTTTGGCAAAAGTGTGGATAATTTTTACTTATGCTAGTATATATATATATATATATATATATATATATATATACACACACATATATATATATTTACTTACTCGGAACAGAAAAGTAATATACCTATATATATATATATATATATATATATATATATGTAAGAACGATGAGTAAGATTTCAGCGTTCAAAACATTAACATAGAACAGGGTTCAATACAAAAGCAGAGCAATGAATCTTTATTTATTATGCACTGATACATTAGAACATGTACATACACACTACAAAACAGTACAACTTGTTTCAACGTTAAAAAAATATTAACGTTTCGTCAGGTGGGAAATCAGTAATATCGTTATTTCCCACCTGATGAAAAGTTATTAATTTTTTAACGTTGAAACAAGATGTACAGTTTTGTAGTGGGTTTGTATATGTTCTAATGTAACGCTGCATTAAATATATATATATATATATATATATATATATATATATATATATATATGTATATACATATATATATATATATATATATATATATATATATATATATATATATATGATTAAAAACGACAGAGAATGTACTGCAGTTAAGCGTTTTATTTAATTTTTCTTGTATTCGAACAAGAGCTTCCTTTTCTGGACAAAGGGTGTGTAAGAACTATCCAAATGTTTTATATTTTCGAGGGCTTTCGGTTATATCTTTTGCCATTATCAAGGATGATTCGACTTTTCAGCTTACTTGAGTGTGTGCGTTATGTGTATGTGTGGTAGGGATGTTTTTAATTTCCGAATACGGTTAGCACATTGTGGCTTTGTTTGTAATTAATATTGTTAATAGTTGGCTTTTTCTTTTTTATTATTAAAGCTTCCATTATTTTTAGACTTTTTTTTTTCAGGTGGATGCAATTGATGTATTTGTGTTTTCTACTACTATGTTTCTAATGGAGTCTGATAAATTTGTGTGGGTGTTTAAATAGATTCTAATGGAGCTGTGATATATATATATATATATATATATATATATATATATATATATATATATATATATAGCTTGGTAGCCGACATAACAAAACTATAATTAAGATTCTCATGAATAGCACTAGTAGGATATTTGTACCACAAAGAACAACGTGGCTTTATTCAAGACACTGGTAAAAGAAATGCAACCTCCATGATCGCAGACAATATACAGCGTCGGGTAGATTGTTGCCATTTAAAATTTTTAATTTCGTTCATGTGCATTGTTTGTTTTTGATTTTATCAACTGCAGAATATAGTAGGGTCAGTTGGGCACCGTCTCTGAGAAAAAGAGCACAATGACACAATTCACTCCACTAGAAAGTTGAAAACAGCATACGAATATTTCAGAGTGTTTGTTTCAAAGGATTAGTTGAATGAGTCTAATGGTGATTACAAAGGTACGACAGCAGGGAAAACTCCTTATCGTTTTGATAAGAAAAGAACTCCCAAATTTGTTAATGAAGGACTCAGACTCAACACAGATGCCTACATCAAGTGTCTTGAGGAAGTAGTGCAGCTGTAGGTGAAGAGGGTGGCTGTGGGAAAACCCTAGGTTTGGCAACAAGCAGGTGTCTGTCTGAGAAATACTACGACTACACAAAGCTTATATCTTGCCACCTAAATCCTCAAACTACAACCACCTTGGTTATTATATGCAGAGTGCAGTTAAGCGAGATCCCAACAAAACTCCTTTTAATATAAAAAATGAACAGAAGGCAAGGATTAGGGCAGCATTCACAAACTTGAACAAGGAGACTATCCAACAGACATGTGGTAGACTACGAAGTCGTCTGGTGGCCGTGCTTGAAGCCAATGGCTATTTTATTGAATAAATGTACTGTTCAGTATTTCAAAGATATTTGTGTGTAACTTTGGTAAATATATCTGTTAAGATGAGATGTGAGTGTTTTTTTTTCCTTTTTGCGTAATTTAGACAACAGTATATCAACGCATGTTGTGTGTATGTTTCATCCAGTACACAATGACAGTAATTATACAAAGACATTCGGTAAAGTACAGTATGTGAAACTCATTGAAATGTTAAGATAGCTTGATCTTTAAGAAAAACTATTCAACCAACACATAAAATACCATCATCATTATCATTGTCGTCGACATGATGTTACTCTATTTCCGACTACGACAGATCATTAACACACTTGAGTGGCCAATCTACTGGGGAATGTGTGTGTGTTTATTTTTACTCAGATGTCATTTGTTGATAGACTACCAACCTAGCCATAAGTGTTTCTATCTGCTCATTAGATAGGATCGTGACTACTGTAAAAGCACAGCGATCGACGGTTTCTAACAGTTTCATGTAGAAATGTCATTCACAATGCTTATCACAATTCGTGTTATGTCTTCCAAGCATTTTCTAGCTCTTCCAAGCACTTCCTAGCACTTCCAAGCACTTCCTAGCTCTTCCAAGCACTCCCCAAAAGTGCTTCCCGATGATATTATGTTCCCGAAGGTCCAGAACGATATTATCAAGAAGTTACCTACTTGACCCAGGAGCGATTCAAATCCGGATCTCTTAGCCGTAAGGCTTACTCGGTAACCTTTCAGCTACACGCCTGTAGCATAAACCGTAATATGTACTGGGGAGAAACAGCTAGCATGTAGAAATAGATCGAGTTAAGTGAATACACAAATATAGGGACTATGTCAAAAATGTGTTTTCTCAAGGGATCTATTTAATCTGGAAAGTGACCCAATGGGCAAAACATGTGAGCAAAGATAGAATTTCAAATAGGCACAATAAAGAAAGTGATATTTATAATCAGAAAGAGACAGATAACATTTCTGAGTCGGATATCAAGGAAAGAACGCTTAGAAAATTTAACACCCACAAGGTATATCGAAGGCAAGAGAATCATAGTCCGAAAGGAAATGTCAAATGAAAGAAGACAGTGATCTACCAAGATTTTTGTGATGAAAGGTTTGGAAGGCAATCAGAAAAACCTATTTGACAAGGTATTAGGTTGGTTCAAAAATTATGTCGTTTTCTCACATAGTAACATATGTGAGAAAACGACATTATTTTGCACTAATCTAATAGTTAAGTAAAGTATGAAGAAATGACTAATCAGTAGTTTTAAAAACAAACAAACAAACAAACATAATTGTCAGAAAAAAATATCAATTCAAAGTGTGAGTTACACCCCGGGAACGTAAAAAATAATCATTTGAGGAAATGTAACTTTCTGAATCTTATTTTAACATATATGCAGGTAGTGTAAAAAATATCGGCGTTGAACTTGAGCTAGCAATCCAAGTTAAAATATCAGTGGCGTTCAGTCGCAACAAAATAGTATTAAGGAAGGCATACAGCTATATCATCTTCTCCACTGCTGTAGGTTAAATAGCAGGGTAGTCTCTGTAAATTTGTGTGGTCAAGAGTCAAAGCGAAATAAAGCGAAGAGAACAAAAATATCAAACTGTAGAGAAAGCAACAAAAAAACAACTCCACTATTTTTCTCAAGAAATCAGGGTAATTCACAAATAATAAAGAAAAGGAATCTGTGGAGAGTCATGATCGCGAATGTTCTTAATGGAATACCAGGTGATGTACGCTTCGATGTGCGTATGGTGTAATGGATAAAGATTCGAATTGGAAATCGGAGATCCGAGTTCCAGTTCTAGTGTGGTTCACAGTATTCACTTACGCGCAAATCCTCTTAGGAAAGCTATGGGTCCAGCTGTTCTCTAACCAGTTAAGAGAGAAAAAGTAGGACGTGTAACAGTAAATAATTATTGTCTCCAAAATATGCTTTCAATATAAAAATGTATTCTAGCTTTAAATAACTTTCAAAAGGCTGATAAGTCGAAAAAATACAAATCAATTAATCAATTCAATGTAGAACTGCTTTAACACGGCATTATAAAAGATTGTTACAGTTTCATACACGTAGATAGAACGAAGCTTATTGACCCAGTAGTTTCGGCATAAATGAGTGTAAATTGCGCACGCGTTTCGGTTGAATGATACAATCACAGCTATTACAACCCGGAAACTTTCCTGTACGTTTCCAAATCACACTCTGTTTAATTGGATACAAATGCTATGGGCTTCCGAGACTGAAGTCAACGGCCAGGGTGGAGGGCTTTCTCGATGATATCAACGGCCACGTATCCGTGAATAAGGCGATCCTTCAAGTTGGATGACATCGGCTGTGGGTTGATCTAGAGAGGTATAGTCGATGCCATGTTTACTTTGCTCAAGACATGTTACTTATGAATTAATACAATTCTGGCTTTCAACCTAGATATATGAAAGGAAATGACTAGGTGATCAGCGAAGCTGCGATCCTAAGACCACATCCGTTTATTGGAATGAGGCTGCTGCTGCTGCTGCTGCTGATGATGATGATGATAGATGGAACCATCGAATGTTGCAGGAACGGCATATCCTATATTTGACTTACTAAAAAAAAACTTTTCCTACATTTATAAAAAAATGTTTAATACATGTGGAGAACAAAGTGGATTTCATATGATATCTAATTCGTTTTTTATCTATCAAACTTTATTAAAATGCATAGAAAATGTCAGTTCCTTATGACTGTAGTGAATATATTTATGTGGACATGGCCGTCAAGTATTATCTTGGGAGAAAACATTTAATATCAGCTAATTAGAGTATCTAGCAATTTGCAAAGAATAAAGAACTGTACAAGACATAAAACAAATCGGCGCGGGTCACATATTTGAGTACAGACAGAAAAAAATATTCTAAGAAATTTAAAACAGTGTAACAGATAAGGGAGGATGAAGAAGAATTAATGGCAAATAACGAGAACGAAAAACGCACATGGAACATTAAAGAACAAAGGAAACAATACAAAGGGAAAATGTAGATTATTAAAACCCTCGGTATTAAGAAAAATATCTTTGATGTAAAGAAATCAAATATATGTAGGAAGCACAGCCCATAATTTCGGAGAATTATTATGGGAAACATTATTTGCCATAACAGCAATTTTTCAACGTCCCCTTCGATCTCAGCCGCTCGCCTGTTGTTTTCTCATAAAAGGCAGCGGTTAAAGTGTCTAGTACATTCGCTGCTCAGATATACCGATCTTTGACCATATAGAATAATAATAATAATAATAATAATAATAATAATAATAATAATAAAAGACCACAAACAAAAACGGTGCCTCCTTATTGATATGGCTGTCCCTGCTGACTACAATGTATCTTTGAAGATATTCAAAAAGCTGTCAAAATACAAGGACCTAGAAATAGAAATCTCGAAAATGTGGCATATGGGAACATCAACAATCCCTGTTGTAGTTGGAGCCCTAGGACTGGTTGCAAAAGATTGCAGTAGACTAATTGAAGGGATTCCTGGAAGTCCATGCCTCAAGAAGATACAAAAAATTGTTCTGACAAGTACACCCCACACTTTACGAAGGGCTTTATCTATGAAAAAATTTTTTTTTTGTCAGTAGAAAGTGTCATGATGCCATTTCTAACCTTAGGTCCCTGGGCGGGACCCGGAAAGAAATGTGTAAACGCCAGAAATCAAAGAAAATAAAAATAATAATAATTATTATTATTATAAACGCTTTATTTAGTGGACACACGTGTTTAAATAGGTATCCCTCTTTTTTAAAAAATGAAAGAGTAGAAATCGACATATCCTGCTAAAATCTTACAAGGGCTATTGATACTAATTTTCCTGTAAGCGTGTTGAGAATTTTTCAGTTTGAGTCACTTCCCAAAATTTTATCACATAGACATCAGTATTTTTGAAGGACATTTCGATCAGTTTGAGAACGTTGGCTCATCTTTTTTTTTTTATTGAGAATAGAAAATAGAAAGGAACTGTTGCTAATAATCAGAAAGAGTACAGAAATCCTGTAGAATTTAATATTTTTAATAAAAAATATTATATAAAAACCTTCCATAAATCTAAAAAATAATTTAGCAATAGCAGCACTTTTCGAAACAACTGATGTCGGAAAATATAATGCACAATCTGTCACTGACTCTTCGAGCATGACTTCTCCGAGGCAAGAAAACAACCTCTTTTTGCAATTTAAGTTTAACCCAATATATTGGTGGAAGATGGATTCCTGCATATTTTAAGGTCGTTAGCACGAATTGAAATAAAACAGAATTTACAAGAATCTGAACTCGGTTCTACGACAGTACTTTAGCCGCTTTGCTTTCACAGAAAAAAAATCCGCACTCACGCAAGCACACACACACTTATATCCGAATTACGTCTGTTGATATTAATTGCATGATTTAAGAAAATAAAAAGACAGGGTGTACCCACTAAAAACAAAGTTTTTATTAATAATATATATATATATATATATATATATATATATATATATATATATATATATATATAAAGAAAAAAGTGAGAAATGTAAAATACACAAAGACAATAATAGGAAAAAAAATTGTCACCTTAGAAAATTGAATATTAATAATACAAATAGTGATATAACACAATAACGATATAAAAACACAAACTATAGAAATCAAGAAAACGATAGCTATAAACTAGATGAAAACATAATAAGCAACGAAATACATAGATATCTCATTATTTGATAAATATATACAAATTACATTCATCACGTACAAGAAAAATAACTCCAAAATGGTCATTGCATCAACAAAAAATCAAAACTTACCAAATCAGTGTTAGCTTGCCCATTTTAAGAATATCTCTCAAACACTACTATCTATATATCTATCTGTCGAAGAGCATATTGTCTTTATTAAGTCTCTCTAATTCACAGGCCAGTAGACGTAATTCGCATTGATTAAAAACAGGACGATAATAATAACCAAAAATAACGTTTGGAGTAGTAGGATATCTATAAATGTCTTTCTTTATGTGTGTGTGTGTGTGAGTATATATATATATATATATATATATATATATATATATATATATATATATATATATATATAAAATTATTTTTTATTAATCCGAAATATTTTTATCTCTTTACACGTTATTTTTAGTGGATACTTGTAGTCTTTGCGTTGATTCATTAAACAGTATATATTTTTTTCATCTACAAGTTCGAGAAATCTTATTAAAGAAAACATTGCGATCTCCGGCAGCAAGTGAACCTGCGTCCCTGCAGGCAGATAGAGATAACGATTAGCTCGGCACGCCTTAACAGACATGGCCACGAAGAGCATTCAGGAGATGGCAAATTTCGTGCTTTCAAGCGAGAAATTTCCCCGTCATAGACCATATATGTAAAGTTTTGTATCCCAACATAAGTTGTGCCAGGTTAAACGGTAGCTCCCTATGCTCCGGAGGACGTAGGTTCAATTCCTATCGGACGGCGCAACCAAAATCTTCTTTAATAGAATTGAGGCCAGTAGACATAAATAAATATGCTGTTTAATAAATAAACGAAACGCCTACAAAATTTTATATATATATATATATATATATATATATTTAATCTGACGTTATTTTTGGTGTATACTTACATTTGAGTAGATGTTCTATTTTTTTTTTAAACTATTATTTATTATCCAACGACGCCTACCGGCCTGTATATTCGAGAAATCTTTTCTGAAAAATATGCTTCCTCTGGCAGAATTCGATCCTGCATCTCTTATGGTGGAACCATCATTGCATCTGAAGTGCCTGACTGCTAGGCCATATCAGACTAGCAAACAAGCTTGGCTCGAAATAATGCCTTCAAACACACTCCCTCGGTCAATTATCGAGATATCCATATCTGCTCTGTTTTCGTATCCTAACGTAAACAAAAACAATTTATTAAATGGATTAAATACGACATATTTTTATATTTAATATATTTTTGTTTAAACATTATTTTCGATCGATTCGAGTAGAAACTCTGTCGTTTTTTGTTTTTTTAATTAAACAGTATTTCTTATCACACTACATCTACCGGCCTGAATATTCGAGCATATTCTTCTGACAAGATTTCTCGAATATTCCGGTCGGTATACTCTGTTTAATTAAAAAAAATACAGACCACCTTCTCGACTAGCAGTATCCAAGAAAAATGACCACTAGAAAAAATACTATAAAAAGGAAACAAACAGACCATGTCGGTTAAATGTATTGTATATCGGAAAATACGATTTTTCACTGGTGCAAATAATCGGTTAATTTTCAAGGCAGACACTTAGAAAAGTGACACAACATAATAACAGTACAAGAATTTGGATATATATCGCTCTAAGCCAGCATTATTAATCATTAATTCTCGTGAAAGTTATGAAACAAGCAGACATTAAAGTAGTATCATTTGAAGTATTATCTCAAACAGAAATCATATAAATCCCAAGTGTTTCCCACAGTGCAACTTGATTTCTTCTAGCCTTCAGTATTTCAAATTGTATAATGCATCTCTTTATTGTTCTGTCCGTATGGTGGCAATTATTACGCTTTCTGAATATCGAAATTAAGAAACTAAATTTCTTTGAACGTACATATAGGTCATCCAATTGCTCGAAATATATAATCTAATCATGTTTCCTACACATACTTTGATGGTTTATCCTTCAGAGAGAAAATAGGAACATAGTATTCAGTCTAGGAAACTAATAATTTGCCCGTTAAACACAACATTTCAGTAAGATGTTCATGATAGACTTGTTTTTAATTAGGTTTCTCTTTCAATATTGGAAGCATTTGCCTAATCGTAATTATCTTATATGATAATCGTATTTCATTTCACTTGGTAGAATTCAGTGCTGTCTTGAATGAAGACTTAGTGATTTTGAATAATATCTTGTCTTCTAAGAAGATTATGACTAATGTCTGCTTTCATAACAATGAGTTTTGCACTTAATGTCTTTGTTTAAAGGCTCAAAATTCGATTTCAAAAAATGTTTAAAGGTTTACAAAATGAGGACAATTGTATTCTTACTTCTTCAACGTGGTCAATTTCAGCTCGTAACATTTGTATGTCCTTCTATAGAATGATGCCAAGAATATTAGGGACCTTTCGAAAGACAAGGGAAACAAAAAGGACAATCATACATAACATCAGAAAGAGACCATTGACATTTTTAGGATGCATAACGAAGAAAGAATGTTTGGAAAGTTTGGTACTCACAGGGCTGACTAAAGTTAAGAAACATAGGAAAGCAACGCATAACCTACCTGTAAAACTTAAGTGAATGGATAGCGGAGAAAAAGTTTGGGGGAGATATCAAAAAGATCAAATTTATTAAGAGCGAGCTACAAAGGACAAGAAATTGTGGAGAGCAGTGATCGCTTACATCCTGAATAGCCACGACACATAAAAAAAGAACATTTGAAATTCGTTTGCAACGGCTTCAAAAGCCCTACGTTTTCTTAGCTTACTTGTTTTAACATTCACTAATTAATAATAAATAAGTGGAATTTAGAGTTGTTTCTTTGTTTACAGAATAAATCCTACCCATATATAATAAAATTTAAATTCGCTAATAAAATATTAAACATGTTTCGCAATTACAAAAAACAAAACAACCCCCACACAAAAACAAACAAATTTTCATGTAAAAACAAACATAGTACGGTCGTAGGTGGTATATCAACATTTGAACCCAAGCTTTACAAAAGTAAGGTTGTTTGAGTGAGCGGTTGGGGAAGTATGATATGTCTTTTCAGTTACGATCTCTTACACTAAAATAATTCAAGTAGAACTTTATTATCAATAATTTGTATGTCCTTGATGTAACTAATCCTGTAAACTCCCAGTTGTATATAGTACTACAGACTCACCACTTTAAGTGTTGTTACCGCCGTTTCTATAGGATTTTAACCACACACCCAACTAATTTTTACTTTAGAGTTGATCTTCTAACTTGGTTGCCAACCGAAGCTAGAGAGTTCAGTCTTCTTAGCTATTTAACCCATAGCTGGGAAAGAGACGAGATATGAGGTTCATACCTCTCTCAAGAGTATTTGTGTGAAAGTTTGAACACTGTACGCTGATCCTAGTTTCTTCGCTGCTAACTGCTGACCCGCCTTTATAGCCTAATAATTTGTATTTCGGATAATAATTCATCCTAAAATTCTTCCTCTTTGTTCAACAGAAATCATTTCAATTTTGGGAATTAAATCACAGGCCAAGACCTTGTAAAATATTCTTAGAAAAGTCTAGTTATTTTGCCGTATTTTACTATCTCAAGCGGTTTAATACAATTTCAATTTAATCAAGTTTTAATGTGATTTATTAATAGTAGATAGGTTCGCCTATCGATCAGTTCACACGCTTTCCCCGTTTTTGAACAAGCGTAGAAGTTTATCCCGTGTTTCTTGTTGACGATTGTGTTTTCGGTTCTTTTTAAAGTCTTCTCATTCTTTCTCTTCTAGTAACCCCTTCCGTCTTAGTGGCATTATTGCCTTGCTTGTGAGTGATGAAATGATAAAAAAACAACGAAAATAAATAAATAATTTATTTTACTAAATATTATTTTGAAAGGATTTTATTTGAAATGAATGGAAAAAGGTTAGAATGTATTAAAGTGTTCAGAAAATAATGTGGTATTTTTGGAAGCAGTATAAATGTAAGAAATGTTGAATTTATTAAGAACAGAATTTATAGCAATGGCAAAATTCCGCTTGAATGATTCGGGGATTTGAAAAAAAAAAACAAAAAAACAACACATTTTTTAGCGGCAAAATCTTTAAAAAGCATGGAAGTAATCGTTTTAGAACTAAAAGAATACTTTTTGTCCGTAATTCTAGATTTTTCACAAAGGATAAAAAAAATTATTTCCAGAATTTCTTTGTTAATAACGATAACTATATGCTTGACAAATAAGTTTCACTTTTGATGTAGTCGAAAAGATTTTTCCTATATCTAAAGGATTGCTATAATTAAAAAGTAAATCTAATATATAATTTTTTTTTGACTATTTTGAGCATATTTCGAATATACTAGACTTACTTTTATCTTGGTAGAAATGATTTTATTGATTAATTATTTTTAGATCTTCCAGTTTTGGTTTAGCAGACGACAACATGTCGGCTACCATACTTTCCCTTACGTTCTTTTAAACTTAAAAACAAGACATTTTCATTTTTCAACAGCTACAGTCTCAATAACAAAAGCTAGTACAATTAAAAATCATTAAAAATGAACATTTAAAGAAGCGACTCAACTGATTGCCATTAAAATATTCATTATACAAGAAAATACAGACGAAAAGAATTTGTTAATGATGAGGCAGACAACATATTTCTATTCTGGAGACAATGCCTATCAGTAGAAACGCTAGTGTTGATAATGACAAATTATTTGGATTACTCTTATTTAAAAAAAAAAAGATTGTTAACTCGCTTCCCAATGCGAAGTAGATTTTAATATTTGGAATCAAATGAGAAATCGTTTTCTAGTCGAATTTGAAATGATAGAGACTTTTACGAAATACTTGCGTGAGATCGATCGATAGTTCAGAGTAATTTATCTTGAAGCGATGATTAAATTAGAAACAAACGCATTTCACCGCCGTAATCAACTGTATAATCGACCTGGGATGATTGGTTATACTGCAATAAGGGCGGTTAAATAAAGTAATGAATAAAAATAGGCGATAACATTTGAAAAAGATCCTAATAGTGAAAGAGCCGCATATATATATATATATATATATATATATATATATATATATATATATATATATATATATATATGAAGCACTTTAATTAAATAGACTTCAAAGGTGGTGTACGAAAGAGTATATAAAAGAACCTAACGCTAGCCAGAAGACTTGGCAACACAGTTACACTGCTTTGGTTTCAGCAATGTTAGAAAGGCTGATATAGACGGTTCTTAGATGACAGTGAGCACAAGGAAATTTTAACTAGTTGGATTGTGGATTGACTCAAATGTATTTAAAGTTTTAAATTTTTTCACAGCTGAGTAAGGGAGATATAATATTCATAAGAAAAAATTAGCACTTTTACTTTAGAATAATTACACCCGTAGATATCACAGATTTAGTAATTGCACGAATGGATATATTACGATGGTAATAAAGATAGCATTATTTATTCCTGTATCTGAAAAGCTCAAACTCATACCAGCATCATTTATTACTAGCGAAGAAGTATTTATACTATTTTAATTCTTTAGACTATTGTCCTCGTCGTTATTGTTTTATTCACGACGTTTCGGTTGTTGTACACTCCGGCCTTCTTCAGGTGATATACGTTCGAATTTCGAACCGAACCCTTTATTTCTTCCGTGAATAGGACAATAAAGATGAAGAAAATAGTCTGAACAATGTAAATAGTTACAATGGATCTTAGAAATATAGACACACAGCTAAAAAGTGTATTTCATTGTAACAAATAAGGATGTGGGATTAGCATTAGTTCCAACTGCAGACTGATCTGTTGTGTTCACTTTGCACTAATACATTTGGGAAAGTCATGAACCCATCTCTTCTGCTCCAATCTATGGGCTAAATAGGATACTGGGTAGCAGCCAGTCTAAGGGAAGAGAAACAAAATATGGAGAAAGCAACGGAAACCATTCCAATATTTTTCATAAGAAGACATGTTAGTTCACAGATAATAAAAGAAAAAGAAACCAGAAGAAAAGCATAATCGCTTACGTCTTGAATAGACATCCCATATTTGAACAGGTTATGATAAATAAGTAAGTTTCGATGCCAATCATTGAAAACGATGTATTTTGACTGACCACACAATAATATGAAAGAAAGACAATATGAAAATAAGAAAAAAAAAAAGACAAACGGCAAGAGAGAGAGAGAGTGACAGAGAGATAGAGAGAGAGATAGAGAGAGAGAGAGAGACGGAGACAGACAGAGAGTTAAGCTTAACAGTAAATATATCAGCAACTGTAGCAAGAAAGAGAAGCAATAGGCGAAGGCGGTCAAGCGTAACATCATGTAAGAAGTAGCAGTATTAGCATCAGGTAGGCAATAAGAGCATTAACGTTCTCAGTTCTAGAAGATTAAAGATTTCGTGCGTGAATTTTATGGCATATTAACTGTGAGTTCAATCTCTGTTCCAGGTAGTACAGACGTAGAATCAGTGGATATATAGAGAGGGGAAGACGAACAATCTAGCCCAGTAAATTAAATAAAGTGCTCAGTTAGAAATTCCCTGGATCAATATACACCTAAAAAAGCCAGAGGACAGAATATATGAAACTTTGTGATAGCATAAAAATGTAGACATTGGTTGGACTGTAAATAATGCAAAGAATTAAAACTTTTAATGTCTATGTGTACATATTGTGTACGTGTGTCAATGAGATGTAGTAATTAGAGAAAAACAAACTGTTTGGTCATATCAAGACAGAGAAAAATAATTTGTTTTTCTTTGTGAGACAATCTATGATCAAGAAAACTTTGTAACACCGCATTTCAGCACATTCACACACACACACACACACACACACACACACACACACACACACACACATATATATATATATATATATATATATATATATATATATATATATATATATATATATATATATATATGAATGTCTATATTCTTAACAGTGGGTTTTACTGTGCAATTTAATAAAGTACTAAAACAAAAAGAAAATAAATCTTGTATTTGTTTATGACTTTGTAATTTGGTTTCCAAAGATGTTTTCCTTTTTCCCTACTATTTTGTTCATCTTTTGAAATAAATCTTTCGATAATCCAATGCTTTTTCGGATTGCAGTGTCACTTTTTACTTAGTCTGTCAAAATACTTGCCAGATACTTAAACTGCTGAACTTGTTTGATGTTGACATCTATATTTCATAGTTCGCATTTTGGGTTTTTTCTTTTGACAATAATAAATTCTCTCTTCTGCCAGTTGACGGTTATTCCTACTTTCTCTCGCTTTCCTCCCTTCTAAGAAGTCCTGTATTTTTTTATGTTCCTGTCAACAAGGTAGACTCATATACGTAATATTATTAAGATTACTCCCAGTAATAATAAATCCTTTTAACGTCTCCAGTCCTCTTAGAATAGTTTTGCGGTAGTACAGCCTTGTCTTACACTCCTTTCTATTTTTGTGCACCTACTCAGTTTATTTTCTATCCGTATACAGATAGTTTGTTTCCAGGATTATTCTATCATCCTTCTAGAATAGATATAATTTTCGAAACAGTTCAAATAAATCCTAGTTTCGTACCATATCAAATGCTTTTCTGGAATCTAAAAAAGATAAGTTTACATTCTTGTGCATTTGTATTGCTCTATCCGATATAATTCTGGCCACAAATATAGCATTTCTTCTTCCAGTGTCCTTGACAAAGCCGCACTATTGTTCAATTTTCAATCTAATTCTGCTTTGCGCTCTACTCATCATTCGGATTATTAACTTGCATATTGCACAACTGAGTGTTGGTATTCTTTTTCACATGGTTTTGTAGTTAGTTCTACGAAGATGGAACTATTAACCATTTGAATATAGAAGACTTTTCGTAAACGTATGTGGTGTTTTTGGAAGCAGAATATAAACGTGTTTAAATGTAAAAAAATATGTTGAATTTATTAAGAACATCATTTTTAACAATGACAAATTTTCACTGGAAAGTCACTAGGAATTTGAAAGAAAAAATCTAACCAGCATCCAGCTCCACACCTTATTGATGGTGTATGGTACGGTTCATATAATGGCAGCTTTTAGAATCCAACAATTACAGCAGATATTTATTGACAAGTACGTGTAAAGAATAACAATTTGCGCAAAATGCCTTGATTTGTGGAGGAGAAATTGCGATATTCTTGGGAATGACAACCCAAACCTACATTCAGTAAATTAACCAGTGAGAAGACATATGAATTAATTATCTAATAATCTTTTTCATTTATTTATTCAGATTATTGGTACAGTATTTTAGCGACATTTTTTTTTAAATAGAGAGATCAGTTCTGTATAATTGTTTTCATTCAGAATTTTAGATTATTTCACGAAAGAAATAAAATATTAGTTACAATGTCGGCTGTTTATTCTACGGTCAATCATTATGTTTTTAACAAATAATTTTAATATTTACTAAATTGAAGGGGATTTTATTTCACCAACACTTTTCCAAAAGCAAGCAACATTCGAATCAGATGCAAAGCCAACAATTATCAATGGTTATAAAAATAATAATAGTCTACAAGTTCTTTTAGTCGTACTGTACTCTTGCGAATGTTGAGCCTTAAGTACAGAATTACAGGGAATAATACAAGCATTCAAAATGAGATGCTGCAGAACCATTCTAGGCATATTCTTCACTAATGACGCAATGAGAGATAAGAAAGTACTTTGGAAGACATAACATGGTCACGTACAGGAGCCAACAAATGTTTTGACGACGCCATTCGATGAACTGGATGTTCATTCGCAGAGACCCAGACACACAACCAAGGTAAATAGTGGGAGCTGGCTAAGTGCTCAGCTACGCAATGACCATACGACAACACACAGTTATGGGACTGATCATGATAAGACTGCCATTTCCAAAATCATTGTTTGTCAGAACGTTCGCCATTTAATATTTGTCATAGTATTTTTCGCGAATGAACAGTCATAATATGTGCCCTCGGGAAAAGGCTAACAACAATCTCATGCCGATTATGCTGTGATCTCAGCTCAGGAAGTGGATGTTTCTGGCAGCATTCTTATTTCGCTATCGAGTCATTTCTATTGTTTTTATAAAAGTCTTCTAAAAAAGATGCATTACCAAGAATATTTATGACTAACAGGAAAAGAAAAAAAAAAAAGATTTTCTCATGAAAATTAATGCATATCACATGGCATGCAAACTTAAAACATTTCATTTACTCATGCACGCTTTCAGAAATCCTGGCATCTTGATATCGTTCTGCCTCGCGGTGAACGTGATCGTTTGATGAAAGATGCAAAGAGCTTTAGTCTTATTGAAAAAAATTGGTCAAGTGTAATTCCAAGCGTCTTCAAATTAATCAACTTTATTCTATAAGTCACGAATGAGACTTAGTCTTTTTTATTCTGACTTTTAATAAATACGCTTGATTTGTTTAATAAATACAGTTGAATTATTTATCTTATTCTGATTAAAAGTTTTTTCGCAAGCTTGGCTGTAGCAGACTGCATCATGAGCGAAGATGAAACAAAAATGATTTTACTACAGCCATTATGGATTAATATCCACAATATAGTGTAAGCAAATGTGTCTCCCCTCCAGATTTTAAGTAGTCAATTATTTAAAATTTATTAATATTGATAATGAGGTTTGTTTAGCATAAAGAATCACTAAGGTGTCCATTAGGTTTGTAGATATGTTTCTTAGCTCTTGGTATTATGGTTGCTACTGCGACGATGGGTTACCGCCAACTGATACGCTGTATGAACGTTAACCACTTTTAGGACATCCTAGATTTGCCTTGAACTGTTCAGAACCAACCACCTGGGAACTTATATTCTCCAGCCAGCGGGGTTAGCTTCCTCCTTGCTTACGACCTTTTCACGTTGAAACACCGGTTACCGTGTGATGCGTTTCGTTCCGTTTCTGGCTTCAAAGTTGAATAACCTCAAGATGGGTAACCGCACGGGAGTACCAGGAGCTGTAAATTTTGATGTTAGTATGGTGTAATAGATAAACAGTTCGGAACTGTAAATCGGGGAGCCGAGTTCCAGTCTCAGCCGGAAGTTTTTATATTCACATACGCGCAAATACTCTTGAGAAAGTTATGAATTCACATATTCTCCTCCCATCTATGGGTTAATTAGTAGAACATGTATCAATAAAAAATCTTTGTACAATCCAAAAACTTCTTACAATCTAAAATTATTTTCGGGCATTAAATGACCTGTAAAAGGTTGATAAGCCGTAAAAAACAAATCACTCAGTTTACTCCTTAAAGTGCACTGAATACGTTTTTACGTCATATTTGTAAAAAGAACTTCAAATCGCAAATTAATAAAAATTTCTCTTTTTATTATTTGCATGACAAAACTGGACACTCCAATCAAATTATCAGTATCTTCTAAGGAAGTTATACTCTGAAATGCAAATGATATATTGCTCATATGTAAGCGTGTAAATTACTCTCACGAATAACACCCTATTTATCATCTCTCAGTTGCGTCTCTGTCTTTGGGCAGAGTGCACTCAGGGGCGACTCTGTCAAGGGACAGAAGTCACAACTGAGACAAATTATACTGAGAGGTACCCAACCCTGGGGAACAGCTGCGCCGAGGCAAGCACAACCTACGGTTGCGGAGGCTGTGGGCAATTTTTGTTCCTAACCCGGGTGTACGCGCTCAAGTCGACCTTGTGTCACAACCTGACCTAGTGAGGGGTGATTAAATACAGATGTTAGTCATATGAATATATCCCGAAAATTCTACCAAAATCAGTTGGTTAATAACATTTTTATTGAATAAGTATTGATTTGCATAATAAAATATCAATTCTTAGATATCAGCCTTTATTAACAAGATAGAAAGAGAGAAAGAGGAAGACAAATATAGAGAGCGTAAGATCGAGAGGGCGCATGTCAACCGGTTGGTCAAAATCACGTCACCACGTGCTGGTTTTCCCCGTTAGGGTACGTCGAGAAATTTTGACCCTCATAATTCACATAATGACAGAGCAATTAGAACATTAACGTTCCAACCATGACACCTAGGTTTGAATATCACCCCGGACGATTTGTGATGTGGGTGCCACAGTTGAGCCCACAGAAGTAAAACACGGAACACCGATTAGATGTAAGAAAGATATATTAACAACAGGTTACAGAGATAATGTAAGTAGAGCTTACTATAAGTTAGTGTCCAACTGGTAGTCGTACGAAACTCTCTGTGTCACTCTCTATCACTCTCCTTCACTCTCCGTCACTCTCCTGTAGAGTGCTATGTCGCCTACTTAATATAGGCCTGGAAGAGTCTATTGTGTAGGTAGTTTCCGGTCTCACAATACCCCCTTCCAAAGAGTTTTCTTTTTGAAAAGGAGAGAAAAAATAAAACTGTTAATACTTTTTCCTCTTGGGATTTATTGTTTCTCAGCTGGGAGTAGAGATATTGATGCGTGAGCCACAGCTTTTCGCGAACCATCTGGCAGTTTATGTAATATGCAAGCGCCTATGCCGTACGAGCTTGAATCACTTGCGACTATGATGTCGAGACTAGGGTCGAAATGTGTGAGGGAGAGGTTTGAAGTAAGAGTTTTCTTGATCTCGAATGCGTCTTGGCATTCCGGGGTCCATGACCATGGTCTGTCCTTTTTTAAAAGTTGGTTTAGAGGCCCTCTCAAATTTTGCATGTTCTTAATGAACCCTTGGTAAAAATTAGCTAGGCCGAGGAAGCTTTGTAACGCTTGAACGTTATCTGGGGCCGGCATGTTTCTGATCGCGTTGGCTCTTTCTGGATCCGGCCGACGAACATCTTTATTTATAATGCGACCTATATATTTAATCTCTGGTAAGAAAACGTCACACTTTGCCTCCTTAACCTTAAATCCGTATTCTTGTATCTTTTCGAATACGTTTATTATATGGTTCCGGTGCTCTGCCGTAGTTTTACTCGTAACTAGTATATCATCCAAATAGGCTGTTGCGTAGTCAAGATCGCCCAGCATGGCGTCCATGACCTGCTGGAAAATTGCAGGCGCAATCTTTACTCCAAAAGCCAGCCTGTTGTATTTGTACAACCCTCTATGGGTGTTTATGCAGAGCAATTTGGAACTTTCTTCTTCCACCTGTATCTGAAGGTATGCGTCCGAGAGGTCGATTTTAGAAAAAAGTTTTCCACCATTGAATTTATTGAAAATTTCTTCAGGGCTTGAGAGAGGATAGTGGTGATCTTGCAAGGCATCGTATAACCCTGTGGAAAAATCTGCGCATACTCGTATTTGATTGGACTTCTTTTTTACGTAGACCGTAGGTGCTGCCCACTCGCTGAAATCTGTTTTTGACAGAATACCTGCTTGTTCGAGTCTATCTAACTCTTTATTCATTTGCTCTAGAGCAGCGAAAGGGACATTCCGTTTCTTTTTGAATACCGGTTGTGCACCGTCCTTCACCTTGAACTTAGATTTCATTTTAGTACATTTCCCAAAGCCGCCAGAAAAAACCTGGGGAAATTGTTGTTTGAGTTCCTTTTTGAGATTTACCAAATTGGACGTTGTACTTTGTATCTTGCGACAAAATGTAGTCATTGGGCAATCCCAAAGATTGAATTTTTCTATCCAATCAGTTCCAAATAAGTTGTCTGGAGTTTTTAATACGTAGGCTTTGAGCTTTTTGGTAACTCCATTTAGTGTTACTGTAAGTATTACCTCGCCTAAAATGTTAATATTTTCGCCAGTTACGGATTTTGCTGTTTTATCCGTTTTTAATAAGGTCGGCTTGTTTAATTTTTGCCAAGTACGCCAGTTAATGGTTGAAATATCAGTCTAGCTGGAATTTAATGGACTTATTGAAAATATCCACTGTTACATATTTTCTTAAATTACTATCAACAATATTGTCAGATTGAGCTTGCCTGATTTTATTTTTGGGTTTTCTCGTTCTGTTGGCGTACCAGCACGAAGTTAAAGTATGCCCACTTTTATGGCAATTTTTTTCAATATTTTTTCTTCTTAACTGGACAGAATTCATCCAATGCCATTTACCACAATGGTAACATGGTCCGGGCGGTTTCTTTAGCCTATTTGAGTTTTGGTTACTGCGTGATTTAGGACATGAGATTTGCCTTTTGTCTTTTTGAGAGGAATAGGAGGTAGACTTCTGATTCTATTAATCTCTGTCACACCTGATTCCTCGATAGTGTTTGAGTCACGCTTTACAGATATTATTCTTTGACAGTCCTCTGCCAGTTTTTGGAGAGTCAATCCTTGTTCGTTCTCAAGCTTAGTCAGTACCCGTCGTCTGACTTCGGCGTCTTCTGCAGATAATAGACCTTGTACGAAAATTAAGCACTTAAAATCATCGGCAGTCAGTTCGGCTAGTTTAAAATCATTATATAGCTTGTTCACCGATGCTGCAAACGTTAGAAAATCTTGCTGGTTATTTTTTTACTGTGTTCAGGCATTTCCAACGTTTGTGGAACAAGGTTGTGTTAGGCCCGAATAATTCCGATAGGAGCTTAATCGTCTCTGAAAAATCCAATTCCGTCGTTTACTTGGGTAGTATGAAGTCTACGAACCTACTATGTTCTGTAGTTCCCAGTTTTCTCAATAGAAGACGTACCTTTTTTTACTGAGCCATTGTTCACAGTCCGCCTGTAAAAAGCCTGGAACGTTTTGTCTTCCTCTGGTACGTATTGAAAGGTTTCCATTGAATTGTAGATTATACTCTGGGAGAATATTGTATCTTTTTCAGAGTTTGAGCCTTTTAATGCATTTACGAGTAATTCTTTAAGTTGTTTCTGTTGTAGTTAAGCATTCTGAAGTGTAATTTTTTGGAATTCCATTTGCTGTTTATGTAAATCCAAAAATAGTTCTTGCTGTCTTTTTTTTTGATTTTTATTGCTGGTCCAAATTTAGTTTTAACATTTGAACAACTACTTTTTGCAAATCTTCCATATTTAAAAATGACACCGCTTTTTTGTTGCTTTGAAACACGTGTACTAAGAGGAGGTACACAAAAAAATCTTGATAGATTTTTGTTCCTTTTTTTTTTCTTTTACAGAAAAAAAATATGGACAGACAATAGTTAAACTAACCTAATTATGTGTGTTTAGCTTTTTTTTCCCCGTGGTTCCGTTAATTTTAACCGAATTGAATAATTTTTCACCACACTTATATATATATATATATATATATATATATATATATATACAGAGAGAGAGAGAGAGAGAGAGAGAGAGAGAGAGATAGATAGAGGGAGAGAGAGAGAGGTACAAAAAGAAAAAAACTCACCTCAGTGAATTTGAGGGAAGAATGATTTTATGCCCGAGTTCAACTCAGTTATATAAAAAAAATTTCGATAGTTTTTTTTCCGAAAACTTGAGTAGAATGGTAGTACTTGATCTTGTGTTGTCAGTTTTTTTTACGAAAAACTGTTTTTTTTTTCTGTGTGTGTGGATGTGTAGAAATCGTTCTCATTTTGAACAGACTTTGATATTCCGTAGATGTCGAATCGCTAGTTTGTCAATGGCGTTTGGTATTGGAATATATGTAGACGCTGGGTGTTTAGCTTTTAAATCGCTAATGTATTAATACCAGCTTAATTTCACGTTCAACACTGCTGTGGGAACGCGTGGAGTTTGTGTATTTTTCGATTACTGTCGCTATTGATACGGTGAGAACGAAATTCTCGAATCTTCTCTGTCGCCACTTTTGTGGGACTGGCAAGGTATTGCGATTTTTCAACGTGAATGCGTTTCTCGAATTCTTCGTCGACACAGATGTGGGACTGGTAAGGTATTTAGGTTTCGCCGTGAGTGCGTTTCTAGAATCCTAGTCGCCACTGATGTGGGTGCCAAAGTTGGGCCCACAGAAGTAAAACACGGAACACGGATTAGATATATCAACAACAGGTTACAGAGATAGTGTAAGCAGAGCTTACTATAAGTTAGTGTCCAACTGGTAGTCGTACGATACTCTTTGTGTCACTCTCTCCTTCACTCTCCGTCACTCTCCTGTAGAGTGCTATGTCGCCTACTTAATATAGGCCTGGAAGAGTCTATTGTGTAGGTAGTTTCCGGTCTCACAATAATTTGTTAAGACAATATCGGCCTGGAAAGACTATATCAGCGTTTAACATTGTTGCGAAGTGCTTGTAAAACATACCACAGCTTTACTCAAACCATGTGACTGGAATTGGGTAGGCGAAACACTTGGGAAGCCATTGATAGTCGTAATAACACATCTCGTTACGGAAAGCTTCAGTGAAAAGAACTTGTAACCTCTCCCAGAAACTGTAAGTAACGCCTCATCAGCAGAGTTCCAGTAGAGACCTCAGGTTGTCTCTATGGGTGTTGTAAGAGTGTGCTTGTGAAGGCGTATGTAACAGGGATTAATTGGCCAGCCGAATAAACGGCCATAGTCAGTAGCGAGCAACAGACCATTTACTTAGTCTATGATGCAGGATGTAGTTTTACTTTGCTTGTATTGATACAATGTTCTTTTATCTTCTTTAACATGTTATGGTGTATAATGCTGAAAGAAGTTTTTTTACAAAACTTCTCTCATGTTTTCTGCTGCTTTTTTTCTGATCAATTTCGCAATGCGGGAAGATAAATATTTCAGCAGACAAGCAACGTCTGTTTGAAGGACAAAAACATTTATCGAAAAATGATGTCTTTCATGTTCATGTCAGATGGAGAATTAGTTTTTATTGTTTAGAAACTAGAAAAACAGATGAAAGATGGCACAAATTTTGAATATTTTTTACTATTAGATGAAACATAGTCAACTAGAAATAATTCTGACTAAAAAATCTTTTATCTTAAAAATCAGTTTGGATGGTTGCGATGAAAATTTACCGAAGTTATGATGAAAGAAATACTAGTCAAAATTAATAATACATAATATTTTTTTTATTACTTTTTTTTATAAAATCTTACATGAACCAGACATTATACAAAGATAAAAGGAAGCGTTCAGTAATGCTTTTAAAATGTAGATTTTAAAAGCATGTATAAAAATATGCAAAAAAAAAAAACATAAAAGAAAGAGGAAGAAGTCCAAAGGATAAAAAATAATAATCGTGTAATAAGGGAATCGAAAAATATAACAAAAAATAACAAAAATGAATTAATGATTATCTTTAGAGTCAATCGAGGGTAAATGAGGGTAAATCCACAATGGCTGAACGAAAAAAAAAATATTAATACCAGGCAATCAGCAGCATAAATTACCGATAGATTACTTTTAGATCTAGCAGCCATTCTTACTACTTAAAGGGAATGCCTGCTTAGACTTGATATAAATAGTCTCAAGAATTCTTAGATGTTAATCTGAATGTACTTTGTTTATTATGGTGATAAGTCTCTGAAGACGGACAAGGCACAGCAATCGAGGTTCAATAATCCGTTAAACTTCATTTGTTATTTCTTTGTTTTTATATTTCTTTCGATTCAGCACTTTTACGGTGAATAATTTTGTTTTTCATATGCTCTGTTCTTCTTGAATATGAAGTCAATAGTTTGCAGCATAAATATTTTCAAAGATAAAATAATAGGATAGTTCATGAAAAGTTTCAGGATAGATAGACATGAAAACACCGAGATAGATTTTCTCTGCTAACAAGTACAAACCCTAAGAGCCACTCAAGATATATGGTTACTGAATGAAGTGTGGAATATGAACGCAGAAGAAGTAAGAAATGAAGACTGTGAGGATATGGAGGATAAACAATGACTGACTCTAGACTTGAAGGATTAGGATTCTAGTGATCAAGGTAACATCCTTTTGGGACTCTGTTGCGCACAGCATAAATTCTTGGGAATAAGCTGGATGGAAATTACTTTGTACTAATTGGTTTATAGAAATAATAAGGGTAATTCAGTCCACTGGATGGTAGCAAGGCGTGTCTTCGTTGTAAAGGTCTGAAATGAGTGGGTGGGAGCAGTAAAGAAAGAAACTCGTCTGAGTATTTAACATGGAAGTAGGTGTGGGAAAGGAGCGGCTGGGCGGTAAATCCCCTACAAAGCAGTGTAAACGCTTTTTTCATGGCTGGATAGCGGAAAGCCCAGATATAGCAGTCATAGTCCATTTTTGGTCTGATGTGGTTCGAGTAAAAACAGACCATCACAGAATGAATCTGGAACTATATAAGGAAGCGATCATTTATCCAGTATTTTTAGAAATGGTTTCGCTTGAAGTCTAAATATAAGTAATCGTACAGTCTCGATAAGTTTATAAATTCGATCCGAAGCTTGCTGATGAAAGAAAAGTACTTGCACAAGTTATGTTTATTTTTCAAAACAATCGCCATCTTTCGTTAATGCACTTAGCTTCTCCATCAATCACATAATTCGAACATATTTATCTTACAGAGGAAATTTTAGATCAACGTTCAATTAATAACAGTCTCAAACTAAGTCTTGATTCACTCTCGTATATGACCGCAAAAACGCACCCACATACAAAAACACATTTACAGACACACACATGTGTATATAATTATATTGTTTAACATTATCGGTATTTATAGGAGAATAGTACTTAATATCAAGGAAAGAACATATGGAGACAGAAATCAACATTTAATCCATCCTCAGGGCATGACTCTTAAGGCATGAAATTACCAGATACCATGGACTATTGCTTTCTGTGTTCACTCTGGATCTATCTATCTATGCAGTCCGTTGAACCACGCACGAGCGCGTGCACGGACACGCGTGCGCTTACACACATACACACCCACACACAGGCGCGCACTCACACAGGCATATATGGGGTGTAAATCATCATACCATAATGATGTTATGCAGCAATATGGCTTTTAAACATGGTATCTTATTTGTATGCAAGGATTGAAAAAATTCAAATCCCATCTCATCGTTACAAGCATTAAAGAATAGCCCAGACTATACCACTTTTAGTGAAATTGGGACGCACTACCTGGGAGACCCAACTCCCAGAAGTAGTCAATAATATTTGATCATGAATTATCAGAGATTCAATGAACCTTAGGGAAAAATTATATGCATTTATAAATGTTGTAGTATTTCCCTCTAAAGAGTCAATGTTGGACTCTTCCGCCTACTATAAGATTAGATGACTTGGAGGAACATTCGACCAGACTGTTCATTTCTGTTGAACTCTCTGCCTCGGCAGAGACGAACTCGGACGAAGCTTTGCTGCAGGGAAAAGTTTCGTCTGGGGAGGTAAACAGACCCTGAACTAGGCGGGTTCAAAGGGAATAATTTTGGCCGAGCCCACGGGTTCGGAGAAACCCACGTTAAACTCGACCTTGTGCCACATACATTACTTGTGGGGGGACTGTTAAATATAACAGTCGACCAGACTGTTCGCAACTGTCGAACTCACTGCCTCGGCAGAGAGGAACTCGGACGAAGCTTTGCCGTAGGGCAAAGTTTCTTCCGGGAAGGTAGACTGGCCCTTAACCCGTTTAAGCGGGTTCAAAGGGAATATTTTTGGCCGATTCTACGGCCTCGAAAAAGCCACAATAAACCGGCCTTGTGCCACATACACCCTCCTAGGTGGTGGGGGTGGCTGTTAAATATCGACCAGACTGTTTGTAACTGTGGAACACTGCCTCGAGAAGCGGGTAACTCGGAGGAGGGTTTGTCGCAAGGCAATGTTTCGTTCCGGGAGGCAGACAGTCCCAATATCCGTTTAGGCGGGTTCAAAGGGAATATTTTTGGCAGAGCCTACAGGCTCGGAATACCCACAATAAACCGGCCTTGTACCAAATACACCCTCGTGGGTGGGGCTGTTAAATATTAACAGTCGACCAGACTGTTCGTAACGGTCGAACTCTCTGTCTCGGCAGAGAGGAACCCGGACGAGGTTTTGCCGCAGTTCAAAGTTTCGTCCGGGGAGGTAGACATTCACTGAACCCGTTCATGCAGTTTCAAAGGGAATATTTTTGACCGAGCCTACGGGCTCAGTGAACCCACATTAAATTCGGACTTGTGCCATATACACCTCAAATGTGGGGGCTGTTAATAATTAACTGTCGACCAGACTGTTAATTTCTGTCAAACTCTCTGCCCCGAACGGAGAGGAAATAGGACGAGACTTTGTTGCAGGTCAAAGTTTCGTCCGCGGAGGTAGACAGGCACTGATCCCGTTCATAAGGTTTCTAAGATATTTTTGGCCGAGCGTACGTGCACAGAAAACCCAAGGTAAACTCTGACTTGTGCCACATACATCCATCGTGGTGGGGGTGGCTGTTAAATATTAACAGTCGACCAGACTGTTCATACTGTCGAACTCACTGCTTTGAGCAGAGAGGAACATGGACGAGGGCAAATTTTCGTCCGGGGAGGTAGACAGAACACGAACCCGTTTATACGGCTTCAAAGAGAATATTTTGGTTTGAGCCTATCGGCTCGGAGAACACCCGGCAGACATGGCCTACTACCACTTACAACCCTCTTGGTGGGGATGTTAAATATTAACAGTCGACCAGATTGTTAGTAACTGCCGAACTCTCTTGCTCGGCAGAGAGGAACGCGGACCAGGCTTTGCCGAAGGCCAACGTTTCGTGCGGGGAGGTAGACAGACTCTGAACCCGTTTATGCCGGCTCGGAGAACACACTGTAAACTCTGCCTTGTGCCACATACATCCCTCGTGGTGGGTGACTGTAAAATGTAACAGTCGACCAGATTTTCCAACTGTCGAACTCTCTGCCTCGGCAGAGATGAACCCGGATGAGGCTTTGCCGAAGGGCAAAGATTTTTCCGGGGAGATAGATAGGCCCTGAACTCGTTTATGGTGATTCTAAGGGAATATTTATGGCCGAGTCTAAGGGTTTGGTGGATAAACGGTTAACTTGGCCTTGTTCCACATACATCTCTCGTGTGGAGCTGTTAAAAATAACAGTCGAACAGATTGACCCCTGCGTCAACCGACTCACACTCACTAGTCTTGTAATACTCTTCTGTTGTACTTACTGTTTAATATGTGATATATCTGCAACACTTGTTTTGTTATTTCTTTAACCATTTACTTGGTCACAACAATGAGTATACTGGTGTCTACCTGTTTCTCTGTGTAAATCAAAATTACCGATCAAAATGTTGTGAAAATAATCAGTAAGATTTTATTAAATGCATAGTCAATAAGGCCTCACTACATGATATGTGAACCTTTTGTTAAACAATAGTAAGATATTTTATCAGGTTATTGCTAGTGACTTCTATCATCAGTGTGAGGTTCTCTGTTGATGGATAGAATCAGATTAAGCTAAAGTTAGTATAATACCTGCTGTTATTAAGAGCCCATTTAAACGTAATGAATATTATCTTTTTAACCGGTTTTTATAAAAATTGATAAACATCTGCATGACGCAAGCATCTTCATTTTTTATAACCCCAAAACAATCTTCCATACTTAGAATGAACTTATAAATAATGACTTTCATGTCGAAGAATCGTCCTTTGACAATTTTGGGGAATAATAAACTGGTCATAGAATTTCCGAATCAATAACTCCTTATAAAAGACGAAAAAGAAAGTAATATTTGCTTATTGGTCATCTACAAAATATTGATGATTATACTGAATTCATAAGTCGTCAAAAAATTAAATATTCTTTTATAAAATCTCTTTTTCTTCTAGCTTTACCATCGTCTTTGAAAAAAAAAAAAAAAGAAGCAAATATGATTTCATAGAAATGGAATATAGGACTATTTTATAGATTTTTTTTTATTATTAACTTTTCTAATGAAATTAATATGTAAGGAATTTTAAAGGAATATTCAAGATTCCTCCAAACATTAAATATATATTTGCATACTTGAAAAGAGTTGAAAGAAAAATGTTGAATTTCTGAAGCCGTGACAAAATAATATCTACGCAACTGAAATTGAATAACATTTCACAAACCTTTATAAAATAAACTCTCTTGAACCCCCCCCCCCAAAAAAAAAAAACAAGCAGAACAAAAGCTCACACTATAAAATAAAAATGACCGACAATTGTTATTTCAAATTGCGTGATGCTTACACAACAATAACAGCAATCTTGTCTCACTTCTAAATAAATGTTCACCCAATACGAAGCCAATGAGCTACACAAGGCAGAGTGTTTCTTAATGAAGTAGTTGTGCGTAAGAAGAGAAGATAAGAAATAATGCTTAAGAGGACATGTTGGAAATAATTATTAACTCTTGTCTTAAATATGTCAAGATTCTAATGATCGCGTAATCATTAACTAGGGTATCGCTTCTACTCCATTTTTGTCAAATCTGGTACTTCTAAAGATTGTTTACGGCCACATCACATAGAAACACCGGTTCTTGTTCTATCACCTAAGTTACGTAACCTCGAGCCTGGTCAGTATCTAAATGGTTGACCGCCTAGGAATAATCTTGGATGTTCGGATTTTCTAGTGAACAATGGCTCGGGATTGTTAATTGGAAAGCCGAGTTCCAATTCCAGTTGGGTTATATTCACTTACTCGCACATGCCCTTGGGAATGGTATGAATCTACCTATTCTGTTCAGCTAGGGGTTATTACTAAGACTTGTATCATTAAATTATTATTATCTTAAAAAATCTTAATACCTATTAATATTTTATGGCTTTAAATAACCTTTAAAAGATTGTTAAGCCGTAGAAAAGGAACCAATGAATTATTCTTCTAAATGTTGATAAAAAAAACTATATAAATGTATATTATTTTGAATAAGAATTTAAATGTTTTGTTGATTGATTTCTTTTTTCATTACTTTGTGGGTTATTTAAAGACAAGGCATACTTTGCATTGCAAGAATAATTCTTTTTTCGAGTAAATATTTTATTAACAATTTTTGGAGATAACAATGATCCTTCAGATAAATTTCCTACTATTTAACTCATAGATGAGTAGATGAGACGGACTCATACCTTTCCCAATAGTATTTACGCATAATTAAATAATAATAGAATCGACTGAAGTTCGAACTTGGCTCTCCGATTTCTCACTCCGAGCTGTTATCCACTAAATCCTCCTCACATCGGAATTTAAATGTAGGAGTTTAATTAATTCATTAATGTAAAAGAGAAGCAACTCCTAAGTGTCGTCTCCCTCTGGGTAACAATATATAAATATGAATTCCAAAGAACATTGTTCATAATATTACTTATGGTGTCTGATTAATTTGGCGAATTATATCTGTTACGTTCTGCTAGAAAATATCCGTGCTTCATTGATGCAAAACTTTTCCTTTAAATATTCATAAAAGGGAAAAGTTTGTTCAATAAAGTTAGGTGGTTTTGATGGTCATTTAATGCCAGCGCTACTAGAGATTCTAGACAAAAATCGATAGTTTTTTTGTTAACAAAACACTAAGTGCAAATGGACATTGTCTGACATTATCAATAATGAAATCTTGTCAGCCTGTTGAGAAAACAAAAACAAACAAACAAAAAAACATTAGGTTGTTGAGGTTGCAGAGTCTGAATTTTGTGAAGATGACACATCTGCTCATTCGTCATAATGCGTAGTAAAGGTGTCACATCTTTGATTGCGCTATATACTCGAGTATAATGCAAGTTTTTATGATCTTTTTTCCACAAAATTAGGGAGCCGCCTTATACACAGATACTTATTTTGAATAGGTTAAAAATTATGCATTTTTCGGTGAATGATTGCACTATACAAGGGTAAATTGTTTTCCCGCGGGGTTAAAATTATTGCCCAAAATTTTAGTTGTTGCACTATACATGAAGTCGACTTATAAGATAACAGTTTCTCTTAGAAGATTATGCAAGACATCTTGTCATTGTACTTTTCTCTTCAATTCGTTATGCTTGTGGTGTACGTCGGTCAGCTTTCTGAGCTGATTGATTTATTGAATAATTTGTATTTTACGGTTTATCAACCCTTTCTGAGTTATTTAAATCCCAAACATATTTCGGATTGTAAGAATAATTCTTGTTTGTGGGAGTTAATATTCCATTAAAAATTGCTTGAGCTATCTATGATTTTTCCAGATACATGTCTTACTATTTAACCCATAGTTTTGGGGAGTATATGGCTTCATATCTTTCCAAAGTGTGAATGAATGTAACTAACCCGACGATCCGATTTCTCATTCTTACTATAAAGCTTCGATCTTTTGAATTCATTATGTTCTTGTGTGTGTGTGTGTCCATAAGCTCCTTCAGCTGAAATAATGAGCGAGTCATTTCTAAAGTTTGTGTTCGCTGATGAATTATTCACTATTCTATCTTCATCCTTTGACGTTTCGAGCAATCGAAAGTTAAGAAAGTATTTAAGAATGAAATCTCTACACATTCTACTACTTCTCACCTAATTGGCCAGTTTGAATATTTTCTAACTTTTATAAATCTCTTGAGGCTGGTCAGTAACTTGCTAGGTGATCGCTTGGGAATGCCAGGTGCTGTAGGCTTGGCTGTACAGGCGGTGGAATGAATAACGTTTCCCAATGAGAAATTGGAGAGGCAAATTCGAATTCCACTCAAGTTCGTTTCACTCACTTACGCGCAAATATCATTGGGAAAGGCATGAATGCATCTCTTCTCTCAGCTATGGACAGAATGTGTCATATAGCCTTGGTTGGCAACCAGTCTACCGCAGAAAGTAACGGTAGCCTACCGTGGGGATTCTTCTGCCAAGTCAATGATTCGAAAAGAGACACGATAGCCCAAGCGTGCATCAAACATGCCACCCTAGGAAGGAAAGAATAGAATGATTAATAGGAATATATTCTTAATTTTTTTTAATCAATTCTCCCCCAAGAATGGCGACAATAACACTAAGATTCAAAGGTAACTATGTGAGAAACAGAATGAAAAAGACTTTGGAAGTAACCGGAAATTCAATCCTAAGCAGGAAACAATGGATAAACCTCTACTCCTGTTCAAAATAAGAGTGGGAGAGGGTGAATCGGGTGATAGGCGATCCTATATACGCGCCTATCGAATAATGTGTAAAATATTTCACATAGAATGTATAAATAGTAATAAACTCAGTCAGTTATGTCGCATACGTGAAAATATTCTTAAGCGATCATGTATATTTCGATACATGACTGACGAGGCAGATTTTTCCCGCAGTAGGTTGCCATTTCTTTCTGTGGTAGACAAGTTGCCATCCAAGGCTATAGAACCCGGTCGTTCCTGCTATTTACCCATAGCTGTGGGGAGAAGATAAGAATTCATATCTTTCCCAAAGACGTAAGTGAATGAAATGGATTCGACAGGAAACATAAAATGCAAGAATCATATTGTAATTAAGAATTATAATTACAAAACGTGAACTTAGTTTACAAAGATAAGGCCTCCTCTAAAGGTTAACGATGACAATATTGTTAAGAAAACATTAATGTGAAATATATTCCTAATTTTCATAAACTAGTTTTAAAAGTTGTTTCTGCATTCATTTTCTGAGCTAGTCATTTTGTTGGTAAATTGCTCACCGCCAATGTAAAATGCTCTCTTCCTCTCAATAACAGATAAAGGTCGGGTAAACAAGCCAACCAGTTCAACAATCAGGTTTTTCAAATGGATTATTTCAGGTATTAATTATTTATTTTTCGTTGGATGTAATGGAACATTTTGTACATAAAAATCCTCTTCAGGAAGGTTTGGCTTCTTCTTGAATTGTAGCTCAAAATGTACCTTTAAATAATCAGTGGATGCTTGGGTAGCCCGACTATCAGGCACTCAGAATAACCCCACAATTTCAGTACATATAATACCATTTAGAGCGAAGACAGTTTTCAGTGCGGAGCCGCATAGAACGACCCACCGTGTACAGCAAGGTATTCGTTGGTGTGAAAATAAAGCGATTGAATAATCTGTGTTCAAGTATTTTGCTGTCAACTTTACTCGATTTTCCTTTTGACAACTTGATTTAAGACTCGATGCCTTTTCAACGTCTCCTCCTCTGTGTCATTAGGCTTAAAAAAATCTATAGCTTCACAAAAACGGATATTTAATAACATTTATCTTGATACGCGGCACTTTTTTAATCTCCTGATCGAAAGAATCAAATGTCTGTGGTTCACTGATGTAGAACTGTTCTTTTAAGTATTCCTAAAGGAAAATGTTTTGTGCAGAAAAGTCAAGTGATATTGATGGCCTGTTAAACAGATATTTTTGTTTGTTAACAAAACACGGTGCATTCAAATGAATTTTTCTGACATCATCAATAATGAAATCCTATCATCCTATTGAACATTAAATTGGATTAAAAGTCGTTGCGCATTCTGAAGTTTGTAGCAACGGCGTATCAGCTAATTCCTCATAATGCAGTCGTTTAGGAAATTTAAGTCTTCCACGCGATTCTGTGGCACCTGCAAATAATTTGTAAAATAATTCCCAGCATTGGTTTCTCGTTGTTAATTCTGAAGTTATTATTCACCAAGACCAATTCATGAGCCATTTTAAAGCTTGGCAGGCGGAACATAGCTATTAAGTTAATTCTTGAATAATTTACGTTTTTGTTTAACAACATTATTCTTCAAAAATAAGTATAATTGCATTTTATTCAATTATATATTCACCATGATCTGCAATGACTTATTGTCTGTTTTTACAATATTTACATCATTCGAATTGTTGACCTCATCCTTAGTGCCATATTCACGACGTTTCGGCCATTGTACACTCCAAACTTCTTCAAATTATATCACCTGAAGCAGGTCCGAGCGTATAACGACCGAAACTTCGTGTATATGGCAATAAAGATGAGGACAATAGACCGAACGATGTATAATAGTGTAAATATTTACAGTACCCCATCGTAGAAACATAGACAATTATTGTTACTTCTCGAGCCGCAATTCGATACTTTTTCAACGAAACCCCGAATAATTTGACGTGAAAATCTTTCGACATAGAGAAAATTTTCGCCATTAAGTTTGCGATCGCAAGAGAGTGAATAATCGGTGTGTGCAGTGATATGACGAGTGGGGTAAAAAAGGCTAACCGAGTTCAAAAATATTTTTCTCTGTTATTCTCATTGTATATGGCTTTTCGTGGTCATGGAGAACAAGATTTTTCCTATTGGCGAAACTCCAAACAATTTTCAACCAAACATGCTTCCTTTCTGTACAGCTTTTTGGGTCGCGTGTGGAGATGTATCCTTGTCAATTCACTACATTTGCGGTCAACGTTGTCAGACATACTCAATTTTTCATCATCCACTATCATATATTTCAGCAACAGTCAGTTGTGCCTGGATAATGTCCATTAGAGAACGAAATGTGTCGGCTAAGATAAGTTTTCTTTTTGTCTTTATTCCAATTGTCCTTTACAGATGTATGTATTTAGCTATATCTGAAATTTTACACACGCATACACACAGGCACACATATACACATATATATCATAAATAAACAATTTATACAAAGAATTAAATAGCACTGTAAATGTGATTAATGGCGAAATCACTTCGCTAAAAGTAATTAATGGGACATTAACTGATTATCAATTCTTTGAATAAGATCTATATATTCGAGTTGATGACACATGCCAAGTACTTTCGAAAATTTCAAATTTTCATCTTCTGGGCAGAATTATCCCATACATAGGCAAGACGAAATATGTGTAGACCAAAAGATGAAAATTTGAAATTTCCGAAAGTACTTGGCGTTGTCTATCCAATATATACTCATAATCTGTAACTACTCCTCCATCTATTGAACAGCCTCATTCATTAACACTGTACAACGAGTGGCTCTTGAGTTTTGTATATATATATATATATATATATATATATATATATATATATATATATATATATATATATAATAAAATTACTTGTAATGTGCATATGTAAATATCTTAGAATTAATATTTGTAATATATGTGTGAATAGATGTATAACATTGTAATATAAATACATATGCATGTGTGGATAGTTATGTGTAGAATCCTTTTCATATGCTTTTTTATGTATATAATCGTGTGTATATGTAGGTACTAATGTGTGTATATGTGTGTATATATATATGGTTGTACATGTATATAAAGGTGTGTGTATGTATATGGGTATATATATATATACATATGTATGTGTATATATATATATATATATATATATATATATATATATATATAGATAGATAGATAGATGGATATATATATATATATATATATATATATATATATATATATATGTATATATGTGTATGTGTGTGTGTGTGTGTGTACGTGTGTGGAATATTTTCAAAAGGAAGGACATGGGTCATTCTAATGGTGTTTTAAAATTACTCTTTTTAATATTTAATATCACTTTCTCTTTTAATGTTCTATAATTAGAATTATGAGAATGCATATTTATCTTCTGGAGGGAGTTTCATTTTAAAATTGTTAACTTAATTTAAATTTAAATATACCACTCTTTAACTATTAATAGTAATAATAATATTAACGAAATTCCTTTAATAATGAAGCACTTCAGAAGTCACCTAAAGTTAAACTTTAACTATGAAATCAAACTAAAATCTAAATAAATTTCAAATATTAAAATATAGATAATGATTGATAAATGTATGTATATATAATTTATATATGAAGATAGATGAACATTTGTGTATATTGTTACACGTGTGTCTATGTGTGTATTTGCACATGTAAATAAACGTATGTATATATGGATTTGCATGAATATGTTTGTGAGATATATATAAGAAGAAAACAAAATCTTTAATATTACCCTCAAATATTATTCAATAATGAAACCTAAACCTTAAGTAAGTTTACCCATATAATAATTAAGAAAAATTGCATTCATAAATTAGATTAAAAGTAAAACTAATAAAGATGTTACCAAAAATTTTTTTTACAATATTAAGGAAGTACAATTGGTCGGGTAAATAAACTATCATAATTTGAAATATTTCTTTAATATGTTCTCTATAAATGTGCTAATAAAAATAGTAGTTAACTTATATTAAGTCCCTAAACTATTTACTTAAAAAATTAAATATTTAAACTGATAACAATCATCAATTTTTTTTTTAAACATCTAAATTTCTATCAAGCAATGAAATCTATCCTTTACTTAAATTTGTTAAAACACAATTACAACCTCTTTCGATTTACTTCCCTCTACCCCTCTCTCCTTGCCGTAACACTCATTTGTATATATCTGTATTACTGTCTTCTGTCTCCTCTCTCTTTTCCATTTTTCCTTTTCTTTTTTCCCTACTCCCCTCCCATTTCTATATATCATTTCCGTTAAGTTAACCATCTAAATAGGTCAAGGTCTGGTCACTCCTCCTACCCCAATGTAAAGCACGCTTAAGAGAGATATGAAATTAACCCCTCCCTATACTCTACCTTGTCTCTTTAACTACCCCCCTAATCCCCACCTGTTAAATTACAAAAATTACACTACCCATCAATTTTCAATATCATTTTTCCTTTTATTTCATTGTTGGAAGTGTTACCTGATGATCCGGAGTCCTTTAAAAGGATTTTGGTGAAATAAATCATTGTAATGGAACCTTAAAGTGGTCTCTTTTTCATTATATATATATATATATATATATATATATATATATATATATATATATATATATATATATATATTGGTATAACAGAAATATCCATTTCGAAGCACAAAATTTAAAATGTCATAAATGAACATCACAACAATTTTATTGTAAAAATTATCACCGTTAGAATCAACACATTGTTGACAGTGGCTCGGCTGTGAATTTTTCTTTCATGATAAATCTGGGTTGATGTGAATTGACGGAAGGCTGGAAGGCATTTGCGATCTGCCCCGTATAGATGTACACCTGCAGGCGCACATACAACTTCTATCTGTTTTATGCCACGTGCTTTGTACAGAGTCAAGCAATTTCCTGCAGTGGGATCAGCGCCTCTATATCCATACTACTGGCAAAAATATTTAATAATTTTGATGCATCAGTTCAAAATTGTTCCGCCGCGTTGGTTTGATCAGAATGCAAGAGTTTGAAATTGATTACAGCCTCAGCCAACATTCAAGATCATCTTTTGGATGAATATTTTTTTCTGGGAAGATGAGTCAAAGAAAACCAGTTTGGCAATTATCATACAGAAACAATATTTCATTTATTAGGTTGGTGCAAAAATAATGTCGTTTTCTCACATATGTTACTATGTGAGAAAACGACATTAAAACAACCTAACATAATAAAAACACGATCGCGGATGATTTCTTAAGAGAAAACGCAAATTACAGCTTCAAGCTGCTGAACACCAGTCAATACATGGGGTGTATTTTAACTTTGAGGTTGTATAAGCTGCCCTCAGTTTTGCTTCCAGCGTCTAAGTATTTGTTCCTGGATTTGTCCCTTTGGCAGCCTGACATTCTTCAGACTGAAGTCTTCGGGGTCCAGATAACCAGGAACAAATTTTGGAAGCAACGGCTGACGGTCCGTTGTAAAGATGCCTCTTTTACTCAGCAGCATAATAACCAAATCTATCACAAGGAGCATAATGACACAAAAAGTTTAAAGCCAGTATGACGAGCTAAGTAAGAAAAAGATTGAACCTGGCCCGACAATCCTTCGATTTGAGGCTAAAACTTGAGTAACTTTCGTTTTATTTCTTATTCTCTATCCATACACACGCACACGCGCTCGCGCATGCGCACAAATTTGTTTATTTCCTCTGTTCCTTTTTGAAGATATATTCTCTCTCCGTTATTTTTCACATCCGGTGAAAATAGGGCAACCTCTCTGCTCTCATCCAAAACGATTCCCTTTCTATTTTACCCTACTATATCTCTCTAGACATACATATCTCTTTTCTCCCCTTCTCTTTCTCTCTCTTTCCCCCATATTGAATCTTTATTTTAAATCATAATTAATGTTTCGCTTTTTGCCTGAGCATGAAACATTTTTTTGAATCTGTTTATTATTGAAACCGTTTGGTCTGACGAGACGGAAGTGTAGTATCCGTTTTGTGAAATAAAATATTACCATGGGTTTCTAAATTTTCTGCTTTCATAATTATCATTTGCTCTTTTCTTACAATGGGTACTCTTTGGATTTATATCCTCTCTGAAATTATGCTTATATATATATATATATATATATATATATATATATATATATATAGTAAGTGACTACCTTAAGCAAAGCTATCCATAGTGCTGGCTCGGAAGAAGACCTCAAACCTTGACTCTTGACGTATTTTGCAGCTCTGCCCTCTTGGCAACTCTGTTCATGCCTTTGTGTCTGTAAACATCTCTTTCCTGCCAAGAACCTCCACCCAAGAAAATATTTTTCTGTTATCCTCGAGCGGATTGGAACTCATTCCGTGATTTGCTTCGTGACGTCCGCGGGAATTATGTTCTTAATCATCCTGTTCAAAAATGCGCATCTGAGGTCTTCTCCTGGGTGAAAACCTTCATCAGTGCTTTCATTCAAGCAAGCAAATATCAAGTGATTTAGCGTTCATCTCCTTCGTTTTCACCCGGCTTTAGCATACCGGTACATTGGATTGCAACAGACGTCTTTTTGTCTCAAATCTGACCTCAATGACGCCAGGTTAAAGTTTGCTCATAGAATGAAACAACATGTAGCATCTCAGAAGTCCGGTTCTACAGATTGTTGAAAGTTGTTCACGAGTCTGCTGAACAACCGTATATCCTCAATAGCTCCTCTGTTTTATCAATTTAAAGTCCTAACATCTACAGCAGATAAAGCTGCGTGCTCTGCTCGGAAATTCTCGTTCAACTCAACACTCTACTCATTTGGATTAGCCACACCTTATTTCCCCTTAGAAAAGAGGCTCTACTCAATGATATACGCATAACCCAGACACTGGTCTCAGACATCATTTCTTAGACTCTTATAATGCAAGCAGCCGTGGCAGGATTCTAGCTGTTGTCCTAAAGAAATGTGCCCCTGAGCTGGCTCTAGTTCGCCCCAAACTCTACAACTATTCTCAAGCTGCTTCTTACTTTCGAGGCTCTAATCAATGCTGAAGTGGTTAAGTATCTTACTTCTCACGACCTACTCTCTGACAATCAATATGGCTTCCGATTTGACTGGTCTATTGCTGATGTACTTACGGTTATCACTGACTATGTATATCAAGCTCTTGATAACAACAGCAAAGCTCGAGCTGTGGCTGTAGATATTTCGAAGGCATTTGACAGGGTTTGGCACGCCGGTTTTCTACGTACAGAGCTACGATATTACAGAACGATTGATTGATTTAATTCAGTCATTACTATCAAATCGTAAAATGAAGGTCGTTTTGAACGGGCTCGTTTCCAGACACTTTCACACGAACGCGGATGTCCCCACCTGAAGTCTATATGCAGGGTTCTACACTGTTTCTGGTTCATCCCGTATTCAAATAATAAATGTCTGGCGAGAGCAAGATCAAATAAGGACCAGTGAAAAAGATCAATGTAACATTTGTTTTCGAGTCACACACTAGCATAAACCTGATGTAGATAAGAAAAATTGAAGAAGTGTGCAAACGCCATGATAATAAATTCAAGAGATTCATAGAACGATACATTCGGAGCTTTGCAGGACCAAAAGATTGGTGTTATTGGTTTATGAAAAAGCAAGGTTTATTAATAATGGCTACAAAATGAAGGACTATAATGAAAATATTTCTTGCTTATGAAGGAGAATTTCATTGCCACTGTGGTCGTCTTGCAATCATGGTGGTAACACTCATGTGGTACCACTCGTGGTGGTAACGGAAGCGTCCCCCCGGTTTGCAAGCGGGAAACGAAGGAATCTTACATGATTCTGCGACGTGCCGGTTTCCTGCGCATGAGGAAGGCAAAAAAGACGCGGGAACGGTGAGATGCCTCTCTACTATCGAGGTACCACCCAATAAAAGTGTCAAAGTTTGTCTTAGGAAAAAACGTTCTAGCCTATTGTGCTGATGCAATAAAACTGCCCGGTATTTTTTTTTATATTTAAACAAAAATCCCAATTAAATGAAAAAGATATTCTGAAAATATGTTCAAATGGGGGTACGAAACTGGAATAAAACTTTGTTTTTAGTAACTGTATGGGCCAAGCGTCCTGAGGGACATTTAAGAAAACTTTCTCTTCTGAACTGAAGCCATTGAAATTGTCATTCTTTGTGGAGTGACAAACCAACTGCCACCGGTAGATATGTTTGCGAATAAAGCCATTAAAATAAAACATTGTTACATTTTGGAACAAGTCGATGGGAGATACAAATCATAATTCACACCTATTGGAATTGTGAAGGAGCCGACCACTAAAATGTGTTTGAGTAAGTGAAAAATTCTTACGGAAATATAAAGAGCAATGATTAGTAAGTTTGCCTCGCTGACCGATTGCAACTTAAGAGTGATTTCGTTCCTTGCGGGGTGCCATTTCTAACCTACACTTAGTTTATCGGACAAAAATGTTAGAGCAGAAATTATTGTGAATACTTTTAAGAAGTGTCGCATAAGATTTACCAGTGCCTTGGCTGAACAGAAGACGAACCATTATTTAAACACAGTGTTACTAGAAGTAGTGAGGATCAGGTTTTTCGATGTTGAGAATGACAATGTTTAAATATTTTCATACTGAACATTAATGTTTCTCTTGTTAAACCCTAGTAGTAGACCATGTTTTATAAAATCTGATCCGTTTTCTTTCCTGTTGTGTTGTTTTTGAAATCAAGATATTTTCACTAGTGTGATTCATCGCTTTATGTTCATATATACTGTTAATTTGGTATTTAAATATGCATTAAACGGTGGAGTAATGGATAGCAGCTCGAACTAAGGAATCAGAGTGTCGATTTCGATTTCCAGCCAAATCCAATATATTCACTTACGTGCTTAACCATTTTGGAAAGGTATGAATCCTCTAATTCTTTCCCAGTCATGGGTAAATAGCAGGACACACCGGGGTCTATAGCATTGGATGGTAACTGGTCTACCGCAGAAAGAAATGGCAACCTACTGCGGGAAAAAAATCTGCCTCGTCAGTCATGTATCGAAAGATACATGATCGCTTAAGCGTGTATCACGCATGGCATATAACTGAACATATCGAATGTGTTTTCATATGATTTTATTATATACTTGGAATTCATTCTAAAAATGACGTGCTAAATAGACTAAAACATTTTTCCTGCATTTGTATCAGCTAATAACGGACATGTATCTAATATTCCCGTGAGTTAAAACATTAGATTTTTTTTATTAGAAATTTTATTGACAAAAAGAAAAAAAAAATTATGATTAAATTTTGTTCTCGACAAAATATCCTCCTTTCGCCTTGGTTACTGCAGTACAAATTTTTGGTATTTGTTGCAAAAGTATGAGTTTGATAATTGGTTACCTTCTACTCTTTTTCATCGCATATATAGAATGGAATGATGCAAAAATCAAATCAGTTCTGTGAAATGGAAGAATATCAGTCTAATAGGTTAATGCTAAGTTTCAATCATTTTTGACGAGCCTTTTATTTCTAGAAGTTCATATTATTAGGTTATTCGAAAAATAATGCTAAATTTTAGAATCAACTTGTATTCCTGGATTAATGTATTCAGGATTTAAATAAATCAAATTGGGACCTCTGAACATCTATACATTTCTGATATTGATATACAAGGCTATTTATGACTTTCTAGTCGAGCATTGTCATGAAATAGTATTGCACTTCTTCGTTTAATCAGTTCCAGTTGCATTTTGCTTAAATGAATGTGCATTTCACTCATTTGCAGGCAGTAAATCTCGGCAGTGATGCTCTGGTTAGGTTCGAGAAACCCAATGGCAGGCTACCAGAGAGTCACCATAATCTTTTATTGGCGCAATGCTAGTTTTCGTCATGGTGAAATCTTTAAGCCAATCATTTACGATTGTCATAAAGTATCCATTTTTTTTTCATCAAAAGTCACAATTCGATCAAAAAATGGATCATTCGAATTTCGCAATTGCAGCATCGAACACAATTCAAGCTGTTGAACATTTTCACTTACACTAACATTAAAACAGCATTATTGCATATAAGGATTTTTGTTTGTTTTTTCCGTATATTTTTCTTCATACTGTCGGATCTATATCCATATATTTGCTTACATACTGTCTACTGGAAATACAAACCTGAATTCATTTTATAACACGGAAGACTTCAAGCTTATCCGAAAATACAAGAATATATTGATCTCTGCGCATTCCTATAAGAACAGAAAGGATTTCTTAACTAACTATTTATATGAGAAAATCGTTCCATCGGGCTTATCTCATATTCTGAAATCATCTTCACATATTTCCCTGTCTACATCAAACTCTACTTGGATTTAATAGCACCACCAAACAACATATTACATCCGATGCTTGCATCTACCAAATCTCATGCAGAAACTGTGACTTAAAATATGTGGGCTCGACAAGCGTACATATAAATTTTAGATCAAATAGAATTTCTTTCATTTTTCATTTTTCTTTCAAAATATTCAAATTTAGGAATACGTTTTCACAGCGTCGCCTACGTGGTGACAACGTGACCATGTTTAAAACGGAACGCTGATCGTATAAAACTTTCAGTTATCTGTTTGGATAAGTCTGTTGGAGGTGCTGTACAAAACGACGGAGGTGGACGGCAAAAGTGTCGAGGACCCCCGTAATTTTCCAAAGACTCCAGGTGTCATTACCTGTATCAGAGACTCTGGTGGCTACCTGAAGGTGTGGAGCCACATATTCGAGGCCAGGGATGCCTTTCCGAACATTAAAATGTGCGAATTTGACAACCCCGTCTTAAAGAGATTGCGCAACTTTTGCTCTGGGAGGGTCCCGGTTTTAGTTCACCCCTCCTTATATAGGGCTATTAAATTAATGTACCCTATTGACGTCGGCGGTATTGTCCTGGGCGGTCGTATGACGACTGAATTGGGCACTGGCAGTCTGGGACAATCTGTCGGGGTCCTGCTCAACGCAGATTTCCGCCCCGTATGTGTATAAGGTTTTTGCACTTATTCTTTTTTCTTTTTGCAGGCCTAGACGATGGCAGTTAAGTTAGCTATACTGAATGTGAATGGCTTGAGGGATCGGGGTAAGGCTGCCCGCCTGCTCCGGGACCTGTTGTCTTTTGATGTGGATGTCGCCGCGATCGAAGAGACCCACTTTGTTTGCAGTTCCAATGCGTGTGTGCTGGAGGATGACTTTGTCGTTTATTCAGCATTCGGGGACCGGTCTGCCAGAGGTGTTTCTTTCCTTGTCAGACGTACTCTCGATGCGAAGGTAGACCTTGTGCATACCGATGCAGAGGGCCGGTTGATCGTGGCCGATATTGCCGTGAAAAGTGGTTCGTTCCGGGTCGTTGCGGTTTATGCGCCCAATGACCAGAGGGAGCGGGTCTCGTTCTTTCGGCGGTTGGGGCCGTTCCTGGTGGATTCAACGCGCCTAGTTTTAATGGGGGACTGGAATGCCATCCTGGACCCCAAGTTAGACAGGGGGCGGGGTGCTAGCGGGAGAGGGGCGATCGCAGCTTGGCCGATCTGATCGACGATTATGGTCTCGTCGATAGATACCGGGTCGATCATCCCAAGGGAAAAATGTGGACGTGGGCTCTTAATTGGCCTTTTGACAAGGTGGTTAGCTACCTTGACAGAATGTTAGTGAGAAGAGCCGACATAGAACTACTAGATTGCCCTACGTTCCACTGGGTAGGCTATTCGGATCACAAACTCGTTTGTGCCCGGGTGGCGTTAGACAATAGGCCTAGAATGGCTGGCTACTGGAAGTTCAATCTGTCTTTACTGGACAGGCGGGACTTCCAGGAGCAGCTAACTAGACTAGTGCAGCGGGAGCTAGTGGGGGCGGTTATCGGGAATAGGTGGTGGGAACGCCTTAAATGTAGGATTAGGTCCTTCACCACTGATTTCAGCAAACGGCTCGCTCTAGATAGAGCTGAAAAGGTGAAGACGCTTAAAGCTAGTTATTCCCGGGCGGTTGCTGGGGGCCCTGGATCGATCGAATAGCGAGCGGTACATGGGTCAGGTAATTAGACATAAGTTAAGCAAGATGTCTTCCGAAGCCGTGAACTTGGGCGCAGATCTGCGCAGGGAAGAGGTCCGTCGAGGTGGCGATCGTTACATTCGTGAAGTCAAATCCCCGGAGGGGCGTACTCTTCGGGCCACTGACGACATGTGCGGAGCGTTTCGGCGCCATTTCGAGAACCGGTTTACCAAGGAGCCTGGTCTCCGTGAGGAGGAGTTTCGTAGCTATTTGGCTGACTTTCCTCGGCTTTCGCCGACTGAAGCGGCTAGCTGCGAGGGAGAGATTACGGAGGGCGATGTCTACGCGGTTTTGAAGAAGGTCGGCAGAGGCAAGTCGCCCGGTCTGGATGGTTTGCCCTATGAATTGTACTTGAGGCTGTCGCACATCTTTGTTCCAATTTTGACTGCAGTGTTCAACAACTGGTTTCGGTCGGGGTCCATCCCCAACCGGATCACCAGGGGTGTGATCACTCTGTTGAAAAAGGGCAAAGGTGGTGGGGGGAACCTAGATGATTACAGGCCCATAACTCTGCTAAACACAGAGTTAAAGATTATGGCCAAGATCCTGCAGGAGCGTTTGCAGTCAGTTGCCGAGTCTCTGTTGGGACCTGAGCAGACTTGTTCTGTGAGGGGCCGAACAATTCAGAGCAACCTGCATCTGATCCGCACGATCATAGAGGGTGTAAAAGACGACGAAGAAGCCGCGCTGATCAATTTGGATCAGTCCAAGGCATTTGATAGGGTCGACCATCGCTACCTTGCAGCTGTCCTGCAGGCCGCTGGATTCGCACCCAACTTCTGCCGCTGGATTAGCCTCCTGTATCGCTCCCCCAGTGCGGTGGTACAGGTGAACGGAAGGCTGTCGGACGCGTTCGTGCTGTCTAGGTCGGTTCGTCAGGGTTGTCCGCTGTCGCCTCTCCTTTATGCTTTGGCGTTGGAGCCTCTCCTTCGCCGGCTGAAGGACGAGACCGGCAGTCCGGCCCTACGTGGAATTGCCGTTCCTGGAGGGTCTCGAGCCAGGGTTTCCGCGTACGCCGATGACGTATCTGCTTTCGTGTCGTCCCGCAACGACATTGAGGTGGTACAGAAGGCGCTTGATCGGTACGAGAAGGTGACAGGGGCCAAAATAAACCGCGACAAGTCGTCCGGCTTGCGGTTAGGTGCCTGGAAGGGGGTCGCTCTTCCGGGCCGCTTCGGTTGGACAGACGGTCCTGTCCGCATTCTTGGAGTGTGGTTTGGGCCTGACCTCCAGCTGGAGAAGAATTGGTCTGAAGTACGAGCAAAGGTCGATTCCGCCGGTCAGACTTGGAATCGACGGAGGTTGTCCGTGAAGGGCAGGGCGGAGGTGTGTGCTACATACATTTTCCCCCTGATTCTTTATCGATTGTCCGTACTTCCTCTCTGTAAGACTCACAAGAAGGCGCTCGAGCAATCGCTATCCTCCATTTTATGGAGGGGACGCGGGAATCGGGTCGACAGACGAGTCTGCACTAAACGTCCGTGTCATGGGGGGCTGGGAATGCCGCACCTGCCGAGTCACATCCGTGCCTCTAGGTTGGCTTTCCTACGCCGTGCATTGACTGGAGGAGATCCGATTCTGGAGGGGATTGTTAGGGACGCGTTCCCTGGCCTTACCATCAGTCCCCCCATCTCGCGGGTTGAGCGCGGTCGTAAACCCCGGGATCAATCGGTTTTCCTTCGCGAGTGTCGGTCGGCCTTGAGGGCCGTTCCCCGGTCCAGTGACCTTTCTCGGCCTAGGAAGGTCTTCTATCGTGAATTAGTGGAGAGGCCCGCGAAGGATCTCCTACGAGATACGCTCGGCTTGTCGGAGGAGGAGTACTGCTCCTACTGGTCTTGGGCGCCAGCGGCGGATTACCTCAGTAACCCTGAGTTTTCGCTTAGCTGGCGATTGGCTCGGAATCGGCTGCCTCTCAACGACAAGGCTTTCATATGGGGCTTGGCGGATTTGCCAGACTGTGAACGGTGTGGCCTTGGCTTAGAGGAAACGGCTGCGCACGCCTTCTACCATTGCCCCCAGGTCCGCCCCTTATGGGACCATGTCGGCGAGCTGACGGCTCGTCTCGCTCCCGAACAGCTTGTGTCCATTGATCGCGCATACGCGTGTGACAATGTGTCGCCCCCGTATTCCGGGATGAAACGGATGGTGTTTCTGACGCTGATGGCCACGGCTCGAATGGTGATTTGGACGACGCGAAAGGAGGAAGTCTTGCGAGGCAATCGTCTTTCTCATTCGGATCTGATTCGATTCTTTGAGCATCAGCTCAAGATGAAGATTAGATCGGATAGAAAACGATTGCATTCGACAGTCTTTAGCGAAAGGTGGGTAAAAGAAGCGAGCTTGCTTCGTGTGAACGGGGCTAGCCTTGATTTTCTCTTCTAGGTCAACCTATTGCACATCGGGGTGGCTTCCTGTGGAACCCTCCCCTTGGTTAGGTTAGACAAGCTTCAGTGTACCTAGTTAATGTGAGTAAGTGTTGTTCCTGGCCTGCATCCCGGCCGTTCTTTGGTTATGATCCAAGTCGATATTCCCATCCTCCCCAGTTTGTTTTGACCCCCGCCCCATTTTCATCTCGACTGGGTCAGTTTTATATTTTCCCATTCCAGCCTAATATTTTATACTTTTTCCCACTCCCTTAGCGAGAGCGTCTCTTGATTTTGTCCCCTGGGCAGAATACAGCGGCCTCTCTGTTTTATGGGTTGGACGGTCCCTACTAACATCAATTATGTTTAGTTTGTATTTGTGTTTATTTTAAGTTTATTATTGGGTTCATTTCCCTCCCCTCTCATTTTATCATTATTAGAATTGTATATATATATATCATCATTAGAATTTTCATGGTATGGGGCGCGATTTTGGTAGGTCTCCCTTGAGAGCACGTGGTATTATGGTGGTTGAAGGATTGTTTGGTGATGGACGAGTTCTTTTGGTGAATGTGTAAAATGTAATGTACGAATGGGTCGCGAATCTGATTATCTAGGTATAAGATAGTTAGTGTTGACCAGCCTCTACCCCTCCCCTTTATTGGCCTTGTGCCACAATTTGTACTTTTTGTTCAAATAAATACCAGTCTGTTGGAGGTGCTGTACAAAACGACGGAGGTGGACGGCAAAAGTGTCGAGGACCCCCGTAATTTTCCAAAGACTCCAGGTGTCATTACCTGTATCAGAGACTCTGGTGGCTACCTGAAGGTGTGGAGCCACATATTCGAGGCCAGGGATGCCTTTCCGAACATTAAAATGTGCGAATTTGACAACCCCGTCTTAAAGAGATTGCGCAACTTTTGCTCTGGGAGGGTCCCGGTTTTAGTTCACCCCTCCTTATATAGGGCTATTAAATTAATGTACCCTATTGACGTCGGCGGTATTGTCCTGGGCGGTCGTATGACGACTGAATTGGGCACTGGCAGTCTGGGACAATCTGTCGGGGTCCTGCTCAACGCAGATTTCCGCCCCGTATGTGTATAAGGTTTTTGCACTTATTCTTTTTTCTTTTTGCAGGCCTAGACGATGGCAGTTAAGTTAGCTATACTGAATGTGAATGGCTTGAGGGATCGGGGTAAGGCTGCCCGCCTGCTCCGGGACCTGTTGTCTTTTGATGTGGATGTCGCCGCGATCGAAGAGACCCACTTTGTTTGCAGTTCCAATGCGTGTGTGCTGGAGGATGACTTTGTCGTTTATTCAGCATTCGGGGACCGGTCTGCCAGAGGTGTTTCTTTCCTTGTCAGACGTACTCTCGATGCGAAGGTAGACCTTGTGCATACCGATGCAGAGGGCCGGTTGATCGTGGCCGATATTGCCGTGAAAAGTGGTTCGTTCCGGGTCGTTGCGGTTTATGCGCCCAATGACCAGAGGGAGCGGGTCTCGTTCTTTCGGCGGTTGGGGCCGTTCCTGGTGGATTCAACGCGCCTAGTTTTAATGGGGGACTGGAATGCCATCCTGGACCCCAAGTTAGACAGGGGGCGGGGTGCTAGCGGGAGAGGGGGCGATCGCAGCTTGGCCGATCTGATCGACGATTATGGTCTCGTCGATAGATACCGGGTCGATCATCCCAAGGGAAAAATGTGGACGTGGGCTCTTAATTGGCCTTTTGACAAGGTGGTTAGCTACCTTGACAGAATGTTAGTGAGAAGAGCCGACATAGAACTACTAGATTGCCCTACGTTCCACTGGGTAGGCTATTCGGATCACAAACTCGTTTGTGCCCGGGTGGCGTTAGACAATAGGCCTAGAATGGCTGGCTACTGGAAGTTCAATCTGTCTTTACTGGACAGGCGGGACTTCCAGGAGCAGCTAACTAGACTAGTGCAGCGGGAGCTAGTGGGGGCGGTTATCGGGAATAGGTGGTGGGAACGCCTTAAATGTAGGATTAGGTCCTTCACCACTGATTTCAGCAAACGGCTCGCTCTAGATAGAGCTGAAAAGGTGAAGACGCTTAAAGCTAGTTATTCCCGGGCGGTTGCTGGGGGCCCTGGATCGATCGAATAGCGAGCGGTACATGGGTCAGGTAATTAGACATAAGTTAAGCAAGATGTCTTCCGAAGCCGTGAACTTGGGCGCAGATCTGCGCAGGGAAGAGGTCCGTCGAGGTGGCGATCGTTACATTCGTGAAGTCAAATCCCCGGAGGGGCGTACTCTTCGGGCCACTGACGACATGTGCGGAGCGTTTCGGCGCCATTTCGAGAACCGGTTTACCAAGGAGCCTGGTCTCCGTGAGGAGGAGTTTCGTAGCTATTTGGCTGACTTTCCTCGGCTTTCGCCGACTGAAGCGGCTAGCTGCGAGGGAGAGATTACGGAGGGCGATGTCTACGCAGTTTTGAAGAAGGTCGGCAGAGGCAAGTCGCCCGGTCTGGATGGTTTGCCCTATGAATTGTACTTGAGGCTGTCGCACATCTTTGTTCCAATTTTGACTGCAGTGTTCAACAACTGGTTTCGGTCGGGGTCCATCCCCAACCGGATCACCAGGGGTGTGATCACTCTGTTGAAAAAGGGCAAAGGTGGTGGGGGGAACCTAGATGATTACAGGCCCATAACTCTGTTAAACACAGAGTTAAAGATTATGGCCAAGATCCTGCAGGAGCGTTTGCAGTCAGTTGCCGAGTATCTGTTGGGACCTGAGCAGACTTGTTCTGTGAGGGGCCGAACAATTCAGAGCAACCTGCATCTGATCCGCACGATCATAGAGGGTGTAAAAGACGACGAAGAAGCCGCGCTGATCAATTTGGATCAGTCCAAGGCATTTGATAGGGTCGACCATCGCTACCTTGCAGCTGTCCTGCAGGCCGCTGGATTCGCACCCAACTTCTGCCGCTGGATTAGCCTCCTGTATCGCTCCCCCAGTGCGGTGGTACAGGTGAACGGAAGGCTGTCGGACGCGTTCGTGCTGTCTAGGTCGGTTCGTCAGAGTTGTCCGCTGTCGCCTCTCCTTTATGCTTTGGCGTTGGAGCCTCTCCTTCGCCGGCTGAAGGACGAGACCGGCAGTCCGGCCCTACGTGGAATTGCCGTTCCTGGAGGGTCTCGAACCAGGGTTTCCGCGTACGCCGATGACGTATCTGCTTTCGTGTCGTCCCGAAACGACATTGAGGTGGTACAGAAGGCGCTTGATCGGTACGAGAAGGTGACAGGGGCCAAAATAAACCGCGACAAGTCTTCCGGCTTGCGGTTAGGTGCCTGGAAGGGGGTCGCTCTTCCGGGCCGCTTCGGTTGGACAGACGGTCCTGTCCGCATTCTTGGAGTGTGGTTTGGGCCTGACCTCCAGCTGGAGAAGAATTGGTTTGAAGTACGAGCAAAGGTCGATTCCGCCGGTCAGACTTGGAATCGACGGAGGTTGTCCGTGAAGGGCAGGGCGGAGGTGTGTGCTACATACATTTTCCCCCTGATTCTTTATCGATTGTCCGTACTTCCTCTCTGTAAGACTCACAAGAAGGCGCTCGAGCAATCGCTATCCTCCATTTTATGGAGGGGACGCGGGAATCGGGTCGACAGACGAGTCTGCACTAAACGTCCGTGTCATGGGGGGCTGGGAATGCCGCACCTGCCGAGTCACATCCGTGCCTCTAGTTTGGCTTTCCTACGCCGTGCACTGACTGGAGGAGACCCGATTCTGGAGGGGATTGTTAGGGACGCGTTCCCTGGCCTTACCATCAGTCCCCCCATCTCGCGGGTTGAGCGCGGTCGTAAACCCCGGGATCAATCGGTTTTCCTTCGCGAGTGTCGGTCGGCCTTGAGGGCCGTTCCCCGGCCCAGTGACCTTTCTCGGCCTAGGAAGGTCTTCTATCGTGAATTAGTGGAGAGGCCCGCGAGGGATCTCCTACGAGATACGCTCGGCTTGTCGGAGGAGGAGTACTGCTCCTACTGGTCTTGGGCGCCAGCGGCGGGTTACCTCAGTAACCCTGAGTTTTCGCTTAGCTGGCGATTGGCTCGGAATCGGCTGCCTCTCAACGACAAGGCTTTCATATGGGGCTTGGCGGATTTGCCAGACTGTGAACGGTGTGGCCTTGGTTAGAGGAAACGGCTGCGCACGCCTTCTAACATTGCCCCCAGGTCCGCCCCTTATGGGACCATGTCGGCGAGCTGACGGCTCGTCTCGCTCCCGAACAGCTTGTGTCCATTGATCGCGCATACGCGTGTGACAATGTGTCGCCCCCGTATTCCGGGATGAAACGGATGGTGTTTCTGACGCTGATGGCCACGGCTCGAATGGTGATTTGGACGACGCGAAAGGAGGAAGTCTTGCGAGGCAATCGTCTTTCTCATTCGGATCTGATTCGATTCTTTGAGCATCAGCTCAAGATGAAGATTAGATCGGATAGAAAACGATTGCATTCGACAGTCTTTAGCGAAAGGTGGGTAAAAGAAGCGAGCTTGCTTCGTGTGAACGGGGCTAGCCTTGATTTTCTCTTCTAGGTCAACCTATTGCACATCGGGGTGGCTTCCTGTGGAACCCTCCCCTTGGTTAGGTTAGACAAGCTTCAGTGTACCTAGTTAATGTGAGTAAGTGTTGTTCCTGGCCTGCATCCCGGCCGTTCTTTGGTTATGATCCAAGTCGAGATTCCCATCCTCCCCAGTTTGTTTTGACCCCCGCCCCATTTTCATCTCGACTGGGTCAGTTTTATATTTTCCCATTCCAGCCTAATATTTTATACTTTTTCCCACTCCCTTAGCGAGAGCGTCTCTTGATTTTGTCCCCTGGGCAGAATACAGCGGCCTCTCTGTTTTATGGGTTGGACGGTCCCTACTAACATCAATTATGTTTAGTTTGTATTTGTGTTTATTTTAAGTTTATTATTGGGTTCATTTCCCTCCCCTCTCATTTTATCATTATTAGAATTGTATATATATATATCATCATTAGAATTTTCATGGTATGGGGCGCGATTTTGGTAGGTCTCCCTTGAGAGCACGTGGTATTATGGTGGTTGAAGGATTGTTTAGTGATGGACGAGTTCTTTTGGTGAATGTGTAAAATGTAATGTACGAATGGGTCGCGAATCTGATTAGCTAGGTATAAGATAGTTAGTGTTGACCAGCCTCTACCCCTCCCCTTTATTGGCCTTGTGCCACAATTTGTACTTTTTGTTCAAATAAATACCAGTCTTGTTCTTGTGTCCATCGTCTTTGTCATGTTAAATTTGATAATGTTAATTATATTTTATATTTTATATTGAATATGTCCTGAAGATGGTTTATTGACCGAAACGTCCGACGTCGACATATTAACATTAAAACACTATTATTACATATAAGGATTTTTGTTTGTTTTTTCCGTATATTTTTCTTCACTAACTTTATTTGGAACCGATTTATCGAGTTTCTTCACGTTAGCAATTTTCTTGAGATTGTCTGAAGCCCATTTTTCTTGGATTTTGACGTGAGTTTTTTTAGATAGTTACTGTGAATTGCAGATATACATCCTCTACGACCTTGAATTTCAAGATTTCTACGCCATTGCGAAACTTCAGAAACCAGCAGCATACTGTCCGACCATAAGTCGTATATTATCCTATGCTTTGTTAATATCACCAGCATTTTGAGAAGCAATTTGATTAAACTTGAACTCATGCGAAAATGTAAACGCATCTCTTTTTTCATGTTCAAAATGAGGGCTATATAATACATTCTGAAAGAGAGTGATATGAAATAAGAAGATAGAATAATTACAGATGAATATTAAGATATTTTTGGTCATCTACTATTATCTAGAAGAAAAAAGTTTATTCATCAATAGGGCATTATTTTGCGAACAGTCTAATATTTATTCATAAAATATATTTTATTTCTAGATGAAAGTATTTTCTTTTTATTTACTCTAAACATTCACCACTTTTCAACTAACTGTTCATTTTATGGCAGAAAATCGATTTCGCTCTTTATTTCATGAATTCTTCGAGGGTTATTTTATATTTTGAAACTAGAACTGTTGACCAGACAAAGTGGGCTCAATGGAGCGAGACAAATGATAATGAGAATTGATGGACGCATCAATATTTCTTATCATCCACTCTCATCTATCTATCTATCTATCTATCTATCTATTATAAAATCAGATAGCAGACGGCTAAAAGTATTTTAAGATTTTCTTAGTTTTCATGAAAAAATGAGAACCTGGATTAAGACAAAATATAAAGAGTCTATAAAATGATGTATACGTTACTTTAAGGCGCTGAATATTCGGTAGTCTATTAGTGTCCACTAAACCTCCTCGAAAATTGTTCTTTTTTTCTGCGTTATTCTCAATATGAACTGGGGTGACTTCATTATTAACCCCAGTTATCAAGTAAGTGCCACAAGCGTGGAAACTATGTTGCAAAAAACATTTCTGGGTTGGGCATGCGATGTGTGGTGGATGGAAGGTTATCATCTACCAATAAGCTTTCTATTGAGCGGGCAGACAGCTGACCGAAAAAAAAAAAACAACATGTCGGTTGTCATTGTCAGCTGTTATTTGTAGCTAAGCATTGTCAGTGCACAGGAGGAGATATAAACAAGGAGACATGGTGGCACAAATTCTTCCAAACTATCTGAATCAAACCCTACAACAAAATCCGAAGAGAAGAAGCAACACCAGAAGAGTGGTGATATTTCCGGCGGTTAAACGTTCTCCTGCACTCACTGCAGGTGAAAAAAAAAACTTACCAGCTCCATGTTAACCTGATCAGACATCTTTTATGTATTCTGTTTAGGGTGGGGGCGATCATTGTTCTATAAAACTTTCTATCCTTTGTAGCTCCTAACAATTTTTTTTATTACCCTTCTACTTACCTGTACTGACATCCATTTACACAAATGTATTAGGTAAATTACTCGGTGTTTCTATCTGTTCTGTGAGTGTTATATTCTACAAGCCCGCTTTCTTCATTATGTATCTCAGAAATTTCAACATGCCTCTCTAATGAAAATCTTTCGTTTATAGACATGATATGATGTAAACCTTTTTCAGGTCATCATTTCATCTGATATTTTCAACTAATATTGCTATTACTGATGTTCTTAAATACTTATTTGCAATGAGGTTCAACGTGAAAAGACCCAAGAGCCACTCGAAGTAGAGAATAACAGACTTACTCTGTATTTTCTATCTGCTGAATATCAATCAAATAACATTCTGAAGGGTTACTAACAGAAATAAGTAGTTCACAACGGAGGCATATTCAATACAGCAATGATTAGATCATAATCATCATTAGTTTCATGGCTGGGTTTTGTCCTAGGATTGCAGGTGAGCAGGTGATCACTTACCGTCATATGCTTCGGTTGCATCAATGAGACATGACCTTTCCAGCTGATTATTTGTTGTACATGAATCCGTTCGTTCATTTATTCGTTGTTTTACACACACGTATATATATATATATATATATATATATATATATATATATATATATATATATATATATATATATATATATATATGAGATGTATATTAAAGTGCAATACGTTTTAGTGCAACTCGTTTGGTCCTTTACGTTTGTCTTTTTCGACGTGACCACATATGCACACGAAAGAGAGACTGGAAGTTTTAAAATTAGAAAAAAAAAAAACAAAGCATTTTTTAATGGATTTTGGGTATATAATCTAGCCAATATCGAAAACTTTTCCACTTTGTCACGAATCTTTCCTCCAAAATTGTTCTTCATATATAAAAAATGTATATATCATTATCCCATCTATATACAGGGTGCGATGGATAAACTGTCGTTTAAATTACGCAATAAATAACACTCATATATCACTGTAACAGATATATTTACCAAAATTACGCCAAAATATCTTCAGTAATAATCAAGCTAAAGCAAGAAAGCGTTTTAAAATGATGAATAATTGTCTTGATATCTTAGCAAATAGTAAAGAGTGAATTTATTCAATAAAATCGTTATTGGCTTCAACCACGGCCTCCAGATGACTTCGGAATATTCTGCATCTCATCTGGGCGGTCTACTTTTCCAAGTTGGTCAATGCTGCCATAATCCTTGACTTCAGTTTATGTTTGGTCTTACAAGAAATTTTGTTGGTCTCTCGTTCAACTGCGCCCCACATATAATAATCTAGGGGGTTGCTGTGTGGGGAGTTAGGAGGGTAGTTTTAAGGGGTGATGTCGTCGCAAAAATTGTCTGAGAGCCATGACTGGGTTCTCATATTTGTGTGGCATGGTGCAGATTCCTGTTGCTATACATATGGTCTTTCAGCAGCCACCCTTTGTGTTAAGATTGAGGTCTTGTGAGAAGAGGAATGGAGGTATAACGTAGCCATCATTAGTTATCACTTCAAACATCTTCGTAATGACCATTATACTCATCCATATCTTTCCAAATCCTCTGCAATGTCCTCAGATTTATTCTCTTTTTCTCACAGACAGTGCCCAACTGAGTTTACTGTATTGTGCTGTGGACAAAATAAAAAACAATCTATCATTATAGCAATTCATCAAGTCTAGAAGAAGCCTCAATAGAATGCAGAAAGCTCTGAACGGCTGTTTCCTCCTGTTTTGGGACTTATCAGCAGTAACTAGATTCTAACCCGGGCTGTTTCGATAAAAGCGTCATACCAATTGTACCAAAGGGCCTCGGTGACGAAGAAGAAACTGAATAGACTTGATATAGAGCCGCTACTCACAAATTCCTTGGTGATATTCATTCAAGTATTCAAAACCCAACGGATTGTGCCCCAACATTCACGTTTTTCCTTTTTCCTTAGACGCTCCATTACAGAGCATTAGTTGGGTCAAGCAAGGATATACAAGTAATAAAATTTCGAGGATTTAGGAAAATCATTATAGTAATTCATCGAGTCTTCTGTGTCACCGAGGCCAGTTGGTAGTAACAAATTCTCCTGACTGCGACATCACTGTGCTAAATGGAGCACAACTGACGTCACACAAAAGCCGGCCATTTAGATATTCCCTCTCCCACTTAAATAGAAATGGTCAGAGGTGATATGCTTTGCTTTGTTTATTCTTATGATTTATCAACATTTTGTGGGTTATTTAAATCCAAAACAATTTATATTGTAAGTATTTTTTGCGAGTGAATATTGCATTAACACTTTTTTGAGAATAGCAATGGTTTTTCCAGATACAAGTCCTATTAGATGGGTAAAAGAATTCATATCTTTTCCTAAGCTATTTGTGCTTGAGTTTAACGAAAGCGAACTAGTAAGACTAGACTTTCTTCATCAAACCAAAAGGTATGTGATTTCTGGAAGTGTTTCGTTAATTCACTGAAGTTAAATGAATTATTTCTTATTTCTTTAAAAATTTAAGAATCTTATGAAATTATTACATTGGAAAATATTCTCGCATCTATTTTCTGTTTGGCTAAGAAATCAAGACAATTATTCATCATTTTAAAACGCTTTCATGCTTTAGCCCGATTATTACTGAATTGGCAATTTTCTGGATCTCCAACATTCTTCGAGAATGTTAGTCGGTCTAATATTTTTAATCCTTTATATTGGCTGTAAAATTCTAGGATTATTATTTGAATGCAGGATATAACTTCTGTTTTTGTATAATACCAACATAATCTTCGATCGCATTCATATTTATTAATTAATAATTATAAAATACATTTTCTTTATTTTACTCAAACACGCATTCTCCATTTTCTGCCTGCTTCAGGGAGTAAACAAACGGATTTTGATTAAATCGAGTCAATATTCTATGACGTCACCTAAATTTAGAATTGTTCAAGTAATATGGACATAGTTCTTGAAGTAAATCAAGGGAAAAAGTCAGAAGCACTTATATCAGTTGGTGAACTGAATTCGGCATTTCTTGAAATTAATCGGTCTTCAAACATGTCTCCCAGGAGTCACATAATCTCTCTCGCGGTATGGACAGTCGATCCATCTTGTTATCACCAAGCACCAGTGTGTCTTGAACAGCTAGACCGATAAATTGCGCTAACATTTTCGAGTTATTGGATGCTAGTTATCGTTGCTTCTCATTCATGGACGTGTACAGACCGATTAAACCCAGTCACTTTGAATGGAGATAACTCAGTGACGCTTGATGGATGATTGTGGATAGCCCCAAATTCTCTGTTTTGTTTATAGAGGAAAATATTCAGGTAAAATGAGCTTCATCACCCAATAATAATTTTAAAAATCATTGTCTTCTCTAGCCATTTGTTGAAAAACTGTATAATCAAGAGTTCTCTGGCAATTTATCGGCTTTATAATCTTACGGACTCGCTGTAAAGGCAATGGAGCGATATGGAGCTCTCGGGACCGACGTCGAATCATTTTGAAGAATTTTACTCAATGCTTTTCTCGAAACAAACCCTATTTGGGGTCGAATGGAATGTCGTTTTCTGATTCATGACAATTTCATCACAGATCCTTGTTGGAATTGGCCAATTAGACAGATGTATGTCAATTTAGAAAGTGGATACCACATTTGATAAGCATGTGTGAGTATTTATGGGCATTCGATTTTAGTAATAAACGTCGACACTTACGATTTTTTGTGTGAAATATTAAGAGTTAATATCTGAAACAAAAAGAAAAATTATGGGAACTTGTTATGGATTTTTTGAATTTTTGTATAATGTTGTAAAATTCAGTTTTTTGGCGAGAATGCAATCGCTTAAACCTGCGTTCTAACGGTTGTCTTTGGTATTCCTGTTGGACTTTGTACACGCTTCCACTTCTTGGTGTTTGTCTATGAAATCTTAAGTTCATCTTGGTTATCTCAAGCTATAAATTTTATGCGTTGTCTGAGGGTTGAGTTATCTCCGAATAGTATATAGGCAGTTTTTTTTAACCTGCTTATTTTCAAATACCATTTTCTCTCTTATTTGCCAACATTTTATAAAAGTTGATGTGCCTGTTCTACCATGAACACACAGTCAGCCATAACAGATTTTAACATGTCTCCACTTATTCCAGGTTTTTATATTCCGCAAGGCTTATTTTTAGTTGACAGCTGGAGTTAAATTTATTGTTTTTGGACACTTCTTTCTTTTCATATTTTTTCATGTTTTCAAAGTTGGTTTTGCAGATCAATATTTCTGTAATAAATTAGATCATTACCAGGTCCCACGGAATTGTGGCGTATTACGTATTTTACGCGTGTGAGAAAATAATTCTATAAAATTATACCATGTATGAAAAATATAAAATTTATTCATTTATTATTTAAAAATGTTATATCGGAAAACGAATCCAATTGATATATTTCTTTCCTCAGCAATAGTAGTAGTAGTAGTAGTGGTTAATTCAGCACCTTAAAATTTAATTTACTTTTAATTTGACTATTTGTCTTATTCGTTCTTCGTTAATTTCTCTTATTATTATTACAGTTAAAGTAACACTACAAATAAATAAATAAAACCCTAACGAGCTCGCGTAATGAAGACGGTAACTACTGTAAGAACGTGGCAAGAATTAAAGTTGAAATGTCGTTAAGAATTATGCACGTGTGTGCTGAAGAAAAATCAATCGAGTTGCATTTTAATGAATATATGCACATTGAATTAAATATTTCACGGTTTTCCTAACAAGATGACCTAATGAAAGAAAATGTGGAAATAATTTAACAGTTGAAACAGCGTGTTAATTAATGAGAAATGAAATCTTTTTTTCCGAAAGTGCATGCAGGTGTTTTTCTTACTGGCGATGCATTTTGCGTTTAACAGTAATATTAAGTAAACAAAGAAACATTTAATTGAAAACATATGCTTTCTAATTAAAATAATTCACTAAACCAATATATTGTAAAACAACAATTTTTATAGCTGACTGAATTGATTTTCCTTCTAATCTATTTATCAGTTCATGATTTAAATAAATCCGAATTTTTATGTAAGAGGAAATGATAGACGATATGTCTACATTAAGTAACATTTTATTACATTGGAATATTTAGTACACAATTTGTATTTTGTATTAATTATATATATATATATATATATATATACATATATATATATATATATATATATATATATATATATATACATATATATATATATATATATATATATATATATATAAAATTTATAATTCAGATTTCTTAACATCTATTTTCATTTAAAAAAAAACATTGTTCGATACAACAATCAAGAATATTATAATTGTACTTTCTAAAATATAATATCATCGCAACATCGAAATTTCCATGTTTCAAAATTGAAACTTCAAATTCAATCATAAAAATTAAACTTAAAAGATAAAGTTCCATTCCATTATTAAGCGATGAGTATCGCTTGATAATGAAACAAACCACCTGAAGATAGCATAGAATTCGAAACCGCGCGGTAGCGTGCTCTGGTCACATATATATATATATATATATATATATATATATATATATATATATATATATATATATATTAATCAGCATCAGTCTATGTGAGGCAGTAAATTCATTAAGTACACAAGCGGTTTACAAGGTGTGGAAGAATTAAGAACAGAAACATTATTAACGACGGTGGAGAGGAAAGAGTAATCAGGAAGACAGTAGATAGCGATTGACAGTGCATTTTAATTTATTGTTATCTCGAAAGCATAGAGCTGGATAGAGCTTACGATTACATCTAGCTAGCTCAAATGTAAATTGTTGATATCTCAATGTCAGTCATAAATCTAGGAAAGTGTTCATTCGAAAAATTATCATGAATGTATTTCTAGAAAAGACACAGAAAAGCAAACTTATGACGGTGGAAATGAGGATGAATCCGAGCCGCCAGATCGAGACCAATAATATTGCCGATTCTTCTACTCGCACGACACAGGGAATCAATTTCCTTAGCTGCTGGTCTAGCAATGGACTTAGCATGATCTTTACACTTCATGTCAGCTGAGAATATTATCCCGAAAAGGAGAAACGAGTTACTTTCCTTAGAAGCAGAAAGGGGTCTCTCAGATTATATATATATATATATATATATATATATATATATATATATATATATGCTGATCAAAATATAGTTTTAAGCTGCAAAGATGTGTAAATACAAAAGTGTCCACTATATATATATATATTAAATTTTTCAATATTTCATAAGAGCAACTGTAAAAATACTTGTCATTTACATTTCTAGAAAACAAAAGAAGTTAAATAAAAAATCTACGCGTTAAATACAATTTAAATAATAAATATATTGCCGCGTTTTATTTGAAAAAATTAAAATAAAGAGAAATTATGTTTCTAGCAGAAGCACCTAAAATTTGGAAAAAATGTCCCTATATGAAAGATTTTCCTGTTGCCAAATAATTCTGTTTTATACATACATACATACATACATACATACATACATATATATATATATATATATATATATATATATATATATATATATATAATTATTATTATTATAAGTTGCATCATACATTGAGATCTTACACGGACTAAAATTCTCTCTGGAATAATCCTTAACAATTATATATATATATATATATATATATATATATATATGCTGCATATATATATATATATATATATATATATATATATATATATATATATATATATATATATATATATCTATATATATGCTGTATATCTATTTCAAGTATGGTTCATTAAATAATAGATATGTTATGTCTATTTTTTGTTATAATAATCCGTTCTAGTTCTCTAGTTATCTTCTTGGTGGTAAGTTGAAATTAATCACGGAAGAAGCCGTAGTTCTTGTTAACCGAATTACTTTCGATATTCTCCGAAATCATCCTAAAGTGTGAATTGCGAATTCAAACTTAATGTAATTGTAATAGTTGTGCTTGTGATTTTTGTAAAGACACGTTCTTTTATATGTCCTCTGTTATAATTAAAACTATTTTAATATTAATCATTGTGGTTAAGATGTTTTGTAAACAAGCGTTCTCAGTGCAAGATAGGTAACCAGAGACGGTAAATTGCAATATTCGTAATAAATCGCCTTCAATGTTGGTTGGTTGATTTTGATATCGAGGGCCTCGAGTATTTGAAATTTTTGTTTAATTTTCTCATCTTGTATTATATTGGTGTTATCAAAAAGTATTTTCTGATGTTGTGAAGGTGGACAGGAATGTGTATTTAAATATTGTGCGATAGCATAACGCATAAGACGTCATGATAATGTTGTAGCCAACGTATGTCAGAGATACAAGATCCAAAAGAATATTTAAAACTCTATTCACTTTTGTAAAACACCACTTAACGGAGAAGAACTATTGCGTTGGTTGTATTAAACTTATTATAGTATATAATTAGTTCTGTTTTATTTTTATTTTATTTTTTTTTTACTAGGATCATTGTGGAATATATATGAGATTTTTTAGGATTTTTTTCATCTTGTTTATAGTTATAATTCATTTGATTACAGTATATTAGGTTAATATGTTTAGGATTATTTGAGGAAGTATTATGTTCCATTTGATATATGTTACTCTTTCCAGTGACTCGTCTAATTTCTTCATCACTGGTGTAATTATAAAAGTCATTATTAATGAGAGTTTATTTAATTTTTTTTTTCAATTCAGTGTAGAAATTCTTTCCCGTGGAAAAGTTACCTTTTGTATGATTTATTAAATTCTTTATAAGAGCTCTTTTGTAAAAGTCAGGACATTCACTTTTATCGCACGAGATTATATTAGTTGTTTTTATATCTGAAGGTAGTAAATGTTTTATTATTAATGTCTATCGATGCAACAAAAAAAGAATTTTATTGTTATTGTTAAGTTCATATGTCAAGTTAAGAACGAGTTTTTTCAGAATTTTCTTGTAGTTCGTTTATTTCATCTATGTTTTCCACTAAGACGAGAATATCATCCACATATTTTAGGTCGATGGAAGGTTTTTAGTGGTGTTAAATACGTGATTTTCAAGGTTAGCCATGTAGAAGTTACTAAATGTTGGTCCACGAACTGAACCGATGGAAACGCCATCACGTTCTACGTAGATGTTATTTTGGGGGTCATAGAAGGAAACCTCAGTGGTATGGTCAATATAGTTTTCATAATATATTGCGTTGAATTTTTAGTGAAGCGATAAATGGATTGTTGTAAATATTCTTTATAATTACATCAATTGTTTCCTTAGCTGGGACATTAGTAAATAAAATTTCAACATCAATTGAGGCTATGGTTTCGTTATTAGTTTTTTTTTTGCTTTTAAGATTAGTTCATGAGTTGATTTAATACTCTATTTACTAAGTATGTGTGGTGTAATGAGTTGGTTAATGATTTTGGTTAATTGATAAACCGGAGCGGGGATTTGGGTTATGATGGGACGGAGAGGGAAGATAGTTTTTATGTATTTTTATAGTTCCATGTATCCTGGTTTGTAGTCTCTGATTATTTAGGAGAGATTTAAGTTGTCCTGCTTTGCGCTGTAGGCTGTGATTGGTGTATTAGTTTTTAAATTCAGTTGTTAATTAGGATTTTTGTTGACTTTTAAAAAATTTAGTATGACTGTCGAGTACTTTCTGCAATTTCGAATTATAATCGGATTTCCTTAATACAACAAAATATAGTTTTATCTGATTTTTTAATAGTTATTACATAGCTCCTTGGCACTGACTTTTAATTGTATTTTTAAGAGTGTCGAACTATTTTCACCTTGTCGTGTCGGTTTTTTATTGCTTCAATTTTTAGCAAGTCACGAATGTCTAGATTTGTTTTATAATTTCTTATTGTTCTTCAAGCTTTTGCATATATGAGGAAAATATATAGTAAAGTGAAAACGGTTTTGTTATTTTATTTTTTTTTATTCTGGTCGAAGGTGTTGAATCATCGCCGTTAGTAAATATTGTAGATAATTATGCCGTAATCTCAGAAATGGTCTTTGAAATAGAAAGGAAAATTCAAGCACAGCCCATTTCCAAAATATATAGACTGTAGACTATTTAAAAACCCGTAATGAAATTTAACATTTAAGATCTTCTTCTTCTTCTTCTTCTTCTTCTTCTTCTTCTTCTTCTTCTTCTTCTTCTTCTTCGTCGTCGTCGTCGTCGTCGTCGTCGTCGTCGTCACGGTGATTATGACTCTGTACAATTTCCTGTCCTTTTTAGTTCTTAATAAATTTTGTCTCTCCTAGATCCTGTTTTGCCATTTTCTAAACTTCTCTTGCATTGTTTTCTCTGTTGAACATACCTTCAAACTGTCCAATGATTATCAAACTTTGCCCTAGAAACTTCAATTGTGTCTTCCTGATGTTAAGCATAAGTTTGGTTTCCATCTTTTCTAAAAATTCGTTGTTGCTCACTTTTTGTGTCCATGATATTCTCAACATCCTTCTGTAGAACGAAATTTCATTTGCTTCAACTTTCTTATTTATCTGTGAAGAGGTTGTCGAGCATTAAATGCCGTATAGGAGGAATGATATTACGTAACAGTTCAGTACTCATTTTTTAAAATTTCTAACGAAATTTATTTGTGTCATAATACTTTGCTTATCTTTTGGAAGACATCTTCGGATTTCAGTGTCGTGTTTTCCGGTATGTCGTAAAAAATCCTAGATATTAAAATTGATGTACTTGTGTGATTTTGTTATCTCCAATTATTTATTTGCATATTTGTCTGTTCACTTTACGAACAACCATTCCATCTTGCAACTGATTTCCTTTCTTCTCGCTTTCCTTTGCTATCTTCAATAGGAATTCTTTTTGTTTCCGTTATGTCTGCTAGCAAGACTGTATCATCTGCATATTTTATATTGCAAATATTGTGGTCGCCAATAATGAATCCTTGTAGGACTTCTAATTCTCTCAGAATCGCCTCATTGTATATGTTGGATAAGTCTGGCTAGAAGATACATCCTTGTCTTACCCGTCTATTTTTTTGCATATATGTGCAGGCGATTTTCTGCCAGTGTAAGTTCTGGATTATCCTAATATTTTTCCCAAATATGTCAAAGTTATGACTGACTGTAGCCATAGAGGTGCTGCTCAGTTAAGAGCCGAACTATTTCCCTTCACATATCTGTCGAAAACCAGAGAGATATTCATTGGACAAGTAGTATTGGCGAGCCTATCCATGTTCAGGTCAAACAGTAGTTTATGTCCTCCAACGAAGGCTCGTCTTGCTCACAGACACGCGG
>OZ010571.1:65155187-65265187 GCA_963932145.1 Acanthosepion lycidas | reverse complement strand
ATATATATATATATATATGCGTTGAAGGAGGAAATGAAGTAACATTAAGTCAGACGAGTGTTCCTGAAATGTTTCTAGTCCCCCATTTACAGCCGATGCTTGCGTTATCTTGCTAGAATAAACCTTCGCCATCTGGAAACGGCGAGTATAAAGGGGATCAAAATTACTCCAACCTCATCTGTGTTTGTAAAATCTATCAAGCAGACTAAATATTCAGTAATAGTTTTTGCGAATTTGAGCAGAACACAAAATATAGAATTACAGAGACATTATCCGCTTGCACGACAAGTGGTCTCCTTCACACACTAATTCAGCCATCTTGCCTGGGAGACACTGTAAGGAAAATATAATCAAAATAAATGAGTACAGACAGTGGTAGGAAAAACTTAATTAAATTTAAACTCGAACTGAAATATTTTGTAATGGTATTTTAGTTAAAAAGTGGTTATTTAAAATATTACCATGTTGCTATATCTGATGTAAATAAAGCGTGAAATCAATACATATTGATTAAAATCGATTGCAAATACACAAGATATTTATGTTTTTAAATGGTTTTAATCCCGGCAATATAGTGTTTGGTCATGGTTATAGTGATTTTGGGAAGTGGGTTGAACGGCGAGGTTTTTCAAAATCATGGTGAAATGTTATCTCTCACATTATCAGTGTTAAATCTTCGCTTCCAAACTAAGAATCTTATTTAGTCTCTGGTGATTCGTGATTTTATACTAAAAGCGTCAACAGTCTGAAGCCACTGTTTTTACGAAGTAATGTTGTCACGTATCAAGACATTTCGTTCTCGTGATCCAATCCAAGAAAAGTAGAAATTTGATGGAGTTTCTTCTCTGCCTTCAAAATTGTATTAGTGGAGGGCTGCTGCACGCACATACAATTATGCCTACACAAACACACTGCTAACACACGCACGCACATACTTCAAACACACGGAGACACGTATATATATATATATATATATATATATATATATATATATATATATATATATATATATACGGATATATATATATATTTATACGGATATATATATATATATATATATATAATTATTTATTTAAAAATATGATTCCAACACGTTACATAACTTTGGATTATTTACGTAACGAGTTCTTTCCTATTTTCTATATATTTTCACACACACACACACACATACATATATATATATATGGTTGTAAATAATTTTAGTGTCATATTTAAATGCCAACAAGAGACCAAATATCTGTGATAAAATATATTTTATTACTTGCGATGATACCTTGAAGACGGAAGTTAGACTACAAACAGAATTTTAGAACTTCATAAAAAAGTGTTCCTGTCCAAAGATGTGTATAATAATATTCGTCCTATTAGTTCCCAACCTCCACGGATGCATGGTTTACCAAAAATGCACAATGGGGACGTCCCACTTTGGCTTATTTTGTCCATAGTCGGTTCAGCCCAGCATGGATTTTCTAAGCGGCTTTATTGAGGTTCTCGATCCGGTATTATGTTTCTGACTCTTTCCAATTTGCTGCATAAATGTGCAAATTGCAACCTAATATTGACACCGAATACTTCGTGTATTTTGATAGATGCAGTTTGTTTACAAATGTCCCGCTTGATGAAACAATTGATATTTGTGCAGACTTTTTATATCGTCGCCACGTAAAGCCTCCATCGTTTCTTGAAGTTGTCTTTGTTGAGTTGATGGAGATGGCTACTAAGTCTGTCTCCTTTAGCTTTAACAATTGTATGTACCGACAGATAGATGGATTGGCGATGGGTAGTCCATTGAGACCTCTTATAGCCAACATCTTTGTTGGTTTTCAAGAGAGAAAATTATTTGATAAGATTTCTAAGCCTTATTGTTATTTCCGGTACGTTTGCACTGTTTTCTTTGCTTAATGAAGCGAAAAAATCACCACCGCTATTTGAAATATACTATAGAGGTGGAATAGTATAATAAGGTATCTTTCCTGGATGTGTTGGTTGAGAAAACTTTGTAATGTTTTCTCACTAGTTTTTATAGGAAATCCATCTTTCCAGGGTTATACTTCAGATGGGATTCATTTGCTCCGAAATCTAGGAAAATCAACCTTGTCAATACTTTAACTCAATGTGCTTTGATGTTATGTTCGGACTGCAGCCTTGACGCTAAGCTCGGGAAAATTAAACAGCTGTTGATGACGGATGATTAACCTGACTGTGTTATTGTAACTATCAATGCTAAAGTTTAATGGGGTTAAAGTGTTTCGTCCATCTAGGTGTCCTGTATATCTGAGACTAGGGTGGATTGCTCCCGCTAGTCAAATATAAATATCTTCTTCGACCAGGCGCTGTTTCAATGCTGTATTGGTACGGAATATACAGCCATGGCCAAAATTATGGAGCACCTATAAAAATTTGAGATAATAGTTTAAACCTACATATTTCAAGGCTAAGAATCATACAGTGAACAACTGAGAGCAAATGTAAAATATTTAACAGTAGATTGCAGTATTTTTTTGCTTTAAAGCCTCTCTCAAGAGCTTTAGTTGAGTTTCGTACTAAATTCATTCCAATATTCAAATGATTTATTGTCATACTAAAGGTTGTTTCGTAATTTTCGGGTAATATTTGATTCCTACCAGTGTATATTTAATTGAAAATGCCTCCAAAGAAGCAGCTTTCAGAGATTAAAAGGGCACAAATTATTGCTTTATCTGGTGAAGGATATTCTCAGGTAGAAATTGCCAGGAAGATGGAATGTTCAAGGAAGGGGGCTCAAACAACGATTAAAAGGTACAAGGAAACAAAGTCTTTCAAAAACAGAAAAGGACAAAGCCGTAAAAAGTCTACAACTGCCAGGGAAGACAGATCTTTGAAAAGAGCATCCCTTGCAGATAGGAGGAAAAGTTCTTCAGGGCTTGCTGCTGAACTTAGGGAGGATGCAAACAAAACATATCAGCTCGAACAGTGAGAAGAAGGTTATTAGAAGTGGGATTAAAAGGATGCAAAGCCAGGAAGAAGCCATACTTGTCTCAGGCCAACAAGTAAAAATGACTGGAATTTGCAAAAAAACATGAAAATTGGACACCTGATGATTGGGGCAAAATTGTTTGGTCTGACGAAAGTAACTTTGAGGTAAGTTAACAGCTTCTATTTCCTAAACTTTGGATGTAATAATTGAAATTTTTTTTTACATCCATAACATTTATTCAAAAATTGTAACAAATTCTTTTTTTTTCATCAGATTTTTGGCACCCCTGGAGCGGTTTATGTTCGCCGTAGGGAAGGAGGGGCATTTCATCCTGATTGTGTGGTTCCAACTGTATTTGGAGGGGGAAGCGTAATGGTTTGGGGCTGCATGGTTTCTTTAGGCACTGGAATGTTGTACACATGTGAGGGCAGAATGAACTCCACAATGTATACTAACATGCTGGACCAGGTTTACCGAACCTCTTTGACTAAAATATTTAATAATAACATTCCAAGTGATGTAATCTTCCAACAAGACAATGCTCCATGCCATACGTCAAAAGTTTCAATCGGTTGGTTTGAGAAAAAAGGGATTACAGTGATGAAGTGGCCCCCTCAATCCCCAGACCTAAATCCCATTGAAACTTTGTGGTCCCATTTAGGGAAAAGAGTGAGAATGCACAAATGTTCATCAAAAAAAGAATTAGAGGAAAAACTTCATGAAGATTGGCAGAAAATAGATCCTACCACCTGCAACAAGTTAGTCAATAATATGCAAAAACGAATAAAAGCTGTTATAAAGGCAAAAGGAGGACATACCAAGTATTGATTGGTGTTATTAACCTTTTCTTAACCTTTAAATATATAAGTTTGAATCATAATTTCGATTTTTCATTGGTGCTCCATAATTTTGGCCAAGGCTGTATTTTATACCAGAAGGGCTTGTTCTTGTTGTTAGGATGTCATGTCAGCCCCATCAGAAGAGCTTAGTTGCTTGTCTATATAAATGTCAACGTTGCTTGCAGAATTGACTAATATTTGGGGAAGCCGTTGGTAATTTTAGGTCAAAATAGAAAAAATATTTTTCTTCTACCCTTTTTGGTTTTACTTTAAATTCTGTTGATTTTCAGCAATTTTGTCTTAATACTGAGGATTTATTTCTGAAGATGAATCAGTCGAAAGATACCCTTATGTTTTAATTTTATTCGTTGTGATACTTCTGTATTCTTCTTTTAAAGATTACATACATACATACATACATACATACATACATACATACATACATACATACATACATACAGGATGGTGGTGAATTAAATGTAAAATTAAAAATAACCTGTGACGCGTTTTGTCCTACAAGAGTACTTATCATATATATATATATATTGACAAGTGTTATAAGTATGTCAAGTATTTTTCATTAACTTCTTTTCAGGGTGCAGAAATTAGAATTGGAGTTACTTCAAAGTGAAGTGATCTCATTTGCAAAGGTTTAACGAGAAACCATGTATCGAATATCTATACGTGTTCTTTGTTTTTTCTATACGCAGTTCATTATATAAACTTCGATTTTTGAAACGATACATTATTTAATGTTTTTCCTTTTGCACTGTAATTTTTTCTAGAATTTAGAGTTTTTGTTTTGGTAGTGAGTCTTGTATAATATTTTGTCGTTATTTATTAAAATTTGTCCTGTGTTAATAATATTTTGGCTGTATGTGAATGAATTGCACTAAATTTCGACATATATATATATATATATATATATATATATATATATATATATATATATATATATATATATATATATATATATATATATATATATATATATATATATAATAAAAGCCAAATAACGTTATATTTCCAAACGATTGCCTATTTGTTCCTTATTTTATTTTTCTGCCGGATGTAAACCATAATCGGTTTCAATTCTTGCACGCGCTCGCACACACACACAGGCACACATACACACACACACACACACACATATATATATAGAGAGAGATAGATAGATAGATAGATAGATAGATAGATAGATAGATAGATATTTAATCCCATCACTACATAATGAAATTAAGTCGAAAACTTTTTCTCCTCTAAGTTCTAGTTTTTACATGAATTATTATTATGGAGTTGATCTAACAGAACCTGCCAACTTAGTTTGAATTTCATTTGAAACTCAGATCTATGTTTTTGCCCCTCACTAGACCTCTTGATTAAATGGCTCATCTTTAGAATGCCATAAAAACTGAAAGAGACGAAAATATATTCATTGATAACGTAAGAAAATCACACTGTCAATGTGACCTTAGCAAAAGTATCACAGGGAAAAACACGATTCGAACGTATTTGAGACTCACAAAAAAAAAAAAAAATGAATTAAATGATGATATGTGTTGCGTGTGCAAACTAATATAATTTGTACCTTGAAATTTGTTTGAATTGAAAGTGAGATATCATTGAAAAAAATAGTCGTTATCAATTACCCCAAAAGGTTAAGAAGAAAATTCCGTAATGAAGACAAGTATTCAAAATATCAGTTCATTCCTGTTTATAATGTAATGATATATGATAAAGTACGTCGCAGTTATTACTTTTTATTGAAAAGAGGCGATGGTGTTTCTTACTCAAGTAGATTTCATAGAAAGTTTAATATTGAAAAATATCGTTTTTACTTGTAGTGAATAGTTAGTGGCAATATATATATATATATATATATATATATATATATATATATATATATATATATATATATATATATATATATATATATATATATATATATATATATATATATATATATGGAGTGGTGGATAGCGACCCGGATTGAAGAATCGGAGTTCGAATTCCAGTTGAACCCATTACACTCACTTACGTGCTAATAGCATTGGGAAAGGTATTAACCCTCTTTTTCTCCCTCCATCTATGGATAAATAGTAGGACAGACTCGATACAGAGCCATGATTGCCTACGCTATGAAAGGACATGACACATAAAAAGAAAGAAGAATAACCAGCGATAATCGGTCTCATTTGCCTTATATACTGCCTAAAGGTTACCTGTAATAAATTAACATTCGTCATTTATTGCATTAACAACAGCCTGAATGTTCCCAGTAGGCACGGAATGCGAATTGTATATTGTCCTTTTAAGTTTATTATAATTGTATTATATATATTGCAATTATAATTCGTCTGAATGGAACCATTTATGTTGCACCATTCGGATATTGCATAATATATTATCTGAATCTTAACTATTATAACAATGATTGTCATCTTTTTAATTTTAAATTGTTTGGACATTATCAATCATGAAGAAACATCTGAATTGTATATCTGTTTAAACTCTAGGAAGATTAACAATAACAAACGTATAGCATTTGTATAAGTTGTCTAAAATTTACAATTACCACGATGAATTTTGTATTAGAAATTTTCTATTGTAGTATAGATTTTTGACATGTTATCATAAATCAAGAAACTTTATAAAATATTACTCTATAATTTTCCCGTTGACAATAATCTAGAAATAGTATTAATTTTCTAAAAGTCTTCTCTTCAAAATTGATATGATTCCTATGTGATTATAGAGTTAAAATTAGACAGTTGTATCATTCATGAAATAGGTTTCATAAAGTCAGTGCTAGTATATTTTACAGAAATTGCCATAATTACTTATCAAAAAGTATTTATTATATTTATTTGGATAATAATATATCACTGAGCAATATTTTTGTTTGAAATTATAGGTAGAAGGAAGATTTCTAAAACAAAGACAATCTTCAGTTTATTTATATTTAATGAAAATTCATTAAGCTCTTGGTAGTTGTAACACTCACTGAAAGACGTCTACAGAATCTAGAGCTTTCGGATTTTAAAGAATTTTAGGAACGATATTGAAAAGAATGATGTTTGGATTTGTGTTGAATGCTTGCTGTCAATATTATTTTTATACTTACATCAGTTCAATGATTCCCTCGTGAAAAAAAAATATATATTGTTTATCAATAAACACTGACACTTCTTTTTCTTCTGCTTCTGATTTTTCTATGTACCGCCTCACTTCAGGACGTGCGCGATTATGGTTCTCCACAATTTCTTATCCTTTTTAACTCTTAGTAAATTTTATCTTTTTGCTATCTCTCCAAATCCCCGTTCAGCCAAATATTTATACAGCCTCATGAGAGAGGTTCTACACTGTTTTCCACTGTCCCTTTTGCCTTCAGTATATTCTGTGTCAAGTTTTCTAATCCCTATTTCCTCATTACGCACCGTAGAAGTTTCAATTGTCTCTTTCTGATGCAAAGAATAAGTGTACTTTCTTTAGGACTTCGTCCTTGCTCACATATTCAGTTCATGGTATTCTCAACATATTTCTATCGAACCACATTTCTGCCGCCTAATGTTGAATTTCATCTCTGAGGAGATTGTCCAGCATTCACTGCAATATAAGAGAACTGATATTACATAACAATTCAGTACACTTTTCTTAGTTTCTAATAAAATGTTACCTTTTCATAGCTTTTAAAAGACTTCAGATTTCGGTGCCGTATTTTCTATCCGAAATACTTAACATTTTGCACTTGCTTGATTTTGGTACCAACCGTATAAAACAGTATCAGTTTTGTGAATGTAAATGTTAATTACGGGACACCTGTAGTATATTTCATTTAAGTTCTTTGAAACTTACCTGTAATCACAGAGGGTCAGTTGTATCATGTAGCGTAAATTATATAAAAGTTACTATTAACAATGTAACGTCAGTTCCAAACTTTAGTATAAATTTGTTTGAAAGTTAAGTATTATCAATGACTGTTAGGTATATATTGTATTATAAAATATTTAAATGTTACCTGTAACTACAGAATATCATTTGTTTATTATGATGACACAAGTGCAGACTATCATGTTGTAGGTAAAGATTTACGCGTCATATATGCGTAGTTTAATATGTTGAATCTTTTAGTTAATAATGGATTTATTAAGTGATATACACTATTCTACAGGAATATATGTTCTCACTAAATTTTGATACTATAGATACCTGCGTAGTAGAAAAAGATGTTTGTACTCTATCTCAAACGTTTCTGTTTAATAAAAAGTAGGTGGTTCATTTTGTAGTCTAGGTTTCAAAGCGGTATCAGATTTGACCGAAGAGGAACGGAGAAGCAAAAAAGTGGAAGATCAAGTAGCAACAAAACCGGGAATAGAGTGTATCCGGGTGCTGGTTTATATTACCAACCATGCTTGGAAACGTAGAGCCAGTTCTAGTCCGTAATTCACAGGAGGCTGACATGTCCGTAGTTCCGATGCCATCCATTCGTATTTCCAGCCACACGTCGGGACGTGTAGATGGTCGAGTGGTTGGTAAGAGGAGAGTTGGCACAGCGAGGATTTTTCCAGGTGTCACCTACCTACCTAACCAGGCGAAAATGAGAATCTCCTTTTTATAATATAGGAAAGAGGTTCGTTTAATCTTCATTTAACGTGGCGTTTGTCTTTCAGCCTATCACATTGTGGGCATGTGACAGACCCTTTCACATCTTTCTAGGTACACTGAGATCGAGAATCTAAATTCACTAAATATATATATATATATATATATATATATATATATATATATGATGACAGAATACCCAAGATCCTAATGTACAGCCAGTTAGATCAGGGCTACAGAAATGCAGGACGCCCATGGCTTAGATACAAAGACAAGCTGAAAAGCAACTTCTCAGCAGTTAATATACCACATAACACCATTGAGCGCTTAGCTTTGGGGCGGGTAGAATGGAGATCAATGTATTTTAGTGGACTCAGCAATTTTCAGTCTGCTTGTCTGAATCATCTTTAAGAAGCGAGAGCAAGATCTAAAAGGTCAGCCAATCTAACAGTGATCTCATCTCACAATCCTCACACTTGCTCCATATGTGGCCTCCTTTGTAAATCACTAGCGGGTCTTAAATGCCACTTAAGATTATCGCACAAACTTTCATAACTGAATCAATAAGCTGTCAGATCCTCATACGTCGAAACCGACGGGAGAGTCCATTATATATATATATATATATATATATATATATATATATATATGAAGAAATATACTCTTAAGGTGTGCTATATTTATGGGATAAAGTGCTCAATATCAGAGATAGAGCGTGTGTAAATATAAAAGTGAACATTGATGTCAACACTTAGAGGCGTCAGGCTGTTTTATGCTAGACGCAATCGTCAGGCCACTTAGATTTCCACTTGGATTATATACACGTACGCGCATTGTTATTCACTTGGGAAAGGTAAGAAATCACCTGTTCACCCACCCCCATCTTGTATCACTTAACCATTATTATCTGAAAAGAGTTGATAAGCCGTAAAAAACTAATCAATGAATCAGTTTTCTCTCCGCGATATAAAGCAAAAGAAAAAAAAATCTGTTTATACTTCTTCTACTCTAAGAACAACAATAGAAAAGTTAATCAGTGTCGGAAATTACAGTGTCAAGATATTTTAGTATTCCCCATTAAAATGTACTTTCGTCTCAGACACACTGAAAGTAAGAATGCAATAATTATTTTGACAGACTGCCTCATTAACCTTTACTATCTACATTGATAATATGCCTATCAATTTTATTGATTTCATTATTTTGCAATTATTTCTGGAGTGATGACTGGAAAATTATCAATAACTACTCGAATAGACCGTTATCTTCCCAACAACACACTGGAAAATGTTTTCTATCTATCAATAATTAATAGCGCGTTACTCGTTTCCCATGGCACACACCTCTGCTTGGGAGGCTTGTCAATCCCTGTTGCAAACGCCATTGTTCCAAACCCACTGAGCCCAAATCTGGTTTTTATTGCAATTATGAGCAACCCTCAACTGCAATGTCTGGGAAACAAAGCAGCAGTTTCAATGATCACGATGACTTATGAATTTCTACCGAATTTCACTCACAAGATTTGGATCAACCCATATTGCGGTTTTTAAGCAATGATGCCGTACTATGAGACCGATAATATCAAGATGTCACCTTCCAGAAAAATCGATCCCGGATTTCAGCGTCGGAAAATGAAAGTTCTACCGACCCATATATACATACGCAATATAAGACTTGTGTGAATAGCTTAATGCTGGACATTGTATCACAAAATCTCAAATTAACATGCACGATGTTGTTATTAGGCTTGGAAGTGTGAAGACCCATGAGAAACCTCTTGCATTGGTCTTATTGTTTATAAACAGCGATATAAATTTCAAGACATTGTTTGGTGTTATATGCAGTATTTAACGCGTGTTAGTTTGAGAGGAAAATCTCCAGAAAACATACTTAAGGAACAGATTATTTTAAAAGATGCTCGGGTAATATTTTGGGGTACTATAAGAATTTTATGTTACTAGATTCAGTGACATTTTCCATGGCAACGTGAGTAAAAATATGTTTCTGTCGCTCTTCGCGAATTGTTGAAATTGGCTTCGAATTTTACAGTTATATTAGTTAAAGAATAGGAAATAGTGTTTTTTTTTGAGGATTTGAAACCAAGATTTTCCGATAGGTGTTTAATCACGAAATATCAACTGCCTAAGAATGCGAATAAAACCAAATGTCTCCTCAGTTATATTTTTTGCATAAATTCCCAGAAAAATAATACGTGTTCAGTCAGTGCAGTTTAAATATAAGTGACAGAATAAAAATATTTCGTACTTCATTTGTTTAATATTTATTGTCTTTGTTGTTGTTTATCGATGTTTTCCTCCGTCCCGCTTTTTAACTTCTAAATACCTTGTAAGCGTTAAATTATCTAAACCCCATTTCTGCATATCACTGAAATTTTAACGGATGTTTTGTGATCCCAATCAAGTGCCATTTTCGTTTTGTAAAATATACATAACGGAACATATATGATCTCGCCTTAAAAATACAGAATGATCAGAAGGCGATATTTGTATCCGCTAAATATGGCCCATAAAAGCGTTAGTTGAAGTAATCCAGTGACTCGACCCAAAGAGTTGTAAGTTCAGTACCTGCTCAGAGCAGAGGTGAACAAAAACTAGGAGAGCTGAGTTACTAAAGGGAAATAACTGTTGCATTAAGCGCATTTTGGTATTCTTTAAAATGTAAAGACATTTTTAAGGGCTTACCTTTGGGATTCAATTTTGCGTTCTTCTCAGCTTTATAAAAACGAAAAAAAAAACCCCAGCATGTTTGATGTTAAGTAAAATGTTGTTTTTCTCTGCTGATGGTCAAAATAACGTACAGGGCTTTATTTTAAAACTGTTGCAATATGAGCTTCATTTACCCTATTTTAATATTGGGGTACACTCGGCAAACATCGCAAATATCATTTTTTCAAATCACAATGCTCTTTGTCTTCATTGAACTTATCCACCCTCTAAATTCGTGGCATAAAATCTTTAAAAATCTAGCAGGAAAACATAGAAACTAATGAACAAAAAGGAAGTTAAAGATTATAGGTGTAAATAGATTTCCAATTTGATAAAATAGAATGATATTAGAATCTTATATTGGCTCTTGCCAATATAAGATTTCCAGAAATGAATTTCCCGAAAAGTAATAAACTAATTTTTGATATTGCCAAAGTTTTCTATACGGAAATATCCAAGTCGCAAGATTGCGTTACACCGAAAAAAGGTTTGTTTGCTTAGATTTTAAATCAGCACAAGAGGGAGGCTTTTTTTAACATGGCCTCGAACACCAAATGCTGGCGGTAGTAGGAAGAAGTAACTCCCTTAACCACGAATCACGTCGAATAATATTGAATAACGTAAAACGTCTTAGATTAAGAAGTGGTTTATCGAGTAAATTATTTATTTATTTTTAACATCATGAAGACATTTGCAATATTGTCTTCATTCAATTTCAAAGCAATAAAAAAATCTATGATGATAAATTCTTTAATTAAAATTGTCCCTTCAAGACTTGGGAAATCATGTTTCTTCACAACTTCCTCTCTTATTGAGTACTGTTGCCTTATATTGCATCTCCGCGTCCTTCTAGGTGACAAATTATTTCCCACCTTGAAACACCTTTCTGACCGTCCTGTGTATGACGATAAACTACATCTGATCTGGGGATTTTGAGGAGCGTGGAACCACCTCTTAATTGTTGCTGTTGTCGGGGTGGTAGAACTTGTTAGGGGCCCAGCTACGGGCAAATTATTGATCCCTAAAATCCCTGGGACCAAAACATTATGAAAGTATAAAAATAAATTTTTATAATAAAAAATACCCCCCCCCCCACACAAAAAACCCCCCAAAACAGCATTACATTTTTGGAAAAATATTACCAGCAATACATTTGACTCTCGACAAAAACCCTCTTTACACAAATATATCAATGAATGATTTTCTACAAACTGATTTCTTACAAAGAATACTTATTCTATTCATACGAACGTAAGTAAATATTGCGGCATTAAATAACCCATAGCGGTTGATATGCCGTAAAAGAAAATAAACCAAACTTTCTCAGACGTTGCAAGCCTCTCACTGTTCTACTGCTATTTCCGTGTAAAGTGTTCAGACGGACTACATTCCTTAGTTCCACCAATTCTTAACCTTCACGGTTAAAACTCGCCATGCTATGCACATTGTCAAGAGCCACACTCATTCTCTGCGTATTCCATAGGTGTGATGTAAATTCCACTCGAGCACTTCTTCACACGAGCTGCTAAACTTTGGTACCAACTCCCAGGAGGATGTTTCCCCGATCACTACAATCTTAGTCTGTCAAGTCTCGGTTTACCCATTATTATCCCCTTCTTACTATGTAATCCTCTACCTTGAGTGGTTCTAGGGCCTTATACAGAGTAAACATGATTATAAAAATTACTCAGAAATGTTTTACTCCCTTGTGTAAGTTCTGCTATCCATTTGCAAAACATGGAAAGGCACATTGCTCTTTATTTCTCTCATCTTGTCTACAATATACTCTGTGAGTGTTAAATTCTCCAAGCACCTCGTTTCTCATTTTCTGTTTCAGAAATTTCAAATTGTCTCCTTTTTGTTTCCATTTACTTAAAACTTCTTCGTTGCTTACATGCTTCGTCCATGATATTCTGACCATTCTTCTTTAGAAGAACACCTTTGTTGCCTGAAACTCCTATTCATCTGTGAGGAAAATGTGCAGTATTTCACTGCCATACAAGAGGAGGGATATCAGCAGCAGATTTTTCTTTGTTTTTAATAAATTTATTCTGTTCCTTATTACTTTGTCTAGTTTTTGAAAGACATATTTCACTATTCTAATGCACCTTTGTATTATATCTTCCGTCATCTGTTATTAAAATATTCAGTTTCAAACGAATAATAATATTAATGAAAGGAGGTGGTGCTTACTTCATTAGTGATGTAATTATATATTTCGCATTGCCTGCATTAAAAAAAAATCAAATAGGATTTCAAAACCTGATGTTTAAAGCAGGTAGTTAAATCCTCGCCACTGAATGACAGCTAAACACAACTTTCCTACACCACTTCCCAATAAATTGACTTTATGTTATAATCAGCTTTGCTTGGTAAATATTTGAAAGGAAAAACTTATTACAAATTAATGTACAGAATAGTCCGAAAGTCTTGTCACCCCCTACCAAAAAGTAATGAGAACACTAGAAGTACAAGTAATACAGTATTAAAAATCACATGTACTAGATTCAGTTTATTCACTTTCATTGACGCTGTAACACACCGAGAAGGCCTGTAGGATCACCACCATTGTCCTGGCAAAAAAAAAAAAAAAAAAATGATGCGGCTCCATGACCTGTGTGATATTTTACGAAGCTGTACTATGTTGATTGCCGCAAAGGCTCTCCGAACGGCGACCATCAACTGATGGGTATTCTGGTATCGTTCATGTGAAACTCTCTCTTTGATAATACCCAACAGAGCTTTGAAAAAGAAAATTATATTATGTACGGGTGATAAGGCTTTCGACCCACTCTATAGAACACTTTCAAACGTATTTATTTAATTTATACTTGCGTCACCTTATTGAAGATATCGTATATACTTGTGTGTAGTGTATACTTTTATGATCTGTTTTTACGCTAAAAATAATGAGTCGAACTATACACAGGTAACGTTTTTAAAGTTAAAAATCATGTATTTTCGGCGATCGGTTGCACTAAACACAGTTAAATCTTTCTGGAGGGGTTAAAATTCATGCAAAAACATCAGGGGTCGCGCTATACACGAGTAACTTTGTTTTTCACTGATATAAATCAGTGTAGATATTTAGAAAAATATTTAGGTTTAAATGCGTTTGGCACTGATATTCTAGGTGTACAGCTCCACCACCTGGGAAATAACCGTTCGAAATCGTGGCTTCTACCTGATTTCGAACGCTGTTTATAGAGTAAAACACAATAATCTAAACAATCAAGTATAAATAAAAAAATTTCTTGTAGTTCATTTTTACTAAATTTAGGTTAGTACAGTCTAGAGTGCCTAACTGGAAGACATAGGATTTAGGCAATTGCCTCTAAGCGAACTGGACCAGTCTTGAAAAGCAACATTCTTTTATTTTATTTTTACCCAAGCTCAAAAAATGCGAACAATGAGACACACACGACAATCTCAACACGGTAAACCGATTTTTGTATAGCCCGGTGCTGTTCTTAAATCATCTACAAGATTCTGACCTTGGAAGATTTCTAAGATATAAGCCGAAACTTTTCGATCTATACTCTTTCATAAAATAATTCTATATGCCTTGTATTGTAATTTAGGCGTTGGATGGTGCATATAACTTTTGTAAGCATTGATAATTTTATAACGTTACGCCAACTTCGGTTACTGTTAGTTCAACCAGTTTTCTCTTGCAATTCTCTCCTCTCTTGCAATTCTCTCCTCTCTTGCTTTATGGCTATCTCCTTTCTATATCCTCATACCTTCAACAGACCTGTTATTTTTCGTTCGTCCCATTAACTGACACAGCCATTCATTTGCTTCTCAGTGATCCATATTAAGGTTTTTATCCTTTGTTAACAGAACAGCTTTCTACAGTTGAAAGTATTACTTTGGCAGTTGTTTTTATTTCTTAACAAGAAGTAACAGAGCGTGATCCAATATATTATGAGACGCTTAAACAAGGCTTCAAATACAGCCGCGTTTCCATGTGAGCTTTCAGTGACTCTTTGTAACGAAAAGAACCTACATGGAATTTTGCAGAAATGACGCGATTGTTCGCATTCTCATCTGTTTCTATTGCCATTAATTTGAATAGCTCACTGATGAGCATCTGCCATAAAGCGATGATTGGACTCGCATGAGTTTGATAGTGGCTTTAATTCCATCGGTGCTGGCCCTGAATTTGGCCTGGTACGAAAGCTAATTTTGTATGATAAATACGGATTAATCTCAGAAAAGGAAATATATATTTGAAATTATGTATTGTAAGTAGATTATTTCCAAGGACTCTTCTATTCCTATATTTTTCTAGGTTTCACTGTGTGGTTCAATACGGTGGCAGAAATTTCACAGACTAACTTCGATTTCCACTCATTTCCACACTTCTGTGGACTTGTCCCTGAAAACACCAACGTGAATAAAAATGTCTTCACTTTAATTGATTCATTATCGTCTTTTTTCCTTCAGGACATAGGCGATTATGACTCTCCACAACTTTCTATCCTTTTTAACTCTTAGTAACGTTTGTTTTATATCATCTTTCTCACTCCCTGTTCTGCCATCCATTTATAAAGCGTCGTTTTGTAGGTTACTCTGTTAAAATCTGTTCTTGATATGAATATAAGTTCTTTTTCATTATACATAAGGCATTTCAATTTCTCTTTTTGATTCTAAGTTGCTTTTTGTTTCCATTTTTCATAATATTTCTTCGTTATTCACATATTCTGTCCACGTTAATCTTAGTTAATATCCTCTAGTAAAACACATATGTTACCTGACGTTCTCCTGTTCAGTTCTTAGAAATTCGCATTTACTGCCATATAGGAGGATTGGTATTACATGAGAACTCTGTACGCTTTTCTTTGTTACAAACGAAACTTTCTTGGTAGCTTTTGAACGGCATCTTCCGCTATTCCAATGCGCCTATGGATTAACTAGATGGTTGAAACGTGTATATTTCACATCCTATCTAAAATAGTTCAAAGCAATTTTGAAAAGCATCATGCACTGCAATTTGCGCGATATTACCTTTTATGTCTTTTCCGGGTGATTTTTGTCGAAGTTCACACGCAATGACTTTTTAAAGTCGACTTTCCCCCAATGGCTTTTGCAAATAAAAGTAGACAAATTAGATTTTTATATTTTTGTCTTTTTTTTTTTTTTTCAGTCATCCTATTGCCAGAAAACTTTTAAATATATATAAAAAAATATTGAATTTTAATTTAGAGGAGGGAATATACACAAGAGCAGAGCGTTATAAGAGATATAAAGAATGAAATAAACACCGTTCATTTTATAGAAATTTGATTTTTGCCTAACCTAAAATTAAATTAAGAGGAAAAAAAAAGATTGTCTTGTGTTTTGATTCGGAATTTAATCCAAGTGAATAAATTCAGTTCATTCTTTCTTTGTGATTATGCTGATTTAACTAACACAAGCCTACTTCAGATTACAGCTAAGTAATCTTTCGAATTGCTAGATTAGATTGATTTAGAAGAATATTAGGATAATCAGGAAATTTTACTGGATCAAACCACCTGTACGATGATAGAAATCAGTAAATACGCACAAATAGACAGCATCCTATGACACGGATAAGCCTTTCGCCGGGTTATTCAACCTTTAGAGTGAAGCAATTATGAGAGAAGTAAAAGTCTTAACGGCATACATTAGATACGCACATGACATGAAGTTGATAGCATATATAAACAAAGAAACAACCGTAAGGCCTGTCAGAAGTTAGTAAAGAAAAGCGAGAAGAAAAGACTATAAATCAACTGTAAGAAGATATAATGTACGGTTGTCAGTAAAGAAAACAAACTAAGATGCGAATTAAAAATTTGAGAAACCAAAATTAAACAAATGCAAAGAAATTAAATATCTCGGAAGTATTTTAGCAGAGCACCGAATCTATGACACCGGAAGCCAAAACCACATTGGAATAGTAAAAGTTACTTCCAAAAGCAAAGCAAATGAAAGTTTCGTTAGAAACCAAGAAAGAGTATCGAATTGTTACCTAATACCAGTCCCCACTATATAACAGTAAATGCTGGACCATCTCACAAGATGAGGAAGAGAAAATAAAAATGTCCTATAGATGCAAGAGAATATCACAGACTGAACATGTGAGCAATGATGCTGTTTTAGAGAAAATGGGAATAAAAAAGACATTATTATCATCATCAACCTTCGACCGCCCTATGGTTGGTCGGGACTCCATTGACAATATCTTTCCACACTGTTCGGTTCTCCATTGCTGTCCCCAAATGTCCAACACTGAGTCCCGAGCTATGATTTCTGGGAAAGTCAATTTTCGTGAGAAGACACTTCCAGAGGGATGCCATAGGAGTAAGAATGAAACGATTTCCCTACTAAAGTACGTCAGGAATCGAAACTGCATTACGTTTTTCAACCAGAAAATTAATGATCGAACCGAACATCCCTTACCAATTAGACCACTGAAAACAATCGTGATAATGTTAGGTAAATTACCTTTTAAAATTGCACATCTCTCTTTGGAACCTCTTTTGGGCCTTTCGAACTGCTAGTACAATTGAATACGACTGCTACTACCATTAACAACAACAATAATATATATATATATATATATATATATATATATATATATATATATATATATATATATATATATATATATATCATTTTATTCTATATGCTTAAAAAATTTTTCTCGCTAAAATAAAATTATTTACTCTGATGATCCGGTTCATCGGTGTCATTTGTCCGAAGAGAAGCTTTCCTATCTATCTATCTATATATATATATATATATATATATATATATATATATATATGATATGCAATCATTATTTGGTGTCTGCATATGATTCCAAAGATGATTTTGTTATAATTATTATCGAATTATTTGAAGTCGGTCAGGCCAAGAAATTTTCAGCACAATCTCATATATATATACCGGATGTAACACTATAATTGTCCATCCCCCAAAATGTTTAGCATCTACAAAACCACAAAACTAATTAAGCTTCTTTTTTTCCAGATGTTTAGCCATCTTCATAGTCTTTGTCGTAAGAATAACTGGAAAATCATTTGAATTATTCAGTTAAAAAGAGAACAGAATAAAATCATTTTGTGTACCCCCCACTGTCTTCCCAAATGAGAAATGGTGAGAGAAAAAAATCATTAACAATTTCAGTATTGGTACCAACATTCATATTCTGGCTTTCATCTTCAAAGTCCATTCAAGAACCATCAATAGACCGGTGAATAAGTTTAAAAATGAAGGAAGAGTAGAGATAAAAACTGGATCAGAAAGTCAACAGGAAGTGGGATCATCATTTCAATTAGAATAGATCCAACTTAATCCATTTCACGTTAGGCACATAAGAGAGAAGTTTCAGATATGACAGTCCAAATAGCAGTGAAAAAGGACTCGTTGTTACTCCAAGACAGAAAGTTAGAAGGTTAGAGATGCAAAGATCATCTTGAATAAGTGGGAAAGTGATCCTGTAATAATAATTATATATATTAGAACTTTCTTTCAGTCGTTCATGAGATTCCTATACTTAGCTATGATTAATTAATGAACGTATCATTTTCGTTTTTAATCGATTTCATCACATTTCTTCTGTTAACCTTGGAGAGTAATTATACATTCTTACTGCTCAAAGTAGAGCCCATTAGTGTTATAAAAACCTTGGAGATTTCCAGTAAAATATGTTTAAAATTTTCTAGGATACAACAGTTCAAATCTTACAAATTTGCAGGTACACGATTTGGACAAATTTCCTATTACACCCAGTATATATATATATATATATATATATATATATATATATATATATATATATATATATATATATATATAATGATATATTTTATTTTACTTAAAAAAAAAGCAAAAAAATAAATAGTCAGACTATGATAAACTCATTCTCATAAGTCACGAATGCATAGAAAATACAAAGAAGTAATTAATAAAGAATGAACGTGAATTAATTAGCTATAAAGTAATCGATTTCCGCGATTTAATTAGTTATAATCTATATCTTTTAGGTTGATTTTAAAATAACTGTTCTTGAATATTCAGTAACTGTTAGAAAAACAATAATCAGGAAATAACCTAAATTTGTACACATAATGCTCCACTGACGTGTATATTTATATAGTCAAGCTGCTGTACTGTATTCCATCATAAAACACACTTGTTTATATTCACTACTGAACTCTGTATTATCATTACTTATATATATATATATATATATATATATATATATATATATATATATATATATATAATTCTAAAATTGGATGTTGATGACAACATCCGGAGGCGACAGTCTGTTTCATGTTAAACGCAATCTTCAGGCCATGTGCGTTGTGTTTTTGCTCGCATTTTCATATATACATGCCAATGATGCATTGTCTATATTCTTTTAGTGTTGATATATTTTATCCATATTCTTGAATAATTATAGTATATAATCAACAAAATAAATGTATACTTGTTCATGAAAACAATAAACATAAACTAAACATTCTTGAAAATATCTATATTAAAAAAATGGCACCAACCCTTAATAAAATCAACTATGAATACTGAACAGATGTTTTAAAATTTACAGTAGAATATCTAGGTTTTAACTAATAGATTTTATTTAAAAATAACATATGAATATTTCAAAATCATAGTTACCTCTAAAGTTTACATCATGAAATTTAGATTGCACAGTACATAACCTTAGCATTTTAACTTAACAGTTAAATAAATTTACTTTCAGCTGAACACAACAATTTTATCTTAAAAAAAACAACAGCAACCTGATGATGACATTGTGTTAATGTAGAAAGTACTCGGAATAAACGAATATGTATCAACATGGTAATTTTCTCTCTTCCTTCAATAAGTAACTGACCATGGACGTGCAATGGACAAAAAAACAAACAAAAGTTATCAATAAATAATGAGAGCGATTTTCGCTTCTAGCGTCTTATATGCACGTGTTTATCGTTGTTTAGAAATCATCTATGTAAACATTGACAGACTATCATCACTGTCTTGTCCGCATATTGTTTAATATGTTGTAATTGACATCTTTGATAATGGCTTAGGTAAGCCGAAAGCTTAGATTGTATTAAAAAAAAAATATGGATCAATATTGTGAATTTCTTTCTTCGTTCAACGATAATTTTATTAAACTTATCAGATGTTACGAAAAAATTTTGCATAAAATAAATAGACAACACTTGTCTATAATATTTAATGAAACGTGTATCAATGAAAAGATGCTGCCTAAATACACACAATATATATATATATATATATATATATATATATATATATATATAAAATAATAAAGATATATTTGTTCCTTACCGTTTGGTACAACTCTTAGTTTCATGTTCGTGACAATCGAAAAATGGAAAAATGTTTAGGAACAATTGTATATGCTTATTTATTTATTCTTGGACAGGACAGACAAGGAAAATTTAATTAAATTTTTCTTTAGTTTTCTAGCATTCTCCCTGTTTGGTGGGTGTAAGGGAGTGCAAAATTGTCCGTATCGTCTATTGTCTCAAGCACTTTCGAACTCTTCATTATATAAATATATATATATATATATATATATATATATATATATATATATATATATATGCACACACACATATATATATTATATGCGTGTGTGTTTGAGCTTGTGTATATGTGTGTATTATTATAATGATTTTCTTTCTAGTTTTGACTAATTAGAAAAAACTAATAAGGTTACTTGTAGTGTAAGGTCTTTCTTTTTTGTTTTTTGAAACGTTACGAGTTTCATGCTTTTTGCAGTTGCACTTTTTTTTACTTCGAATGATATTATACATAAGAAGAAATAAAAATCGTGTGCAAAGCTAAGGCAATGTCGGTCGAGCAGTATGTCTTCTACTGACGACTAGAGTCGAAACCGAGGCTCATAAAAACGATGTTTGTTTAAAAGAATATTTAACAGTTGCCGTTATTACTGCCTGAGAACTTTCATAGTAAATCTTTTTATTTCCTTTTAATCGATCTCTGCTGATTACTCTCGTTCTTTTCACTGATACTCGTTTCTTTGAGAATTCGACCACAGTTTATTTCAGTAGATGATTTCTAAATCAAGAGCACTTTATTAAAATGACACTTACGAATATCATCGACAGAGTGGCATAAGAGTTAGCGAAACTTATCAATGTAACCATCTGCTTGGCCACAGCTGAAAAGTCTACGTTTAGAAAACTTAAAATCTACTATCGCTGAGAGCTAATTCTGTTCTTTTCCACCAAGAACTGTTGAAGCTAATTTTAAATTCAGTCGCTCCATCTTTCTTGTCTTTTGATAGAATCCTCAATGATAATTGGTCACTTCTCTAAAGGTTAGTAAGTACAAAGCAAAAAGATCTCGGTCAAATAATTTATTTTAGTCCCTTATAGGAATAACTTCAAGTAAAGTAGCTCTTTTTCTCTTGTAGTTATGATATTGATTTCGTATTAGTTTAGTATAATATGATTATTTAAAATATCATCTTACATAAGATATCTATGAAATAGTAGTTTGTTTAAAACTTCCTATCAGAGATAAAATTCATTAAACATTTTTTTAACAATTTCACCCTAAGCAAAGGCGATAATGATATTGAAACGCGGGGGGTTTACAGGAAGTGAAAATGAATGAGGAGACTTTAGTAAGAAGAGAAGAAAGGACAATAAAAAAAAAGGGTTCAGGAAGACAGAAAATGGCGATTGACGTTGCATTTAAATTTTTGAAGATTGTAGCAAGAAATCGGAAGAGCATTCCACACCCGAGAAGTGCGAGAAAAGAACTTTTTGAATAGAAGAAAAAGTTGCCTCTAACTAGTTCAACTTTAAAGTTCCTAATCTAGTAGAACACAAAAATTGATGCACTCGGTGTACGGAGGAAAAAGGCTAAGTAGAACAATTACCATGAAAATATTTGTAGAAAAAACAAGGGCAGACACGTTACGTTGTTCAGAAAGTCACTGGTCAAGATCGATTACATTGCAGACCCTTCTTTGAATTTTCTCACGATTCACTAGATATACAGTAGAAGCACCAAACCTGATATGGTAGGAGTCAATGCACAGTCGAATAGTAGATATATAAATGCGCAAGTTAGATTCTGACGAGGGAAATTTTCAGTGAACAAACTTTCTTAGCAGTAGGCATAGCAATTGGTTCAAAATAGTTGCGCTCTTTCATGCCAGTGGAAAACATGAACCCAAGAAGGCGCAAAGTGTTGCTCTCCTAGAGTTCTATATCAGTCATAATTATGGCAGGGTGCAAAGTTTCTCTATGATGATTACATGAAAGCAGTTTTGCTTTGTAGGTTTTCAAATTTACAAGCACATTCTGCACCATTTAACCACTGATTGACGTCCTTTTTCGAGAGCGGTTATTAGGTTCACTTTGTTTGATCTGCCGGACTTTCTACTAAGATAAGAGTAAATATTTGTGCAATCTGCATTCATACCTACTTGGGAACTGATTACATCGGGTATTTCATTGATAAAGACCAGAAACAGCGTAGAGCTTTGGGTGACACCCTGATTAGTATAAAATGATCTAGAAGCTTCAACAAGGCATTCATTAAACGATATTTAGGAATGATTGCATTAAGTCAAATGTTCGTCCCGCGATATCGTAACACTTGCGGAGAATGCCAGCATCCTAAACCCCGTTGAAAACCTTTGAGATATCTCGAGTCATAGCTCGATCTTCGCAGTTCTTATGAACGCTTGATAGACAATTCACTTATAACCATTGCGGTAGAGCCGGCGAAACGAAAGCCATATTGTTTGTGTTGCGAAGTAAGATGCTTAACCAATTCGATATTGATTGTAGCGTTGTGTACTTTACTAAAAGTGGTAAGAAAATAATTGGGCGATAAATTAAGAAGTTCAGTGGAAACTACAGAGGGGCACTTCAAACAAGCTGGAAAGTAAGAATGCAAAACGGCATTTGTTGCAAAATTTGGAGAGAACAGGAGCTAGTTCAGGAGCACATCATTTGAACTGCTATTGGAATATCGTCGAATCTGGGTACATCCCTTTTGGACATGCTATCGGGATACCGTCGAATCTGGGTACATCTCTTTTGGACTGCTATCGGGATACCGTCGAATATAGTCACATCTCTTTTGGACTACTATAAGGATACCGTCGAATATAGGCACATATATTTTGGACTACTACTGGGATACCGTCGAATCTGGGTACATCTCATTTTGACTGCTATTGGAATACCGTCGACTCTGGGTACATCTCTTTTTGACTGCTATTGGAATACCGTCGAATCTGGGTACATCTCTTTTGGACTGCTATTGGGATACGTTCGAATCTGGGTACATCTCTTTTGGACTGCTATTGTGATACCGTCGAATATAGGCACATCTTTTTTTGACTACTATTGGGATACCGTCGACTCTGGGTAGATCTCTTTTGGACTGCTATTGGGATACCATCGAATCTGCAAGTTATGTGGGGATCTAATTTAGAAATGTGAACAGAATCACAAGCAAAAGTTATGCGCATATCAATCAGTAAACCCTCCGTTCGAACGTGGAAACCATGGAGAGATACTCCAGGTTCGTCGAACGTTTAGTTGAGATAGACTTTATGAGCAAAGCACTCCTATTTATCTGCGTTATATGCCAAGACTTAGATTGAAGAGAGAATGAATTGTGGATGTTCAGCATACGATTGGAAAGCTGCCACTAATCACTAAAACCAAACTTGTGAGAGGCTATATGGTGTTTCATTCCATCTATTACGAGCAATAACAAAGAGACGACTGTTACAATTGGACCTGTCACTCTCATAGCCGTAAGGGGCGATTCCTGTGGGCTATAGTGGGTGAATAGACAGAAGAGAATCAAGGAGAAGATAGTGGTTTCACTTTGTATTTCCTTGCTGAACGAAAGCCCCGATGCCGGCTTTTACGCAAGAAGAGACTTCAGTGGCACACTTCTTGAAGAAGACGATTAAAAATATAATACCAGCAGCCAGTAGTTACTGCATAGATTTCTTTATTATATAATAATTCATAGCATATATCTATAGAGAACGAATATATACCCACATACTGGTATAAACATACACATTAGACCTACCAAACGAACACACACACGCATGCGCACACACACATACACACACACACACACACGAAGCCTACACACCATATAAATTATGTGTATACACATACTAGCAAAAACACAAGCAGACAATACACAAAAATGAAGAAGCATGTAAAAAGATACAGATGATGTTAAAAGATAAGAACAAACACCTCATTTCTTCTCTTTCCTCTGGCCAATCTTAAATATTTTATTACCCCTTAAGCAAAGGAATATTTTTCAGCCAGTCCAAGAAGAAGTTGGATTACTACCACACACAAAACGCAATGGTTAAACAAACATAAGAAAAAAAAATTCTTTACATTATATGTGGAAATAACCATTCTTCGCCTGATGAAGGTCACAAGACCCGAAACCCAAGTAGCAATAAATATGAAAAATAAGATATAATATATAACTAAAAAATCCACATTAGAACCAAAAACGTATTCGGTTTCTCTTTTCTCTTTAAAATATATCTTTTCTCTCGTTGGAATACAAAAATTATAATATCTCCCTTACACACACACACACACACACACACACACACACACACACACACACATGTATATATATATAAACTCTGAATAGCCGATTTTGCTATTATTTTATTAATAATATTATTATATTTAAGCTCGATAGACTTTGGCATTGTGCTTTTAGTTTCTTTTTTATTTTAAGCTTTTAGCTTATTTTACGCCTTAGACTATGTTTTTAATCTCTCTCTCTCTTTATATATATATATATATATATATATATATATATATATATATATATATATATGTGTGTGTGTGTGTGTGTGTGTATACATACATACATATATATATATATATATATATATATGTATGTATAAATATTGTCATAATTATTGCTTTTAATTTACCATTCTTTCTTGATTTTTCTGTCAACTTAGGTCATTTTTCTATGACCTAGTAGGCAATACAAATATAAAATAAAGAACAAAATTTCGAAGAATTGGGAGCGTGCCTTTTAGTGCAGCATCGTTACAAGTTTGTCAATGAAGCCTTTACCAGTGGGCCTCACTCATATAAGCCCAACAGAGAAATATTAGGTTGGTGCAAAAATAATGACGTAATAATGTCGTTTTTTGACGTTAAAAAATACGTTAAAAAACGACATTATTACGTCATTATTTTTGCACCAACCTAATACCTTAATTCTTCCACCGCCATCTTTTTTGTTTATGAAAATAAAGGTTTAATCCAAGTTTCCGACTCCCGTTGATTATAGTTATGGAATAATGAATTGAGATTCGCGATAAACAGAAACAGAAATATGATGAAAGAATAAAAATTGAAAAATAACTATGCACACAATTTATTAAGTATTTATCTGTATGACAATTCACAATTCTAGTTATGTCTCTTAGGTTTCAGAGGCAGGTAAGAAAATAATGAAATGTAATTAAAAACTTATCACGTGTACGCTTTATTTTAGCAAGTATATTAGCTGTAAAGAGGTTCACACGTCTGGGTTAGTCGTTGGAGTTTGTTGCTGATGCAGAGGTTCTTTTTTATGCAGTTTCCTATTCAGATCTTTCAGTTACCAGCGGTCAGACTCAGAAATATATGATTCAAAACACAAGTGATACTGGCATTTCGGAGATGGCAAAGAAAAGCCGTAAAGTGCTTTCTTTAAGTAAAGCGGTGAATCAATCTTTTGTCTGTCACATAACTTTTATGGCCAATCTCCCCAGAATACGAATACTTGAAGCGTCAAAAATTTGTTTCTACAGACCAATGCTGAGATTATCACGGAGGAAAATAAAAAAAAAGAAGTTTTATGAAAAATAGCAACTAAAAGGAAACTGGCATTTTAATTTAGGAAGAGCTGAAATTTCTGGATCGCCTTATGAAAAAAAGAGTACTTGGAGAATTTAACACTCTCAGGGTATATTGAAGACAATGGAAACAGTAATATATATATATATATATATATATATATATATATATATATATATATTGAAGGAATATATAACAAAACGACAAATAAAGATGGTAAAGTGTAAGAAATAGACCAATAAAATGGAAGGTGTGGAGAACTATGAAAACTAAAAAAATGGTTGGATGTAGCTTATATAAGAACTTTAATATAGTATAGATTCATAATTGTCGTATATTATTTTCTCTTATTAAACGTTATCATTTGTATGCATTTATACAAATATATATATATATATATATATATATATATATATATATATATATATATATATATATATATATATATATATATATATATATACATATATACTATATATCAACGTTTTCAGGTATTCGCTTGTTTGATGTTAGAATGGCTGGTGAAAAGACCTCCCCCAAACAAGACAGTATTCCAAAAAGTATGTTTTGTAATTTGGTCAGCATTTTAAGAGGTTCTGCCTGAGAGATTTGAGCCGTCTCCTTTTGAATCTCACGTAAAAATGCGGGTTACGAGGAGATACTAGGAGATAATTGCTAAGACAATTCAGCATATATATATCCTTAAAATAATGAATTCTCGGAAGTGATGTTTTATGTCAGATATTTAGTGAATGTTTCTCAGACCAGATTTAATGACTTTGATTACAAACTACTTGATACTTTTTCTCATGTCACAGCAATGGCCGGTCATTAATGATCAACTGTTTTGCAATACCACAAAAATAATAAAATCTAATTTAATTGCATCTTAAATCATTATCATGTCGTTTATATGATGGTGTTCTATTTCCATTATTAATTAATAGATTCATAATTTTTTCATAAACAAACACCATTTTTGCTCATTGCAATATTCATCAGTTCGGAATATATAGAGTGTTCCAATAACTTGAACCGATTTTAAATGCAAATTAAATTTAAGCATATAAAGATTTTTTCTTTTTCTTTCAGATTTAACAATTTAAGTTTTGGCAATTTCTACGATGGAAAGATTAACAATCAAACAACGTGTTAAAGTTATCGAAGCCTATTACGAAAATGGACGTTCAAACAGAAATGCATTTCGCGCACTTCGTGATTTTTAACATAATCGACCAACCGAGAGTTCAATTGGAAACGATGTAACGTTGTTGTGGAGTGCTTCAATTCCTGTGTGCGATGACGAATAGAGGGGTCTGGATTTTCGGCCACATTCTCGTGCACTGTAGCAATGTTTTTAGCTTAACGGCGTAAACGAGCATGTCAATCTTTCCATGGTTGAAATTGCCAAAGACTTGTTAAATCATTAGATGCTTAAAATTAATTCGCATTTAAAATAGGTCCAAGTTATTGAAACGCCCTTTAAATCACATACTGAAATTATTGAAACAATTTGATTTTTGAAAAGTAATTATCCGAGAAATTAATAGTCAATTGAACATCTATTTTGTGCTAAAGTTTTTGTAACGTTTTAAGAATTACTACAAAGATCTACACAGGTATATTTTGAAACACATCCTTTATATAATCTTCAAATAACATTACAAATTTTTCTTTGATTTCATGAAGAATCTCTAGATCAGTATCAGAGGGACCAGACTTGACGTGACGACAATATTCAAAGCCTGGACGAATACAGACGTATACATGTGCAAAATAGAATCTGCCGAGAAAAAAGTTGTACATCCAAATATATTGCACGTCTGTACATAACATAATTATGTTTCTAGGGAATAGCTGTATAGAATTATAAAAGCAAGAAAAGCAAGAAAAGCAAGAAAAGCAAGTAATCTGCAACAATTTGAAGAATATGTAAAGGAGGTGAGGTGAAATAATCCTGTTGATGTTTACAAATTTCGTAAAAATTTACTGAACACCATTACGAAAATCTCAAAAATGATATACAAGTAACAAATAATTTTCTCGTACCATTAATTTAGGGCGCACAATTATTTCTCTGCTGATAGTTATTCAAAAATTAAATTTTAAAATGTTTGTTTACATCTAACTCGGTTTTGAAGAAAATGTTTGTATATGCGTATGTATCGTCCTATGAGTATATCATACAGCCAATGAGATGCACGGATATATAATTTGGAAACGAATGTTTACGAAACCAGATAATTTTCCAAGGCATCCATCCATTCAATGCATATTCAATGCACGTTTTGAATATAGTTAACACGATGGTGGATGAAATGGAGTAAGCAAAAGTGAAATGAGTGTTCTTGAAAAGACTATCATGTCAAACCATGGAGTGATGCTTTTTCTTGTAGTTAAAAGAAACATCACTGCCGGGAAATATGGTGTAAATTAACAGGGGTGAAAAGGATTTGCCTCAAAATATTCTGTATGCAAAATCAGTCAAGACATACTTCATTTTCACCAGTGGTCTTTTTCAAATACAGTAGAACCAATTTGACACTAAATCAGAGCAAACATAGTGGGTCCGTAAGCTCAGGCACTATCCTCCATCGAATGCCATCAATAGCTAGAAATATGAATCGTTCGACAATGTAGTACCACTCATCTGATGTCCAATAGTGATGCTCTCTAGCCCAGTTAATATGCAGAGATCGACACCGTAATGCCAAAATATGCTGCGCTTTTTGAATGGCAGTTACGATATCGGATGGAGTGCAGTATATTCTTGAGAGTGTACTGGTTACTTGATTAACACCAGCATTGCATTTGGTCCTGATTTGTTGCAATGTTTCCTTCATTGATTACTATCCATGTCAGTCGACGGCATCCCTCTTTGCAGTTTTACGTGTAATAGACGTTTCTCACAAATGTACAGATTTCTGGTAAATTATTACTACTGAGAAAAACCAGGGCACGTAGCCATTTCGGAAATACAGTGCGGCATAATTCTCGCATCAATAATCTTTCCATAGTTAGAAAAATGTAAGTCCTGTTTGCGTCCGATGTTTGCCACAGTTAAACTGTTTCTTTAATCGTTATCTAAAGCTCTGAGCATATATAAGCATAGATGTGTAGAGATGGGCACTGAGTATTTGCGCATCCCATACCCCATCTCAAAGGATTCTAGCAATAGAAAACGTTCCTGATTTTTCCCCTGGGGACAGTGTACAGATGATGACAGGGGCTATGCCGATGACATAGGCATTCATAACTGGAATAAGAATGATCCTGACCCCAGAATCGACATCATCTACCATGTGTTCAAGGAAACAAGGGAAAGGCCGTTCTCAAAGAAAAAAGTATGATCTGGAATTTAAATGAAAGCAGTGATGGCACCTTTCCTGAATTCATCATAAAAATTCAGGATGTGGAATTAATAAATAGTCAACACTTCAAATACTTTGGTGTAGGAATCACTTATTACAATCGTCTTGATTGAATAATTATTTTTCATGTTAAATAAAGCCAGAAAATATTTTATGATTGTAAAAATGAGTTACTGACACATGTCCAACTAAATAATCCATAGCTAGGAAGGAGAGGTGAATTTATCCCTTTCCCAGGTGTATTTGCGCGTGAGTATAACGATCACAACAGGAACTGAAACTCGGCTCTCAGATTAAAAATTCCGAGCCATTATCCATTACACCATCCGCACATCCAAGCTTACAACAGCTGCTATCCCCAAGTAGTCACCCACTTAATTAATGAACAGGCTCGACGCTATTAAACTTTGGTGATCGTACGGGAACTACCGTAAGCCATTACAATTTTAGAAGAGAAGATAATGAAATTGAACGCAGAACAGTCCGCGATAGAGATAAGTCTCGTACAACAGCGCAAACTAATTTAAAACCAAGACATTAACCTGAAAACTCGACTCATGTTCTTAAATAGCCTCATCAGATCGATAGTTTCAAATGCATGCCATGCATGGAACCAGCCCTCTCAGAAATATGTAAACTATATACCATCACTCTCTCAGACTAATGATTAAAACGGCTTCAATTGAATCAAGCTTGCTGATCTTAGCTAAAACCATCCTTTTTCGAAACTCGTGGAATGGCGATACAGTATCACAGACAAAGAAATGTAGCAAATAACAGAAAAAAAATCATTTGAAGACTTTCAGCAATGGCAATAAATAAAAAGGATAGCACATGTAATTCGAAGAAGAAATCATTACATAATGAAGTGTTAACATTACACACTATTTAAAAAAGCGATATGATGGAATCCCGTATGAATGCTCCAAAGATAAAAGACAGCTATGAGTCATGAGAAACTTATTTTATTGAAAAACTGTTTAAAGAGAAAAATTTTATATATTTCAAACGCTCAGTCAATGAATGTCAAATATTTCTTTATTGTTGCCATATCTGGTCTAGTGCCTCTGCTGTTCATCTCCAGGTTCTCGACAAAATCCAAAGGAGGATCTGCAACGTAATCGGTCCTGACTTGGCATCTCGACTTTAATCCCTTTCTCATAGACGTGATGTGGCTTCCTTTTGTCTTTTCTACAAATGTTATCATGGCAACTGTTCTCATGAGCTGTTTTCCCTGATTCTCCGATTACATGAATTTAAGCGTGCTACTATGCCTTTTTAACTTCAAAATAATAATAATCAAATTCAAAATGGACTTATTTTCAGGTAAAAAAAATTAATCAACTTCAAAATGGATCAATCAACTTTAAATTGGAAAACAACTTCAAAATGAGAAATAATCAACTTCAAATTGGATTAATCAACTTCAAATTGAGAATTAATATAATACTAATGAATTTAATATTTATTCTTTGATTTTTACTTAAAAGGGATATAAAAAATATAAACGTTCCTAAGAAATTTATTTAAAAGATTACATCATATAAGTTAATTACAGAGGGAAGTAATCTCTGTATTCCAGATACGAAGTTAGTGCAAGTCTCAGGGGAAATATTATTAATTGCCTCGGAGATCATCGCTTCTAACTTGCTGAGGAGGAATTCTTTAGTAGTTAAAGATCCCTGGACATCACCTCTTAAAATCCCAACAATTGAGTCTGCCATACTTCTTTTTACGTCAGCTTTAATGACTAACTAAACCTTTTCAATGGGATTTAATATCGGACTATAGGGGGCAAGTCTGAAAATTTGGTGTTGCCTAAATTTATCCTCCTCCACAACTTCTTCAATTGAAGTATGGCAAGGAGCGTTATCAATAACTAAGACAACTCCCCTTTCATAAATTCCATTTGCCTTTCTAAGGCACTCCCTGGTCCATTCTTTCGCATCTTCTTTTTTGAAAGAACCTCTTTTAATTTTATGATGAATTAATCCATTATTGCTAATACATCCAATAACATGGATGTTATTTCCCCTGGATCCAGCCGCGACTGTAGTGCACCTCGTGCCTTTTTGAGAACCTCCTTCTCTTCTTGAAATATGGAGATTAAAATTGGTTTCATCCATATAAAGAATTGGCACACTTTGGGACTGACATTCTAATAAAGTTACTGCGTAATCCTTACGTTTCGCCTTATTGACATTATTATTGGCAGCTTCTGGTTCATAATGAACCGCTTTTAAAATAAAGGCCATGGACTCCAAGTGCTTTCTTATGCATTTTTTCGTCACACGAACCTCATAATTTTCGACCAACTTATTTACAATGTCTTGAAGAGTGACCCTAGGAGAGGTTTCAATTAATTCGTCCATAAAATTACCTTGCGTAATTTTATATTTTCTTGCTCCTCCCCTAGAGTCACTCTTATTAGAACCCTGGTCTAACCAACGGTACGCTGTTGGCAGAGACACTACAATTGTTCTTGCCAGTTCTTTCCAATTTCCTGCTGCGGCATGTGCAACTAAAATCTGGGCCTTTTTTTCGTCAGCCCCAGTTTTCTTGATGGAAGGCTTCTTTGAAGCTGTTTCTAATTCTTCTTCAGGTTTTTTGTAGAGATTTCTCCAGCATCATCATCAATCATCATCTTTGCCCATACGGGACTTTCTCCTCCTACTTTTACTGTAGACTCACCCAATGCTTTCTTGGCCTCTAAGTTGTTTGTATTTTGTTTTTTTCTTCATCTATATAATTAATTGAAAAAATAATTTTCAATTTACCAAAAAAAATAATATCTCAATTTGAAGTTATTAATAATATTATTTTGAAGTTGATTGTTTTTAAGTTTTTGACATTTTCTCAATTTGAAGTTGATTAATCCATTTTGAAGTTGATTGGTCCAATGTGAAGTTGGTTAATCCATTTTGGAGTTGATTAATATTTTAATTGAAAATAAGTCCATTTTGAAGTTGATTATTATCATTTTGAAGTTGAAAAGGTATAGATTGTCAACTATATACCATTCTTTTACTGTTGAAATAGTCAAATGCAACCGACACTTCTACTCCAGCAGTTTAATTTCCCTTCCTCTTACTTGTTTCCCTAATAACTACAAACTTCAAAAATTTAAAGGCAACGTCAACCGCCATTTTTTGTTGCCTTGATCCCCGTTCATGATTTATTCTTTCCTCAATACCCCCATACCGAGTATTTTCCCATATATATATATATATATATATATATATATATATATATATATATATATATATATATATATATATATATATATATATTATATATATATATATATATATATTATATATATATATATATATATATATATATATATATATATATATATATATATATATTATATATATATATATATATATATAATATATATATATATATATATATATATATATATATATATATATATATATATATATATATATATATATATATATATATATATATATATATATATATATATATATATATATATATATATATATATATATATATATATATATATATATATATATATATATATATATATATATATATATATATATATATATTATAAAGATCTAACACGGAAAAACAAGTACTCACGACAAAGAGATATGTAACATCTATATAATAAATAACTATTGCTCTACTCTTGGTAGTGATATATATATATATATATATATATATATATATATATATATATATATATATATATATATATATATATATATATATAGGTACATCACACCTTGAGGAACATATAGGACGTAAGGCTGCACTTAAGATGCAAAATGGCTTCCTTAGTGACAAAAAGTCTGACAGAAAATGAGATTCTTTAATTCCTGGTGGAATTGTTTCGAAAGATATGACACGGGGAAAACTTGGATAATTTGACAGACGAACGAATTGATTATTCTGTTCGATTTATACCAACATTTCAATTCAATCTAATACACACAGACAAACATATATATATATATATATATATATATATATATATATATAAGATTATATTAAGAAACAGACAACTTTAAGGGTTCATAGTGATTATAATTTATTTCCTTAGAATCGCAAATCTATTCTAATTCCTCAGATCAACATTTTCGTACAAATAAATGGGTGACAAATATTCCAGGTAGAAGAAGAATTCAGTATTATTATTTTTAATTTATGCACACGTGTGTTTGAAGGGACAGATTTAAATTGGTGGCAGGAGGGATTGTAGTAGGGAGTGGGGGTCAAAGGATATATATATATATATATATATATATATATATATATCGAAAAGGAAAAGGTGATTGTGCGAGTGGAAGATAAAAGACATGCAAACAAAATTAGGAAAAGAAAAAAAAGATAAGGAAGAAAAGAGATAGCTGTATTTACATCCATCTTAATAAAGAGACATAAAATAATGATGGGGACGTGTCGGGATTCTTCGACATGCTGACCTATATATATATATATATATATATATATATATATATATATATATATATATATAGTTGTATATTTCGGCATCAATCCTTCCTTTATGCATGTTTCATTAAAAACGAGGTACTACGGTTAAGCTTTTTAATTAATTTTCTTGTGTTCTAACAAGAGCTTTCTTTTCTGGACAAAGGGTGTGTAAGAACTGTCCAAATGTTTTATATTTCCGAGCGCTTTCGGCTATACCTTTAGACATTATCAAGGATGATTCGATTTTTCAGGTTTTTTTTCAAATTTTTTCTACTAGTAGAAAACACAGATATATTAACTGTATCCACCTGAAAAAAAGTGTAAAAATAATGGAAGCTTTAATAATAAAAAAGAAAAAGCCAACTCTTAACAATATTAACTACGAACAATGCCATAATGTGCTAACCGTATTCGGAAATGAAAAACATCCCTACCACACACTAAGACATACACAGAACGCACACACTCAATTAAGCTGAAAAATTGAATCATCCTTGATAATATTACAAGTACACACTGCTCGATCAAAGGATTGAACTTACAGTTAACATGTCAACAAATTCACGAGCCGACGCATTTAGTTAACATAAAATTAAAAAAAATATTATTGTAATGATGCCAAAATTATACAGAAAATAATAATTTGAAATGCTTGTTCAATTTTCAGGAATTAGTTTAAGAAGTCGTTCTTTAACTTGCTTTTTGATTGATTATATTTATTCCTATGAAACACACTACACAGCATTCAGAATAGCATTTCGATTTTCATCTTTGCTGCAAGATAGCTGTCCACTAATATAAATATACTTCTTTAGAAGCCATACGATTTCAAAAGACTTATGTTTAGGTGAACAAATCGTCTACTTCATCAAATGATTGTCTTTGAAAACAATTTTAGTCAGGCATTCAATATTTTCATTGTCACATATAGAAATTTTTCTCAAAGTCTTTGGCGTCTTCTTGAACCAGAGCTCCATGTGTGCATTCCAAAAAATCAATATATATCTGACTTTTCATCATTATAACTTCTGAAACACGCCATGGAACTATCCATTCATCACCAATAATCTCACCTTAAAACCTCACACCACCCCTGTCTTTTCGATGTCTCAATCTATATGGGTGGTTACCACCAGTAGCCACCCAGCCTTTGCCTCATCTATCAAGCAATTCTCCAGTGAAAAAAAAAATTGCTGAAAAATCAATCTTCACATATTCTGATGCCTATTGAAGCCAATTTTCTTCATGGATGTCTTTTAAAAGAGGCTACTGATCAGTCTCATAGGTGCTGAAGCATCAAACATCTTTCAACTTGACAAAGACGGGTTTTTAGAAAGCTCATTTTGATATGAAGAAATGGTCGGCGATATAAAATCCTCCGAATTCTTTCACGAATTTCTTCAATGTCTGGCTATACTTAGCGAAACTTTTGCAATCTTCAGCATTGTTTTGCATTTTGTAAACACGGAAGTTATTAAACATATATATTTATACATCAAATTGACATTACGACCCATTTTAAACCTGGAAACTCATAAAGTGACTCTTAATATCAGAGGTTTATTTAGAACTGCGCCGAAAGAAGTAACATTCACTCGAACTGCGCAGGTGGATTTTGCCGTGAATAAAAAAAACAAAAAACCTTTAGTTTCTAATAAATATTTATTTTATACATCGATAAAATATTAAATGTCTGATATCATTAGGTAGATTATACAAAGACACAAACACACACAAAGACACACACATACATATATATATATATATATATATATATATATATATATATATATATTCTGCCAGAACAGAATATACATGTTTTTTTTTTTTTACAGAGAAGTCATTGTATCTCTTAACTTGGCTATGCTTTCCTCTGCTTGTCTAAAATAGAAAAATGTTTTCTCGAGAAAAATGTTTTCTTTTTTGTATCCGAGAAATCAAATTTTTCTATTCGTACAAGCATTTGCATATTCGTATATTCATTTAACCGCTACACACACATAGATAAAAATATACGCACGTATATATCTATATAAAGTGATACATATTTCTTCTGCGTGCCGTGGGAGCTTATATATATATTAATTTAAAAGTTTAACGATTATATATATATATATATATATATATATATATATATATATATATGAATATGAAAAATATATAGAAAACAGGAAAGAACTCGTTAGGTAAATAATCCAAAGTTCTTTAGTATTTTTGCTATTATTTTTAAAAAATAGTGCTCGATACAAAAGTAGAGCATAATAAATGGAATCATATTTTTAAATAAATAATTATATATATATATATATATATATATATATATATATATATTTAATGTTAAAGTTCAGAGTTGACTTAAAATAGGAAACTCTAGTATTAAAAAAATACTCTATGCACATATAAAATTAAAGTTTAGTATATAGGGCTTTTATGTATAAAGAATTAACAGATCAGCCATTCAGCTACCTTAGTTTCAGCCTTTCGGCATCTTCAGGCGATTTATTTTTTAAAAAATGAACGCTTTATTTTTTTTAAAAAAAGAGAAAAGAACGCTATATTATTTTAAAATAAGCGAACGACGTGAGATGCGGTGGTAGGAGTAGAAGAAAAATCAAAGTTCGTATATTGGAAGTATTTCCAATTCACTTGCTTTTTTTCCCTCCTCCTACTCCTCATCACATCTCACGTTGAGCGCTTATTTATTTATTTTTAAATAAGGTAGTATTCATTAATTTTAAAAACAATTAAAGAGTTAATGAAAATTGTTAATCAATTGTCCAAAATCTCCTGAAGGTACCGAAAGGCTGAAACATTTATTATAAATATATATCAGTGGTAACATTTTTATTAGAAAAATTATTTCTGGTATTTTTACTATAAAATGTATTTTTAAATGATCATAGTTTTTTTGGCTTTGTTTTGCCGTTCACTATTTGCCCATAGTTAGGACCCTAGCAGGTACTACCTCCTTGGGCAAAATGGGCCTGGGAACAACGGCAATTAAGAGGTGTTTCACGCTTTTCAAAACCCCCAATCTCCCGATCAGAGGCATTGCTGCCGGATCTAGTTTATCGTCTTACCCAGAACTATATAATCGTCGAGATTCACTTTAAAAAGACGATGCAAAGTCCACTTGACTCTCTGGACGCTTTTATATGATAATATCCTATATAGAATCATACGAGGAATATATATATATATATATATATATATATATATATATATATATATATATATATATATATATATATATATATATATATTGCTTTTTGCTTTCTATGTTACCACAATGAATTTAGCTTTTATTGCTGTTTGTTGGGTAGGCCTGAAGCATAAAATGACTAATTATGTACTTTCATGATAATTATTGCTGCCGGATCTAGTTTATCGTCTTACCCAGAACTATATAATCGTCGATGTATATGTATATATATATATATATATATATATATACATATATATATATATATGTATATATATATATATACACACACACATATATATATATATATATATATATATATATATATATATATATATATATATATTGCTTTTTGCTTTCTATGTTCCCACAATGAATTTAGCTTTTATTGCTGTTTGTTGCGTAGGTCTGAAGCATAAAATGACTAATTATGTACTTTCATGATAATTATTGTGCCGATGTTATGCGCCTGTATTAACTGCGTGAAATAGATAATTCTGAAAAGAACGCTGAGAGAATGTCCAAACACAGTTCCAAAATAGCGTGATTAAAACGCCGAAAGTAAGGTGATCAAAATGTCACTTAATTGAGCAGGTGACAATGACAGATTGCAGACATGAAAGCGTATTTTCCAAACAAGCAATCATTAATTAACAATACCAGCAGCAGGCTCTGGTAAAACGCGAGACCAACATAATATTGATATTAAATTGATATTGCTTTAATTCGTTACAAGCAGACAGAAAATTAGAAATTGTGAAGTAAAAATAGGAAATCATTGGCCAAAGATACCAGGAAAAGGAAATCTTTTTATTGTATTTTCTTGTTAATAATCATGAAAATATTCTGCAGGCGCAACGCCAAAAAACTAAGAAGTCTGTGGTTAAATCAGATTTTAAGTTTGAACGATTCCTGATTCTATAACCTACTAAACTGTAAACATTTTGTCTTTTTATTTAAAATACACATTTTTGGTGTTCGTTTGTTACTTGTTTCTGGTATGATATCTATAGACTTTTATATAAATGTCGTCAAAGCTAATTTTAGTTAAGTAACGTCGAGCCTCGTCACTACCTAGATGGGTGACCGCTTAAGAATAGATTTCTGTAAGCTTGTATGTGCGAGTGGTACAATAGTTAATGGTTCGGAATTGTTAACTGGAGAGCCGGGTTCCAATTCCAGTTGTGTTCGTTATATTCAGTTATGCGAAAATACACTAGGGAAAGGTATGGATCAATCTCTTCTTCCCCAGCTGTGGGTTAATTAGTAGAATATATGTTAGTAAATCATCATGATTAGCTCTCAAAAATCTTACAATCTAAACATGTTTCCTGGTTTTAAATAACCTAGAAAAGGTTGATAAGCCAGAAAAACTAAGTTTTAGAAAAAGTATGATTACGTATTATTTTTTATTTTAAAAATTAATGGCTACTGTGATTTTAGACAGATTACACCGTCCAGCTCAGTAACCTTGTCATAAACTGAGGTCATGCTAACAAATTTAGTGTCTCGAAATCCAGAAAAGAAATCATTCGAAAAGGGTCACTTTGAAATTTGCATGCAGCACTATAAAATAGAATCAAAATTGAAAATTCTACTTTATATTTCTCTCATTCCGTAAAGAAAAAGAGAAGAAATAATTGTTTTCTTTTCCAGTTGACGTTCAGTGAAGGAGGGAATAGAAACCTCTCATTTACAAAGGGAGAGATGTAGTAAAATTTGGTCAATTAGTACCATAATAAAGGTATACTGTTTTCATCTCTGAATTATTGTGATACCACAAGAAAAATGAGGTGGCATTTTTATTAACAAGTAAAATGTTTATCGGTTCGGTGGAAAGTTTTCACTCATGTGTCGCACGCACCAGAAATTACAACTTGGAATTCCAATTTAATCTGGTTTTCACAGAAATGCCTTAATGATAATGTATAAATTCTCTGTGTAACGTCAAACAGTCCTTTACATAGAAACATAAAACATGCAAAATACACAAAACGTCTACCACTTCTTAAAAAACTTAACCGAATATAGAACGACGAATTGCGACAGCAATGAATAAATATAAGATGGATGAAAAATGGATCCATACTATCGACCAGTTGTATGATAAAGCAAACAGTACAGTATTGTCCCAGGTTTTAATAGAAAATAATTTACATAGATAAGCTGATTTATGTCTCCTACACTCTTTAACATCTTCTTTTAACGAATCATGAAGGATGAACTGAAAGACCACCATAGCATAGTCAGCATCGAACCTCCTCTTGTCAAACGCTCTAGATAATCTAGCTGTCAAAGTAGAGGAACTCTGGTCTGGTGAAGAACCTGGGAACCTTCAGTTTTGGAGTGGAGATTAATACAATAAAACAAACTCATGACGAACAAAAGGAAAGGGCTTTCAAGCAAGCTAAAAGTCGGTGTGTAATTAATGAGCCAATTCAAATATGTTGGTTCAAGTATCAGTGAAGACGGCTACAGGTTGGAAAATTTTCAAGAGCAACACAAAACCATCTGGAAAGATAAAAAATTCAACCTGAAGTTGAAGATAAGACTCTTGCATTCATTGGCTTTCTCAATCTTTCTGTAAGTTAGGGAGTTTTGTGTATTAAGGTAGGCTTGCAGTGAAGAATTCAAGCATAAGAAATTAGACGCCAGATAACCGTCCTCAGCATCTCCTACGTAGAAAGTATCACATATGGCGCAACGAAGTATGGACACGACATAAGGGCCAACATATATTTCCAGGATTATCACTGCTATGTAACTCATACGTACCCTGATAAATGCAGTTCTATGAATGTTGCTCCACGATCTACATTATTTTATTTTGGCAATCCGAAAAATGTTTTTACATTAATTAGAAATATACTCGTTTTTCTGATGAAATATTTAATCTTAAATAAAAGAGAGTTGGTCAATAATCTGGAATATAGTTATTAGCGGAATTATGGGAAAGCTTTGTCGTATAGAATTTTATCTCTGCATAAATTTCATCACTAGAAAATGGAACGCTCATATTAGAGAAAAATAGTTATTCTTTTTCCGGTGTCTTTACCGAACCCGCACCTATGTTTTATAAACTACGCAATGGAGTTCGACAAAGTACGCCACAAAGATCTATTGGAACTGCTCGGAAACATTGATATATTTGGGAAAGATAGAACAATCAAGAGCCTATATTGGCAGCAAACGGCCTGCTTGCAGATAGAGAATGAGTTCAGCAGATATACAAAAAAAGAAAGAGGCGATAGGCAAGGATGCGTCTTCTCACCGGACCTATTCAACATATACAGCGAGATAATTCTGAGAGAAATGTAAATCTTACCGGTTTCATCATTGGCGGCCAGAATCTTAGCAACATAGGATACGCAGATGATACATTGATGATAGCAGACACAGAAAAGAAATTACAAAACCTCCTACAGAAAGTAGCAAAGGAGAGCAAGAAGAAGGGACTAAGCATAAACCACAAGAAGACAGAATGCATGGTTATCAGTCAAAAAATGAGCCCAAAATGCGATTTACAGGTCGGGGACACTAAAATCAAGCAGGTACAGAAATTTAAATATCTAGGAAGTGTTCCGACAGAAGACGGTAAATGCGACGCTGAAATCGTAAGACGTATTGGGATGGTCAGAGACGCATTCCAAAAGCTAGTCAGAGTATTACGAGACAGGGGGATTTCTTTTGTAACAAAGAAAAGAGTATATCTGTCCTCCTTTACGGCTGCGAATGTTTGATGAAGAAGAGACCCGAGACAACAGAAGTATGATTCTACAGAATAATGCGAAGGTTACCATGGACCGAACACGTGACCAACAACGAGACTTTAGATAGGATACAAACAAGGTCGAAACTGACACTTAGCATCATGAAGAGGCAGCTGAAATTTATAGGACATGTAATAAGAAAGAAGGGCTTGGAGAATCTGATACTTACGTGGCGGACAGAGGGAAAGAGAGACAAGGGAAAGCAACGCGTGACATACCCAGCGGGCTTAAGCAAGTGGATGACAGAACAGAGTTAAGGAGAAGTAGCAAACGGACAAAACATGTTGAGAGCTACAAGTGATAGGTGAAGTGGAGAGCCATGATCGGCTACGTCCTGAATGGACACGGCACATAAAAGAAGAACTAATTGCGTTGACAATGAAGAAAATATATATTGATAAATAGATATTTCTTATTTAAGATAAATGCTTTTTCCAGATTTTGTAACGAATTTATTGATGTCCCTATATGTACACGCCAATAATAATTGATTAGATGTTTATCATTAGATTAGATTGAAAGTCAGAAAAATGTACTTGACGGCTGACACATATGTTGAAGTAAAAATTTGAAGAAATAGAAATTGAAATCATTTTTGCTATAATTTAAAGCTTTTTCCTCTGTAACATTTTGTATCGCTTTTGGACGAGAAAAAGTTTAGCTGTGCTTTTATATGTAATTAATAAAAAATTAAGTCGAAAATAAAAAAAAATATTTCTAATGAATCAGTGAGCCTTTTTTATTTTGCTCAAAAGTAAGCTGCTGAATATTTTACAGCGGAATTGGGAGTGTTGTGAAAACGCGCATCTAACGAGAAATTCTATTAGGTTGGTGCAAGAATAATGACGTAATAATGCCGTTTTTTGACGTATTTTTTAACGACATTATTACGTCATATTTTTGCACCAACCTAAAAGTTTTACAACAAAAATATGTACTTTCTCACGTGAAGAAAAAAAGTAGAAAAACATATAATAAAAACATAGTCATGATACAAAGAAGAATGAATAAAACTCAATACAAACTTAAATCACGAGAATACTATAATAAAGTCATTTTTATTAGGTTGGTGCAAAAATAATGACGTTATAATGTCGTTTTTTGACGTTAAAAATACGTCAAAAAACGACATTATTACGTCATTATTTTTGCACCAACCTAATACTAATCGAAAGCGTTATTTAAAAAGACGAACTGACATTAAATTTATCAAAGTGAAGTCAGTTATAGTATTATATAAATCAGTTATGCGGCATGAGCTATATAGGCTATCATATATCTTTCGATACCTAATTGAGTTTTTTCCCTGCTATTTGTTTCTGCGGTAGACTAGTTGCCTGTCCTGCTATTTACCCATAGCTGAGAGGAGAAGAGTATTAGCAAGTGAATGCAATGGTTCTGACTGGAATTCGAACTCGCCTGTACCGATTCCTCAAGCCGAGTCCCTATCCATTACTCCACCGTGACTCCTAGCTTTATATACTAATCACAATATTAAGTACACCTAACAATTTAACGTTAATTAATCAAAGGAAATACATCAAGAAGATTATGCAATAAGATTATTTTAAAAGAATTATGTAAAATAGAACAAATAATATGGATGCTGGGTGTAATTGTATTAGCAAACAGATTACGATTCCCGCCCTCTTGCCAAAGAAACATAAGGAACTATACATATATACATTTCTACAACATCTAGTTGGGTGCCTTAATGTTTTCACATTTGTGAGCGATACTAATATTCAATATTGACGCCAAGCCAAAGTTTTGAATCGGGATTTTTTTAAAACAGACAAGCGTCATCTACTTGTGAAGGTTGAGATAACTCAATTATACGATTCAAATTTTCTCTTCGCTCGACGATGTCAGAATAAAGAAAGTTCTATCTCCACATATATCTAGCTATAGAGAAATGCATATATATATATATATATGCGCGCGTCTGTCTGTGTACGCGTGCGTGAGTGTGTGCCGATGTTCATTATTTAATTTAGAAAACACAAAGGGTGAACATAGTTTCGCGAAATCGATAAATGACCATACACGGGATGAGGATTTGATTCACGAAACGTGATTTATTTTGTAAATATTGGCTGTTTATGTGCATAATGCCACTAAACTTATATCTGGTATACCATTAATTATAATCTATAGATATCTTTCATCGAATACTTAGTTCATATATATATATATATATATATATATATATATATATATATATAGTATTTAAAAAAATAATGAATCAATTTCATGACGCATTGCTTCAGTTCTCAAGTATCGTCATGGAAAGAGTCAGTATCCATTTGAAAGAGGGGCTTTCTAAGTTTTGAATGACTGCCACAGGAGCTCCGTAGTTACGTTGTATCTCCGCTAACGTTCAGTTGTTTGTTTACCCATGGGATGCTTTTTGAAGGTAATTCAACATTAATCCGCAATATTCTAAGAACATTCGATGGTGGTTTAAATGGAGGAACAAGTGGCGAGAATCTGTGCCACGTTTGAGGGGAGTCCCCGGAAGTCCACAAATCAAGCTAGCCGTGAGCTTGCGTTCTTTCAACCTACTATCTGGCGTGTGCTAAGAAGACGTCTACATTTGAAACCTTAAAGAATAAGCATCGTTTAGACACTTACCAAGACCTTGCTCTTTGTGCTTGGCCTGCGACATCCCCAGATCTCATCGTGCGCGATTTTTTCTTGTAGGGATACGTAAAAATATCGCCTTTATGTTCCGCCGTCTCTCACTAACCTCGCTGACCTTACCCATTGAATAAAATCAGTGATCAACTCAGTAGATCGTGATATGCTGATACGCGCCTTGGAGGAATGCTCTTATATCACTGATGCTGCCCGTACTGCAGGTGGTGTCCACACTGAACACTTGTAAAGCAGTACATAAAAGTTGATTATGAGTAGAATAATGAAATCGGATTTTGAATAACCATATATATATATATATATATATATATATATATATATATATATATATATATATATATATATATATGTGTGTGTGTGTGTGTATTTTGCATTTGGGCAGCAATCCCTATTTTATACATGTTTCATTAACCACAACTAACAAGGTTTAACAGTATTTAGATTATGCGGACTATTGTCCTCATCTTTGTCGCCATATTTATCACAACGTTTCGGCCGGAACGTTGTGATAAATATGGCGACAAAGATGATGACAATAGTCCGCATAATGTAAATACTGTACATAATACCTCATCTCAGAAATATAGACAGACTAACAAGGTTTAAACTTTTCATTTAATTTTTTGTGTTCATATAATTTTTTTTTTCTGGGCATGAGGTGTATACAAATATTTGAATAGTTTGTATATCCAAGCGCTTTCGAGTATTATTTTAACCATTATTAAGAATGTTTTTGTATTTTTAATTCTAACTGTATGTGTAGATGCATACAAAAACATACGCTTTGTAGTTAGCCAGATGAATATTTATGAACATATATATATATATATATATATATATATATATATATATATATATGTGTGTGTGTGTGTGTGTGTGTGTGTGTGTGTGTGTGTGCGTGAGGTATATATATATATATATATATATATATATATCAACAGTCCACTGACAAAGCGAAGCAAGTTAACGGAACAGTTACAGGGATCGCATGTGTTCTTGTCATGGATTTTAATCTCTCCAACAAAGTTCAGTAGGCCGTGTGTTAGATAACCTCCATTTGAATGTTCATCATCCATTTTGCAGGTCCATTTTCTTTATCCTATTCTGTGTCAAGCCACCATTCTCATTCAAATAGTTATTCAGCATCTCTTGAAAATGGAACTGAACTTAAAATTTTAAGTTTAATTTAAGATTTAGGTTTTGGTTTCGAAACATGGCAATTTCTCTGTCGCGATGAATTTCTAAAAAGTAACAGTGAGTTCATTCCGTTGATTTAAGAAATTGATCTTGTCTTTAAATCTAATGATCTCCAATTTTTCATTAAGACATAGATAACAAGGGGCATATAGAGAATTACACGCTCAGGCTCTCTTAATTGATTTCCATTTCACAGTATGTGTTTTGTTTTACACTTTTAAACTCCAAAATACTTGGACAACGAAGTCTTGTATTTATGATTACTATTGTTGAAATATTCTACATGTCAATACCAACGGTTTTTGAACGTATTGATAGTAGTTCCAATGTAAAATATTTTAATATTGGGTTTTTCAAGTGTAGAAATAATACTACGATAAACTAGAGAACTAGCTAAACAATTATTCTGTTGTAGGCAATTATTGGGATTCCTACAATTACACATATTATTATAAGTATTATTATACTTAGCCTTACTCACTGTAACATTGCAATTAGTCAAGTTTTTTGAGTTTTTATACTTGTTGAAGTCTTATCATGTTTTTAGTTATTTTTCCAGGTTATTAGCACAGCAATAGCTTAATGTAAGAGTATTGAATATTTTACTGATTAGATTGTTTTGGGGGAAATGTTTTTTTATAAGAAATTTATGTCCTAATTTAGTTTTAACCATTAGACTGATAGGGGGATTAAACCAGATGATCTTCCTAGATCTTCTTATTGTGGCCATAATTGATAGGATTTTTATATTCAATAGTCGTCCCTTTATAACCGCTATTTCTAAGAGCAGAATTATAAAATTCACTATGTTTATTAAAAACTTCTTTGCTAGAAGAGTTAGCACTGATTCTAAATTCTATGAAGGAGGATATGTGCTTAATAACAGCAGCAGCATGGTTGGAATTAGGATGTACTCGGTAGAATTAACCTTCATATAAGGTTGAAAATAACTATTATTAAAGTCTAGGGTGACATCCAGGAAATCTACCCGTGTAAAGTTACGACCAACATTAAACAAGTAAACTTGTTTGATAGTAATTTAATTTCGAATAATTTTTTGATTTAATACAATTTGTGATTCGTTATACATTAATTTTGAATGGGCTCTGAATTTTTTTATAGTCATTTAGATAAGACTGTACATATGCTTTTTACTAAGTATAGATGCTTCTACTTCTGTTTATATGGGTGTATAAATTTAGATGATTCTATTTGAGCATGTGTGTCTGAGTGTTAGTTGATTTGTGTGTTTTTATATGTAGGAATATGGGTTGATTGTATGCATATCTATGTGTACGTGTATATATGTGTATATGTTGCGTATGTATATATATATATGTATATATCTGTATATATGTATGTGTATTCTTGTATATATGTATTTATTTATATATTTGTGTCTCTGTATGTATTCATATGTACTCATACATATATTGGTATATATGTGGGTACATCTATATATGTGTGTAAATGTCTTTTCATTTCTGTATATGTACTAGTTCTGATTTTCCGTGTTGCAATTTTTTGGGGGGTATGCGAATTTGGTTGTTAGATTTCCTATATGTATATACATATATTTTGTGTCTGTTCATTTGTGTACATATGTTTGTCTTTTTTTTTCTTTCCTTTGTTCAAGGCCGAATATTTGTTTTTCAATTATACCCTTCTTAACTTTAAATTAAACCCTCTTTTTATCTATATATCTTTGCCGATGTATGTAAAATTTTGATTGTTTGTACCCGCTTATTAGTACTTTTAGGGTTGAATCTTGGTGAATCTATGTCTTTATTAGTATGTGCATGTGATTGTATACTTTTAATTGTATGTATACGCGTCTGATATTACATTCTTTGACGTGGATTTCTCTATTTCCTGTGTCGTACATGTCTTTTACTTGTATATATATCTAAATATATTTACGTGTTTATGTACTATGATGCGATTATGTCTGTCTTGTTATTTGTAAAATGTCTTCCCCTGCCCACATTATCTGGGTTCAGATCTAATTTAGTCTAACACTAACGCTAAGTTATTAATAAATTTTATCTAAGATTCGTTGTGAAGTTTTTTTGAATTATCATATACTTGTATTTCCATTGGTCATTGTAGCTTACGTAACAATGTCTCCCCTATTGAGGGGAATTTGGTTGGTTTTGAATTTTTTTAAACTCTTTATTCTGCAATCAACACCATCACTTAACAAGGCACCAGAAATGTTGAAACAAAATAACTATTTTTGTAGTGATGTTGTAAACATGTTACAGAGAGTTCCTCCCACCCGAAGGCAGAGAGTTCAACCGACCAGCCGGCTGATCGGTTGAACTCTCTGCCTTCGGGCGGGAGGAACCCGAACGAGGCTACGCTGAAGGGCGGGGTTTCTTTCGGGGAGGTAAAGCGACCCTGAACCCGTTTATACGGGTTCAAAGGGCATATTTTTTTACCGAGCCCACGGGCTCGAAGATCCCCCGTTAAACCGGCCTTGTGCCACATGATGCCCTCGTGGGAGGGTGAATAAATACTGTAATATGTTTATGCTATATTTTTTTAATAAATACTATTTGGTCTACTCTGTATTGAACACTTTTTTAAGAATAGTGTTTTTGGTTATTGTAATTTTATTCCGTCTATACCAATCCTATACTTGTATATATATATATATATATATATATATATATATATATACGAAGGGAGAGAAAGAGAGTAAGAGAGCGAGAGAGTGAAAGTAGATTCCTTAGAAACTGAGTACAAGAGGAAGAGCTGTTTGACTGATCTATCGAAAATATTCAAAACAATAGGTCTCTAACAAAAGAAATGAACTGAAACATTAAGAAAACGGTGTGCTTAGCTGGCGGATTTGCAAAGAACTCCCGCAGTCATCTTCATTATTTGCCAATATATAAAATGTTCATTTATAATTATCCAAATGAATCGGCTCGATGTCTGGCATCACGGTCAGTCTCTCTCTGTACTCCATCCATATCTTACCGAACCGAGTAACCTCATTCCAAGATCATCCCGCTCACATTTATCTTGATGTGCTATTGATTCGTTAATTTTTTCATTATTAAGTGACCCGCGATGACAGATACGGAGTTGTTTGTTTATCTCAGCAAGAACTGGGCTCTGTGCCGGATAATGATTTTTAAATTATAGACAAACACCTCAAGATTCCTTAATATGATAATATATCTCCCACTTCTTCAGGGTGTCTCAAAATCATATACACACTTTTACAGTGTATGGCACAAGCCAACTTGCTTTCTTTTCAGAGTTACACGTTTGTATTTCAATCATCATTCAGACGTTCATTCAGCTCCACCCACGCAGCTTACACTCTCACGAGTTAGAGATAAGTTTGAAACTGATTGTACTGTGGACGATGTACCAAATAACCGTTCCGGAAGACCACGGATATCAACCACTCCTCTTGAAGTAAAAGATGGTGAAGAGAAGTTTTCACAAAAGTCCAAGAAACCTATGAAAATGTTGATTCCATTGTGTCGCGTTGTCAACAGTGTCTGGATAATAACGGACATCAGATATGTGAGGAAAAATTCGACACTATCTATAGACTGCTGTCAACTCCGTGTAACATAATATCTAATAAAGGTAAACTATTATTTAATTCCATTTCGTATGTATATTCTATTGTATGTTCGACTTGTCTGATAAATTCCATGTTTCCATCATTTTAATTCATCAGCAGTTGTAACAACTGAGTCAATAATATGCTCGGATCTACAGTTTCTTGCCAACGTTCCACTAGCTGGACAATGACTTGACAGTAAAAATCTCGGGTCTTGATTCAAAGAATTCATGCAGTCACTTTTTCAACTCTGCATCGATTTTGAATAAAACGCCTCGCAGACTGTTGGAAAATGAATGATAATCTGACAGCGCTGTATCAGGAGAAAACGACAGGTGCGATAGAAGTTGCCGACCAAGCATTTTTGGTCAAATGAGTTACGTGGCGATGTCGTGTCGAGAAGCAGATGTTGAAAGTGTTCATAAAAAGAAAAGAGATAAAATTCAGTTAAATACCAAAAACTATGAACAAAAGTTGTAGAGTAAGAATAATTCTAGAACCCGAAAATATTTTGCATGTTAATTCAAATAGAATAAGAAAAATGAACGAATTTAACTGATATCCTTATTATTCGATCAATAAGAACATTAGTTCATTCCATGAAATCATTTTTAGAGGAAAATACGTTACACATAGAATAATTTCAACTTTATCATTCAATTACCTATTAATTGTAAGATGATGTACAATGCATGAAAAGTTGTAATAATGAAAATTCATACGGAAATACTGTCTAAAGATTATTTTTTATGCTTTCTTTTTGTTGTTTTCATCTAAAGAGAATGTAAAAAATATGTGAAATAAACACACAAGCATTTATACGAGGCCTGTCCAGAATTCTGTAGTCTGTCTTATCCATCGATCATCTACGTGGCATACGGTATGACGTAAGAGAGGCCAAGTGCATAGACGACCTCCTGACCACAGTGGAGATCTGCATCTCGCTTGATGTGAGTAGCTGCTCCGACATGTGAATAATACCTACGTTGAGGAGAAAAGATGCTCAATGTCTCATAATAGCGCAAATATATTATACCAAAAATGTTTTCTTTTGTGACTGACTGAACAATTTACGAAAATTTCCATTTGATTTTTTTAAACCACTCTCTCAAGTTTAATTTTAGGATCGGCATCAGGAGACTTCATGTTGGAGAAGTTCGGCTGTGGTTTCACGTGGTGAGAGTGATGGGCTCCAGCAGACTACAAGAAACGCATGCAGGAATATATATATATATATATTGTGTGTGTGTGTGTGATAAAATATCGTAAAAGTGCCCAAGTCCGGAACAGACCATATGTAAATATAAAAGGTTAAAAGTAGACACTGAGGTCAACACCGCTTGATGTTGACTTAAGTATCAACTTTTATATTTACATTCATTCTTTCTCGATATATATATATATATATATATATATATATATATATATATATAAAGAAATATAGTCTTAAGGTGTGCTATATTTATGGAATAAAGTGCTCAATATCAGAGATAGAGCGTGTGTAAATATAAAAGTGAACATAGAAGTCAACACTTAGAGGCGACAGTCTGTTTCATGCTATATGCAATCGTCAAGCCACGTGTGCTGTTATTTTTCTCGGCTATTTATATATATACGGGTTAGTGGTGCATTGTGGGTATTCTATTATGGCGGTTATTTCACCGGAAGTCGTTTGTTTATCTATTTAGGTCAAATTATATTGCTTGTTTTTATTTTTGTTTCTTATTTTATTTATTTATTTATTTATTAACGTAGTAAAAATTTGTTTATATCACTTATTTAACAGTTTTGTTTTGGTTTGGGAATTTAATTAAAACTATTTGTTCAGTTTTGGGGTTGATTGTTGTAGTTCATTCTAAGTATTATTTTGGCGGGAACAGTTTTTAATTGATTATATTTATTTGGGATTGGTTTGTTTATTTATTTACTTGGATGAATTTAGGTTAATTTATTTTACTTGTATATTTTCTCTTTTCGGTTTTCGATTTTTAAGTAACATAGTATTTTTTTATGTTTTATTTCTATTTTTTTTTTTGTTATTTTTGCTTATTAGTATATTTATTTGTTTTTATTTTATTTTTTCCGTTTTTAATTTTTTAGGTTACGTAGTAAAAATTTATTTTCATGTCTGCATTTTGAGATGAGTTCGGATCTTTTGTTTAATAATTTATTTTGGTCGGGAAAAGTAATGATAGCTATTTTTTCCTCCGAGCAAAGTTTGCAAGTTTTTGATTGGTTATTGTAGGCTGATGATTTTTTCCTTATCTTCCAAGATATTTTTGGTGTGATGTTCGTTTTGTTTTTAATTTCCCAGATATACTTAGAAAGCATTGTACTGTTTGCATATTTACTATTTGTGAAAGATGTTTTGTGTGTATAATTTCTTTGTTTCCAGGGTCCTTCAGTTACTCCTATGTATACTTTTTCTTCATTATCTGGTGATTTTATCGTGGCTTGGTATATTACGTTGTTTTGTAAACAATTTCCGTTTAAGGGACATTCGTTCTTTATTCTGCAGTTGCACGTGGGTTTAATTTGTTCGTGTGGTTTGTTGATAATTTTCCTATTGTGCTTTTTTATTATTTGTGCCATGCTCTCGGTGCAGCTGTAGCTGATTTTTACAGTGTTTTTGTTGAATATCTTGTGTAAGGTGCTTGATTCTGGGAAGTGTTTGTGTAAGAGTTTGAAGAATATTTTCCCTACGTTTGTTTTTACGTTCTTGCTGTACGGTGGGTTGAACCATATGATATTTCTTCTTCTGTTGGCCTTTTTTGTATTCTGTGGTGAGTATGTGAGTGTTTCTGGGAATCCGCTATCTTTTAGGGCTGTTTCATAGTCTTTCTTAGCTTTGTTAAATAGGGATTCATTGGAGGAATTGTCAGAGAGCCTGCGGTTAATCGATTTTGGTATCTGTTTGATTATAGAAGGTGGATGAACTACAACAATCAACCCCAAAACTGAACAAATAGTTTTAATTAAATTCCCAAACCAAAACAAAACTGTTAAATAAGTGATATAAACAAATTTTTACTACGTTAATAAATAAATAAATAAATAAAATAAGAAACAAAAATAAAAACAAGCAATATAATTTGACCTAAATAGATAAACAAACGACTTCCGGTGAAATAACCGCTATAATAGAATACCCACAATGCACCACTAACCCGTATATATATAAATAGCCGAGAAAAATAACAGCACACGTGGCTTGACGATTGCATATAGCATGAAACAGACTGTCGCCTCTAAGTGTTGACTTCTATGTTCACTTTTATATATATATATATATATATATATATATATATATATATATATATATATATATATATACGCGTGTGTGTGTGTTGTATATATGTGTGTGTATGGGAAAATTATATATATATATATATATATATATATATATTATAATTTCGATCTAATAAATTTTACATTAATAAAAAGCGAAAACAATTTACTAAGGCACAGAAAGTGCTTTATCCTCTAAAACATTTACGGTAAATTTGCATCCACATACTTAAAACATTTCACTTACTTTGGCAGATCTTCTATCACAATGTAGTTTAATAAAACAGATGTGATAAAAAGAAAAAAGGAAAAAAAGAAACTCAATGAAACTGACTGGAGAATATGCACACAAACAAATATTAAGAAAAATAAATTTAAAGGCTTAAAATTCCAACGTTCCCTCATCTTCGTGTGCATTTGTTGTTGCATCAGCATAGTCATCGCTTTCGTCTGATGACGTTCTAAATGACAAAACTCGTCTTTTGAACATTGTTTCCATGTCATATATATGTATATATATTTGCTCATGGTAAGTAGGATATCGTGATATATTAGTAGCACTAACGAGATCGGCGGCGTATCGATGCGCGTAGATAAACTTGTGTGTAATAAGAACAGAGTCACTCAAGTGGAATGCAAAGTTCAATGAAATGATAAATTAGGAAACTTAAAGAATAAAGTACGAATGACTATCTGTAATAATTGTTAGCATTTTCCATCATGCTTATTTAAAAACATTATAAACCGATATTTGAAACTAAATACAGGTTGCGATGGGCAATTTGTGCAATTATATATTTTTAATTTCGCGGATGCGTGTTGTGCGTTTTTGATTTTGCTGACTGTACAGTATAGTAGGGACAGTTGGGCATCGTCTGTGAGAAAAGAGAAAAACCCTGACGCAATTCACTTGGCAACAATTTAGAAACGGCATTTTGTAATGGTTGGCATTCGTGACGGAAGTTCCAATACGAACATTGGGTGTAAATCTGAGGAGAGTTCAAAGTATTCAGAAAGAGATGGATGAGTCTAATTGTGATTACGAAGGTACTGCAGCTCGGACAACTCACTCTGTTCGTTCTGATTAGAAAAAGAACTCCCGAATTTGTTGCTGAAGGACTCGGACTCAACACGGAGGCTTACATCAAACGCCTTGAGGAATTACTGCTGACCTGAGTCAAAAGATTGACTGCTGGAAAACCTTCTGTCTGGCAACAGGACTCTGCACCATGTCACACAAGCAGGAGAACCCAGGCTATCAGATAATTTATGTGACCACATCACTCCTTACATCTGATCACTTAACTCCTCAGACTGCAACCCCCTTGATTATTATGTATAGGATGCAGTTGGGTGAGAGACCAACAAAACTCCTTGTAACACCATAGTTGATTATGGCAAGCATTCACCAACTTGTAACACCAAGGATTATGGCAGCATTCACCAACTTAAACAAGGAGACCGTCCAGAAGAGATGAAGGAGATTCCGAAGTCTTTTGGAGGCTGTGATTGAAGCCATTGGCGATTTTATTGAATAGATTTAATCTTTAGTATTTCAAGATATTTTTGTGTAATTTTGGCAAATATGTCTATTAAAATGAAATGTTAGTTTTATTTTTATATTTGCGTAAGTTAGACGACAAATTATCCATCGCATCCTGTAGTTTTCTTTTTCACTTTCTTATTAAAATTTACGAGGCAGTGCTGAGTAATGGATTGCGGCTCGGAGAGCCGTGTTCGAATTTCTGTGGAGTTCATTACATTCACTTACGTGCTAATACCTTTAGGTATGAATGCATCTATTCTCCCACCAGCTAATGATAAACAGCAAGACAGACTGTATGGCTACCGCTCTTGAACAGGGAAAACACCGAATTTAAAACTAGCCTGGAGAGGGTTGGGCGCCGTCCGCCTCTCTTACGCAGAACACACCACTGCTACAGCGGATGCGGTATTTGTGGGGACCCTGCGACTCTAATGTTTTACGGGTCTCCTGATAGTGATTATACAAATCATATTTTAAAATTATAAACACACTTTTATAGTGCCAGTGAGGGTGATCATGATGTTTCTTCCGAATCGGATTATAGAAACATAAGGTTCCCTGAAAACCGTGATTTATTCACGCAACATTTAGCGTGCGACTGGATCACGGATAAACAGATGATCTGATTTGGTTTATCACTTCAATTTGTTAATCCTACAGCAATATTGATGCCATCCACTTTGCGAGCTCTCTTTCTCTCTGTTTATCTAGTCTAAAATATTATTTCCAACCCGAAGTACTCGCTGTTTCTATTCTCTTCTATTCATCAGTTTTTTTTTTTAATACTTCTTTAATATCTATTAGGTTGGTGCAAAAATAATGACGTAATAATGTCGTTTTTTGACGTTAAAAATACGTCAAAAAACGACATCATTACGTCATTATTTTTGCACCAACCTAATACAATCGACTTCGCGTACTTATACTGTTTTTTTGTTTCATCCAGAACAAGGCCCTAGGGTCACTTAAGGTAGAGGGTTAATGAGCGTGATTGCTGTAAGCCTGGAAGCAAGTAATAAATGGATGTTATGAAGACGTTTAGGAGAGATATCTATTAACCCTGCACTTAAAGAGACCAAGATTATAGTTGTCAAGGAAGCAACCCCTCGGGAGTTTGTGACACAAAATAACAGTTTTGAGAAAAAAGATGTCTTAGTGTAACTTGCTCCTTATCAAAGGAACACGAATAGATTAGTGATGGTTTGCTACCGAGAACATGACATATCCTAGCTGTGAATGTCTGGGTTTTTAGGACTAAGAAATATACATCGTCCGAAAATAACAATAGATTAAAGAGAGGTTAGCAACATTTCGTCTGTAGGGTAAAGGATGCAGGGTATAGAATAATTCATCACCAACAAGGCCGCGTAAGCGCTAATGAAAGTCGAGGCTGGATAGAGGATTGGGTACCACCAGCCCAGATATGGTAGTAATGATCAATTCATTGTTTGATCTGACTCTTGTAAACAAAGAGAATGGCAGGGGTTATTTTCGGGTACGGTTAGAAAGTGACACATTCTGAGGGGAGGGGTTTTGAAAACTTATCAGCCCATTTTCCAATATCTGATCGAATGAACAAACATCTAAATTTTTCGTCAGTGTATTCTTGGTCGTGTCAAGAACCTTTCAGCTCATCTTTGTAAAAATGATCGAATAATTTGCAATTTGAATTAATTTAATTTTTTAATCTCATCGATACGAAACATATCAATAAATTTTCCAGGAAAGACGTTCGTCAATATGTATGCAATATGTCAAAATTTCCTGATATTCATCCTGATCAAATAGTCATTTGAGCTAAACGCTTTGAAGTACAGGGTTATTGTTTGATATTTCAAATTAAAAGGCATCAAAACGCTTACAAACGGATCAAAAATAAAATCAATAAATACATAAAAATAGAAAGTGGTGATAAGGACGTATCTACTCAAGAGATTTATTCAAGTTTCATAGTGAATCGATTCTGTGAGAATTAGAAATCCTAGTAGGATTTATTATTAATGACATATTCATAGCAATGTAAGATAAACAGATGATACCGTGTTGATGGCAGATATAGAAAAGAAATTGCAAAAATTCCCCGGGATGGCAGTAAAGGAAAGCGAGAAAAAAAGTGTAGGCATCAAATGCATGATTGTAAGCAAGAGGAACATTGAAAGATGCTAAATAAGATTTGCCAATGCAAGTGCTAAAATTTAAATACCAACGAACAGTTTTAACAGAGGATGGAAAATGTGATATCAAGATCAAAGAAAGCAACATACATAAAGAAATTTCTGACATTTCTAGGACACAAAATAAGAAAGGGTCGTATGAAATTTTTACACTCAAAGGACATATTCAAAGCAAAGACGGATGAGAGAAACAATAAGTAACCTACGCCAAAAAGTAACTGACATTTCTAGGATACATAATAAGAAAATGAGGTTTGAAAACTTGGCATTCAAAGGATATATTGAAGGCAAGGAGAGATGAGAGAAACAACAAGTAACCTACCCCGGAAAATAACTGACATTTCAAGAAATATAACAAAAAGATGTTTGAAATGTTGGCAGACAAAGGACATAATAAAGCATGGATAAATGAGAGAAAAAACAAGTAACCTACACCAGAAAACAACTGACATATCTAGAAACATAAGAAACATATGTTTGAAAATTTGGCAGACAAAGGACATATTATATCATGGATAAATGAGAGAAACAACAAGTAACCTACCCCAGAAAAAACTGACAATGCTAGACACATAAGAAAAAGATGTTTGAAATTTTGGGCACACAAAGACATTTTAAAGCAGGGATAAATCACAGAAAAAAGTAACCTACCCCAGAAAACAACTGACATTGCTAGACATAATAAAAAAAAAGATGTTTGAAATTTTGGCACACAAAAACATTTTAAAGCATGGATAAATGAGAGAAACAACCGGTAACCTACCCTAGAAAAAAACTGACATTGCTAGACACATAATAATAAAAAGATTTTTTGAAAATTTAGCAAAGAAATTATTTTTTAAAGCATGGATAAATGAGAGAAACAACAAGTAACCTACCCCAGAATATAACTGACATTGCTAGACATAATAAAAAAAAGATGTTTGAAATTTCGGCACGCAATAGTCATATTAATGCACGGATTTTTGAGAGAAACAACAAGTAACCTACCCCAAAAATATAACTGAGTTTTTTATACACATAATAAAAAGTAATTGTGAAATTTTGTTATGCAAAGTACATATTGAAGGCAAGGATTGCCGAAAGAAACAACAAATAACCTACCTAAGAATATTTTAGAAATGGATGGCTTTAGCAGATTGTGGGTGTCTTTGTGAAAAGACAAAATTAAACTGAGTGTTACAAAGTATAGGTCATTATTTCAGAGCAATGGTTGTCTTCATCTTGAAGGGACAAGGTAACTAGAAGTACATGAGATCTTATTTTTTGAGCAATGCAGCAGACATTTTTATTTTTTTACACAAGCGGCTAATCTATTAAAATGGTACTTTTTATTAATCTCTCTTCACACGTTATATGTCAGCAGTCAATATATGATTTGGCTGGGCCGGCTCAGATGCCAATTTGTGAAAGTTCGGGTTATTAATACGCATGAATTTTAAATAACTAATAGAGATTTTCGAGACAGACACCTCAGATTGAAGAGGGAATTCGTAATTATGAATCCTAAGAAACCCATTGATACAAATGATTCTTTTACTATTTGAGTTGAAATAGTTATTCCATTCTAAATTATATACAATTGTCGGTTAGCGCACGGTAAGTGAAATCGACTTGCCGAATTCAATTTTCGTTCGCTTTCGTTTTGTTCATTTCAAGCTAATGACCTTATAAAGAGCCATAATTAAACCGCCTCCAACTATGGGTTTTAATAACAGGGAAGACTGGAAACTTTTGCCTTCACGTGGAAACAAGACTAGGAATAGGAAATGTCTGAATTCAAAACCAATCTTAGAAGGGGAAGATCTCTGACAATATTACCTTAGGTACACAACTATTTTTATTGTTGCAGTACATATTGTATAACTACGAACTTAATGTGAAACATGAGACACTTGTTTCATAATATTTGAAGTTTTACATGTTCTAAATTAAAACCGATAAAGAGAGGGTCATTTTCGCATTTGGCATTCTTCTTTTATGTGCCATTTGCATTCCGGATATGGAAGATAATGTCTCTCCTCAACTTTCTATCGTCTCCTATAAATAATTTTGAGGCAAGAGAATTCTGATTTTACAGACAGATACCGAGAATACTATGGGCAGGGCGCGTGAGCAAAGAGTCTTAATTAAAAATGGAAACAAAAACGAAACATATTCAGAATCAGAAAGAGATAAGTGAAAATTCTTAGACACATGATTATGAAGAAGGGTTTGGAGAATTTAACACTCATATGGTATCTCGAAGGTAGAAGGAGACAGAAGATGGCCAGCTATTGATCAGCTTATTCGAATGGATGGGGGAACTAGTGTAAAAAGACAAATGTTACTAAGACCTACAAAGGAAAGGAAGAGCCATGATTACCAACGTCCTGACAAGACATGGCGCCTGAAAGAAAATGAACGCCTCTCTTTCTACTTGTTCTCCCATTCATTCACAGAAACTAGGTTTCTCACTTTTTCTTCTTCGTTCTACTGCCTTATATATCATATAACTTTTTCATTTTGTATGCACTCTTTTTAGGCACCTCCATAAGAAATCGCGATAGTTCATTTTTAAAAGGAAATTTTTAAAAAGGAAAAAAAAATTGAAGCTTTTCTTGTAGTTTTAATTTCAATCTAATAGATTAAATTTAAGGAATACTGATTTAATGTATAATTAATTTGATTTGAAATAAATATTATTTAATTTAAGCTTAAAATATCGCAGAAATGCATTGTTAACCTGAAATTAACTGCATTTTTAACCCGACAGTAGCTTTGTTGACGTGTTGACCGCCTGATGATAGATCGAAAGATGTTCTACGGAGATTTTATCTGTAAAACTTAATTGAAGAAAATGAGATGAGCACCATTTTTATATAATTTTTATGTACTCATTAAGCTTCACAATTTAGGAAAATAATCTCCGTAATCAAATTTTTTAATAAATTTTAGAAATGATGGCTTTAAATTTTCTTTCTTGTCGCTCTTATTTTCTGATAATATCATGTATTGTCACCCGTACTTACAAACATTGGCATGTTTATACAGATACAAAAATATTCTGAATTTTAAAAGATTTAAAATTTAATAATTTTTTTTAATTATAAAATTAAAACGGTTCTTGTGAAACTCATTATTCACCGAATTTTTTCCTTAAGACAATAATGCCCTTATAACTTATTCATAAAAGATTTTCTGATTAAACAATGTCATAGTTTTATTGCATTTTGTATTTTACGATTTAGAGCGTATTTTCAGTAAATGTTGTTTCTTGATTGACAAAAACCATTGGATAATTTAAATCTCGAAGGTGTTTCCATTTTAGCAAATATAAACCTGAAGAGTGTGAAATTTTAATTTCTCGAAATTTCATTAAATTAATTAATAAGATATTTAGCAAGAGTTTCAATAAGAAACTATTCAAGAATAATTTCTTTCATTTGCGAATAAGTCGTAAAATTTTCATTAAAATCCGACAATTATTTTTATTTTGTAAGAATTTCCAAAACAATGTGGTTTAATCCGCACCAAAAAAACAAAAAAAAAAAAACAAAAAAAAAAAACAAAACAAAACAAAAAAACGCCTAAATTCTCTGTCTTTTTAATACTTTTGACTTTCATTTTAATAATAACATAAACATTTTGGCGTGCGTTCAATCTTTGTTTTTATCAAGTTCGGGGTCTTTTTTCATCATGGTATGCTCTTTTTTAGAAAGATTTTGATGGAACTTACACACTCATTATACTTCACATCAATTTCATCTTCCTTCTGATTGGTTTTCTTTTATCTAGAATTAGTCCGGTACTCGTAGTTTCTTTGACGACGAAATGATCAAATTCCAAATCTTAATTGTTTGTTCTTTGAAAATATTACATTTATTAGAAAATATAAGTTTAGTCAGTTTTACAGACGTAGTTATAAAAATAACTTTAAAACTCGCAAATTTCATCTTATGCATTTTTCCAGTTTTTCAGATGTTGTTGCCAGACAGAAAGTTAAATTAACCAGTGAGGTACGTGTCCAGTTCCATTCAAATTGTGTACGTATGTACTTTTGCATGTGGACATATACATTTTAATTCTATGATATTTATTGGGCCATTTTTCCGCTCATTTCACTTGTGCCTTTTGGCAGCAATGGAATTTTTGTTGTTATTAATTTTGACTGAATATTTACTTTGTGGCCATGTATAGACTGATATTGATGAATGATAGATATGGCTAAACTGAAATATTAAATATGAACAGAATGATAATGATAGAAATAAACAGACTAATATCAATAGACAAAATCGGTGAAATAGTTATCGATAAACTACTAAAGATATCTCATACCTAGACGTGAAACCAAGTGACGAGAATTTTTTAAACAATAAACAAAAACTAAAAATTCTTGAAGCTGTATACATAAAACAGTTGAAACCTAACCTGAACAATAATAAACTACGAAATCTCCACAAAAAAAATCTTAAATGCCTATGATTGATAACAGAAACCACTGGTTTATACCAACGGCTTACCATACTTAATATTTCTCATTTTCATTCTCACTTGGTCATGTGTGACGTCACGGGCTGCGACGTGATTTTCGCTTCCGCGTCTAGTTACTCGTTGCTTCGAAATTTTTCATGCAACAAAAACAGACTATCATTATTGTTACGTGTATTGGTTGATATATGGAAAAGTAATTGTCATTTTTGATAATGGCTTATATAAGCAGAAAGCTTAGACTTGACTTAAACATGTATGAATATGGTGATTTCCTTTCGTCCTCCAATGATAATGTTATTAAGCTTATCAGACAATATGAAAGGAACTTTATTAAAATAAATAGAGAAAACTTGTCTAGATTATGTAATGAAACATGCATCAATGAAAAATTGTTGCCTAACTATACACAATATATATGAATTCAAATATATATATATATATATATATATATATATATATATATTTGAATTCAATGACAGACTTAAAATATGTGTATGAAATTAAAAAAAAAATGAAGTTATTTATAACCGAATAAAACACAGAATAACTTGTAAAGGTCCAGCTTGTCTATCTAGAAATAATAATTATAATAACCTAATTATTATTATCAAATATTTTATTAGATCACGCGCAGTCTTCATCAGACAGTCATTTTCACCATGATCCTTTCGTTCGCTGAATTCTGATTTTTCCTTCATACAGACTGGTTGCCAACCCCGGCTAGATAGCTAAGTCTGCCCTTTTTCTGAACACATAACTAAGGGCATAAGAGATGAATTCATGCTTTTTCCAATGGTATATGTGAGAAAGTGAATGCAACGAACGTGACCGGAATTCCTATATATCCCTCTGATTTCTTCTTCTGTGCTGCTAACTATGGCATCATCTGAAACGTTCAACATGTTCTATGAAAATCTGATTTTTCAAGATTTAAATATTAACGTGTTTTTGCCGAGAAATTAGACTTTCAACACTTCTATGACAGCAAGATATACTAATTTCAAAACTAAATTCTTTTCCGATTTAAAATCCTATACTTATTAGAACATATATCCAGTTTAAATACAGAAACAATGGAGAATGTTAGAGGAAAATGTAATAGTCTCACAGGAAATGTTGCAGATTGAAAAGTTTTTAAAGTAGCAACAAATTTAAAATAGTAGTGTATTTCTTGACATTTTTAACACTGCAATTTTCAGCCACCTAAATACAATTAGTCTTTGAACGAATTAGAAAATAATTCAATTTAATCGTTGATCTAATTAACTTTTCTATAAACAACGTTCCTAAACAAGATTACTTTGCTGTCATTAGGATGTGTCCTTCTGGCTGCGAGGCTAAAATCTCTTTGATCTGCAAATATCCTCAAGTATGTTGGATCACCTACGCGACTGATAGAATTGTCCGTGCGTGAACTCTGTAACTAAAAGGTACAATCGTCATCAATTCCACATTTACCCTAGACTCTTATTTTTTCTTTGAAACATTTCATCCCGATTTCAGGGCGATCATACCACTAAGAAGTTTACTGTTAGAAGAAGAGAATGAGAAGACCTTAGTGGGTATACAAAAGAACAGGAATGAAGAAGACAGAAGATGGCGACTGATGTTGCATTGAACTATTGTATGAGTCAGGAAAGCAAGAAACTGGAACAGAGTTTCACAACTGAGAAGTGCGAGAAAAGAAATTATTAGAATAGAACTTACAATTACATCTAGGTACGTTTCAACAGTAAAACGACGAGTCCTGGTTGTCAATTTAGTAGTACGCTTAAATCCATGCAGTCAAGGAGCCAAGGGAGAAGGATCCTTAGAATACTTACCATGAAAATATTTATAAAAAAAGACAGAGGGAAGCCACGTCACGGTGGTAGGAAAATGACTGAAATCGAGATGCCGGGTCAAGACCGATAACATTACAGACTCTTCATTTGATATTGTCGAGAATTTCAAGATATATAGTCGCTGCACCAGACCAGATATGGCAGTAATATTAAATGCACGGACGAATGGTAGATTTATAAATGTGCAAGATGGATTCGGACGAACAAATTTGTTTGACAAGGCACAGTGAACCAACTTTCCTAGCAGTAGACCTAGCAATGGATTCAATATAATCATTTTACATCATGTCAGTGGAAAACTTGTGACCAAGAAAGCGCATAGAGTTAGGTGGTTAGTATCAACTATGCTGCTGGAAGATAGAAAATTTTCTCTATGGTGAGTAATTGATAAAATTCGTTTTGGAACTTTTAAAATTTAAAAATCCATTTCTTACTCCACTTGACTACTGTTTGGAAGAAGCCAATAATAATAGTCTCTGCTGATCGTCAAAGGCAGCATACGCCTGGTGGAAGTTGACTCTGCTCTACAGTAGAATTGGCCCCAGATTCTGTGTATAAGTGTTATTTTTGTTGCCATTTTCCTTAAGACTCCATTCTTGCTTACTCACTCCGTCGATGGAATTCTCAATCAAACGAAGATATATAAAATGCTGGCTATAAACTCTAACTGCATGTGTCTGGGCTCTTTGTACTTCTCTACGAGCAATACTTAACAAATGTTTCAGTATAATCGCTCCGCTTGATGTCAGTAGAGACCAAAAAAGTGTACCGAATTGCTCCCCTGGAGGTTAGTATCAGCGATGCTGATAGAAGACCAAAATAGCCTTCTATGATAATTAATGGATAATAGTTTTCTTGGAGGCGTTAAAATTTACAAGCCATTTCTTGGTTCAGTTAACAACTGATTGAAGATCATTTTCCAGAGCAGCTGCCAGTTTTACTTTTTCAAACCTGCCCGATATATTACTTAATCGTCTGAGAGAACCCGTTTAGCTTTCCGTCAGCATCTCGGACTACCATTTTAAGCTGATATGAAGCGGAAAGATTATAATGATTCGATTGATAAGTCTATAATTTTAATTAAATTTGGTGAGTGCCGAAAGAATTTAATTATTTTTGTTTTTATCCATTTATTATTATTTCTTCTTTTCACTGTGTATAACGCGCTGAAATCGCACAAGCAGCACCACCAAAAAACACATACGGACATACACACAGATCGTCAAATGACGGAAAGTAATCATGTTTAAAATACGTTTAAAATTGTTAATATTCGGCAACGTGCATTTTAAGCGACACCCAAGGATAAAGATGTCCCTTAATGGTTTTGTCTTCGAACTAATAGATGTAAAACGCCGCCCTGTGGGTAACAGGTCAAACAGCCAGGATACATGCTCTCTTTCATTGTGTTTTCTACTCTACTGCGACGACGAGAATTAGAAATGTTTCCCTTTTCTGTGTAACCCATCTGTAACTCCCTGCTGTTTGCTGACGAGAGCTGGCATACAAAACAGTGACACCGTTCGTCACCAAACTCTTGGTAAAAAAAGCCATCAGCAGATACCTTTGTAAATTATTTTTCGATGCCGCGCCTTCTTGATTGTATGCAAGACATTAATTATTGAAATAAGATTTCACCTATTTGACAAATTTTGTTTTACCTAATATTAATAGCTGAATAAACATGCCATAAAAAGTAGAGTATCTTCTGCATTCTGCATAACTTATCAAAAGCCCAATTTACCTGCAGTAGAATAAAGTTTAACCAGCCAGTCTCGAAAGACATTGCTAGTGAGTTTGATTACTGTAGCCTTGTATAGGACTGGGGTAACATTAATGAATAACGATAATTCACTGCTACTTTGATATTTTATTTTAATTATGACATACTTATGATTTGCCGTATAATGCTGTAATTGAATTTAGTAGTGTTAGGACCATGGAAGAACAACACGAAACACAAGTGTAGAAATAACACAGAGTATACTACACGAAAAATAGTACAAGAAGTGGAAGGTGTTAGTATGACTGTCAGGCTGGTTTGGACTGAACTACTATCAGCTCGACTCAATTCAATCCAGTCTAAATACCGTTCGTCTCTCGAGAGAGGCGTAGTATATATAGCGTTAGGAAGAGTTCATTCTGTCGGTCTAGGTAGGCACCAGGACAAGTAGTATAGTAACTCGGAGTTCAGTTTCTCCAGTTGAAACAGGGCGAGAAATAACTGATCAGTATTAAAATGTACACGACAGAGACAACAGAAACAGAACAATCAACTCCCGTAGATTAAATAAAATGCTTAGTTTGAAATTCTCTGAATGTTACCCGGCTCGACAGACACGTGAATACCAAATGGATTCTTAAATATTGTGCTATATTGAGGGCAATGAATTATTTATTTTATTTAAAAAAAAAGTTTCATGTTTTTAAATATCTGACTGTGTGAGATATTAAAACCGATTTTTTAATGGCATCTCCCTTAAAGAAAGTAAGCGATGTTTGAACTGCGATAATTTCTTTGGATACATAGTAGAATGATTTCCAATTGCTTTTTCTACAGTTTAGAATTCAGAGGTTCCTTCTCCGTGTCATCCAAGTGTAGGAATTTCAGTCTGGGCTGATATTTAATTTAGAGAAGGTTCTGGGGAAGAAGACGTTTAGGTTAAAGGGAATGCAAGAAATTAGATCGGAATTTGAAGTCGGCTCGACGGATGAACTTTCCGTGCTGCTATCAGTGTGTCTCTATCAGCATATTCGCTAATATATAACACTATTTTAGCAATTATTTAGCCACTTGCAACGTGAGTTTTACAAGTAAAAGATTGACCTTTGATTCGATTCAAAGTAACTCTGAATCATCCATTTGTCACTTAACACGATGCATCAAATTATGTAATAATTGTTTCAACTTAAGACAACTTCAATTAATGAATTTATGATTTCAATATGATGTATTGATGTGTTTCTTATGGCATTTCTTTCATAAAATTAAGGTCACAGTTTAATATCAGCTGCAGACATTTATTTCATGACAAACAAGACATAAAACCTGTATTTATTCTGGAAATCATAGGACGATACACTGGCGTCTGTATGACTCACTAAACGAAAGCAAATTAAAAGTATCAATATTTCATGTTACTGATAGATATAAATCATTGTGAATTAGTAGGAGTTTAATATTGCCGCCTGAGATTCCTGATGAAGATAAGAAGCTTTTAACATTTTTCCTGAGAAATCAAACAAACCATAAATCTAAATCAATTTATTTACATCCATAGCTTATTGCACACAACCTTAGAGATGAACACGCATAAAAGAAACATTAAATGCTTAATGCGTTTTATTGTCGTGTAGTGCCGAATACCCAAACTGTTTTTTCCGACTGGAACAAGAAATACGAACTTCATGTTAAGAATGCTATCACAACAAACAGTATAAGTGCAGGTGGACGTATTTCTATATTTCAGAGATTACACAAAAGCATTGAAAATGCTCGACACAAAGATGTATTTGAACTGTTAGGGAGACTTGCTTTATTCGGAAACTGAGCAAGTAAATTAAAACAGAAAGGGAAGGAAGACGAAGATGCGTTTTTTTTTTCACCAGATTTATTTAACCTAAACAGCGAGTCGAAGTTAAGAAAACAAGAGCCTCTATCAAGATTTATTATTTTTAAAATCAACAGCATAGGATGAGCGATGGACCCAGTGTTGTTGGTGCACACGGGAAGAAAAATTGCAGTTACCCTTAGACAAGGTAGTAAAGAGAAGAATGAAGAATAGATGAATCATTCTTCTGTAAGAAGACGGAATCTATTAGCAAGAGTCAAGATGCAAATTGTAGACGTTCAAATAAAGCTAGTATAGGAGTTAACTATGCGGGAAGCGTTATAACAGATAATGAAAACAGATAATGAAAAAGAAGAATTAGAATAGCGAATGATGCTTTTCAGAAAAAATGAACCATATTAAGAAACAGGAAAATTTCATACGATAATAGATCTCAAATTAGATGTAATATCAATCTTCTTATATGACAGTGGGTGCTACTCAGTTTCCTCATAGATGAAGAGGTATTTTGTGAACGAAAAAGACACTTTTTCTTAGGATCAGCTAAAAACAGTTGACATTTTTGGTTATACATTTAATAAGGAACATGGATTTGGGGAATGTAAAAACGACAAGGCATACAGAAGAAAAAATTGGCTGAGGAAAGCGGAAAGTCTCCTACTTGTGTAAATTGATGATAAGACATTAAGAAAGAATGATATTAAGGGGGTCCAAATTGCTTAGGCTTACAAGAGATAAGAATTCATGGAAGGCCATTATCTCTGTCTTGTCTTGATGGGAGACGGAGCATAAAAGAATATAGAAAGAAGAATGAAATCAGTTATATGTCTGATATATCTTGTTACTCAATATTTTCTCTAGGGCCATCGAAGGATATAAAACCGAGCGCCTTCTTTGCGACATTCATATTGGGCTTCACTAAACATCACTTTTTTATTTTCATTTGCTAATTCCGACGCAACGGCTTTTACTATATATGATTTCATTATTTAAAAGTTTTCCAGAATAAATATTGAGATAAATACACACATATACAGATGTATTAAGACTGCAAGAATTTATTCAAACATGTTTGAATTAATTCGACAAACAAGGCAATTTTTATTGAATTTTGACAAAATATGAATAGACAAGCCCTGTTGATTGGATTCATTAAAACAATTTTGAATCATAAACATTCCGTAACACATTAGGATAATAGGGAAACAGAAGTACTGCAGCTGTAGCCCCAGTGGGATGTATTTCGCCTAAGATAAACTAGCGCTGCTCTTCCCGTATATAAGCTAGTTTAGAAAACAAACACACTGCGCATGCGCACGAACACACACACACTATCTCTCTCTCACTCTCTCTCTTTCATTGTAAAAGCACGTTATATCTAACGAATGACGGTTTCCCTTATGGGTACGCAAGTTAAATTCCTGCCGGAGAGCACGTAATTTTCTCTAAAAAGACTTCTCGAATATTCAGGCCGGAACGAAAATACATAAATATACAGTTTAATAAATAAACGGAGCGTCTGCTCAAATAAGAGCATCCGTAAAAATTAAGTTTTAGGAACATATACATAATTATATATATATATATATATATATATATATATATATATATATATATATACTTTAAAAGAAATATATATATATATATATATATATATATATATATATATATATATATATATATATATATATATATATATATATATATATATATATATATATATATATATATATATATATATATTTCTTTTACAGTTTCCATTAGTTATTTTGAAAGTTTCTTCTGAAGGATAACTTTGATATAGACGAACTCCGCGTCATACGCACACACACACACGCACACACGTACATATATATATATATATATATATATATATATATATATATATTGAGTGGGTTTCAAAAATTTTATCTTCAATATTATGACAGCAAAAATATATTATATTCTTTTCTACAGGCCAACAGACTGTGGTTCCTCCTCAAGGAATAAAACATGGCTGTCCTTCTGGTTGCCATTTGTTTCAAAGCCAAAAAAATTCTATAAGAGCGCATACTTTTGTCGTCTTCTTCGAATGTTTAGATTTTTGTATTGAATTTGGGGATAAAATCACGTGAAAATGTCGACATCAATGAAAACTAATTTTCACGCTATACAAGCCTCAAGAGCTACAGAAAGCTCTTCATTAACCCTCTGATTACTGAAGCAAGTAGTTTTATAAGAGGTGAAAAAGGCAGTTAATGAGAATATGTTAAAAAATAAAGTTAATCGTTATTTTCCAACATATTTTTTATAAATTGTCTTTCTTTCTGGACTTGAAGAAATTAAGATTGTAGTCATCGGGAAAGCATCCTCTTGAGATTCGGTTCCATAAACTATGGATTCGTGGGAAAATGCTGTTCGAGTTTAATTTCCTTTTTAATAAGGAATACGAATAGAATGAGTATGGTTATGGTGTATGTGAGGGTTAGAATTGGGGGGGGATAATGAAAGTAACTCGTCGAATATTTTCCATAGAAACAGCGATAGAGTAGGGAGAGTCTAGTAACTTTTCCTTTGTCGGAATTGGAGAAAAATAATTCATCAACCACATGCCGACATAGACGCGGTCGAGCTCAATGTTTTTAACTAGAGTGAAGACTGGAAACGTTGATAGTATAAAAACAAGAGGAGTATATTAGTGTAAATGAAATGCCATATAATATTGATAATTCCTTATCTAAAAAATCCGATACAAATCAGAAGTTTTAATGTTAAATAATACAATCCACTAAAAATATATATACAGTTAACACAAACACACACAAACACACACAAGCAAAAACACAAACACACAATTTGACGCACATATACGAACACATAAACATACACGTGTGTGTGTGTGTGGGTGCTTGTGTGGGTATATGCGTACATGTGTGCTCATACACAGACCTGTACATAAACACCAACGTACACAAAAAACAATTAATTGGATTAACAACATCACCAACAAAAACAATCTGTTCTTTATCACAACTACAGACAAGTATCAAACATTAAGTAAAGTTAAATAATACAACCTACTAAAATATATATAAAAAAAGTAAAGTGAAAATAAAAAACCGACAAAAAACTTTTATACATTTAACACAAACATAGTTAATACGAACACGAACACAAACACACAGACGCGTATACACGAATACACAGACATACACCCGCGGTAGAGTGTGTGCGTATATTCTTGTGTATGTGTATTCATGCGTTCGTGCACATACATAGGCACTCGCATAACACACCCACGCAAAAATACATACACACACAAAATTCCAACCACAAATTAAATTAAAAGGTTAACAATAATCCAGAGGAAAGATGAGGAAAGGATAAAAGAGAAAAAAATAAAAGAGAAAAAGAAGAAGGAAGAGGAAAAGAATTCAGCAATCAATCAACACCCACCAAAGCGAAAGGAAATAAATAATACACCCATACCACAATAAAAGTACAAGAGAATCGAGAAACAGTTTAACTCGGTTCCGATGAGTGCTTACACCTATATTGCCGCGAAACTCTGAAATAAACAAGAGTTAAATGAATATATATATATATATATATATATATATATATATATATATATATATATATATATATATATATATATCATTCCACTCACACACACACACTTACACACACATACATATATATATATATATATGTTATTTTACACATGGTGTAATGGATAGCGGCTTGCAGTGAGAAATGCGAGAGCCGAGTTCAGATTACAGTCGTGACATTTAGTTACGTGCAAATGGCCTTCGGAAAGCTATGAATGCATCTCTCCGTGCTCCCCACCCGTCCGCAGTTATTGATTATATATTAGCGTAAAACGGGATATTTAGCTATGGCTGTCAACCAGTCTAGGAGAAAGACAACCCTGAATAAAAAAACTAACGAGGGAATTTTGGAGAACTTATGGCACACTATACGAACCAGTTCTTCCGAAAAGTGTCGTTGATACTGTACAAGCCCTCACCAACATAATCAAATCATATGTATAGTCTGGCTGTTCGAACTGAGACGTTGGATCCTCATATGTTGAAAACGATGGAAGACTGTATCATATATATATATATATATATATATATATATATATATATATATATATATATATATATATATATATATATATATATATATATACATCCCAAAAGAAACCTAATCTATCTAAGGTTTGAAATGAATTTTAAAAAGTATTACTTGATGGTTTTATTATTTTAGTTTTAATTTTAAGCTAATAGATTAAATTTAATATTTACAAGAAGTAAAATACTTTGCTATCTTTCAAAACTAATTTAAATGACATTTAAATTGACTAGAAGGATTTTTATTTTTTTAGCTGTTTAATTCTCTTCAGGAATATATCTTTAAAAAAAATAAAATATACTACTCAGAAAATTTATTTGAGGAATATTAGCTGATTTAAAATATATTTAAACTGATTTGAAACATATTATTTACTTTAAGTATAAAACATCGCAGAAATGCTTTTTTTGAACCAGACAGTAATTGTTTAAGTCATTCACGATTTTTTCAACTTGATATTTATCTAATGTTGTTCTACGGGAGTTTAGGTGTTAAAAAGTTATTGACTTAAAGTGAGCGCGTTTTATATATTATTTTTAAGTACTCAGTAATCTTAAAAAATTAAGAAAGTATTCTCCGTAATCTAATGTTTTATTGAATTTTAAATATTTTTAGTTTCAAAATTATTAGAGTTATAGCTCTTATTTTCTGATAATGTCGTGTATGTTCTACAGTATATAGAAAATCAGCACGTCCATACTCATAAAAATGTCAATATTCATCTAAAAATATTGGTCTGTGGTGACTTTTACTAAGCTTTTTCATTTATGATTAGTAAATATAGTCTTCACTTAATAGCATCATCTAAATGGTAAAAATTAATACATTTTAAAAGATTAAAAAAAATTACAAGTTAATAAATTATTCTAATTAACGCGTAAAAAAATGGAAAGAAATCTTGTAAAAATCCATTGTTCATCGAAAAATGTTTTTCTTTAAGATAATAGTGTCCTTAATATATCTTATTTATAAAGATAATTAAAAGATTTTCTAATTAAATAATGTATTAGTTTAATTGCATTTTTGATTTTACGATTCAGAGCATATTTTCAATAAATGAGTAACTGTTTGAAAAACAAAATTATGATGTATATTCTCCGATAAGTCATACTCTTAATTAATATGTTTGAAGAAGTACAAAATTTCAGCAAATTTCATTAATAAAACAAAAGCGGTAACAAACATAAAGAAAGTATTTCTACCTAGATTAAGATTTATTTTCAACATTAAGGACACTGGACTCTATAGAGATGGCGATGTAATTCTCCTCCGTACAACAAGTCCAAGAAAGTAAGGGAACTGATCAAGTTTTTTAAAGATTCCGGCCGATGTGTTTAAGTTCACGTTCATATATATATACGTGGGAAAGTATGAATCTGCCTCTTCTTACCTTATCTATAGATTAAATAGCAGGATAGGCACGACTTTTGTTGACAATTATTCATGAAGAATAAGAAATCTGATTTCAAAATTGTCGTCATCTGTAACCGGTAGCTACGATCTGTCCACCATAGCATTGTAGTGGTTATATTCAAATGCTAAAACAGAAAAAAAAATCCCTCTGTGGCCAGCGAAACCGAATCAGTAGTGAAGGTGATTTAGAAATATATTCTCTCTCTCTCTCTCTCTGTATATATATATATATATATATATATATATATATATATATATATATATATATATATATATATATATATATTCGGTTTTGCCTATGACTTCAGTTGATATTTATGTATGTTATCTAATTCAGGATCAATTTATTTAGAGCCAATTACCACACGCACACGCGCCTACACACAGGTACACACACAAACGCATGCACATACACACGCACTAACGTAACCCCCCCACACATATATAGTGTGTATTCGACTGCCTTCGAGATCTCACCAATTTTCAGTTGAGCTGATTAGATATAACCGCAAGTTCTATGCTAGCAGTTTCTTTTGTCGCACTTCTCGCTTGAGGATCTCCCTTCCAGCTCCATGCTTTTGAGTCAACTTTAATGGGAAAAAATTTTATGCAATGTCAATTGCTACCTAGTGTCATCCTGAATACAATTTTCTCTTTTCGCCCTTTATTAATATTTCTGTTCCTAATTCTGCCACACGTTGTAACCCCCTGTGTCTTAGTAGATTACTCCCTTGCATCGCCTGATACCGATTACACACACACACACACACACACACACACACACACATATATATATATATATATATATATATATATATATATATATATATATATTTCCAGTTAAGTTGAGAACGTATCGAATACAACATTCAATTTAAAAGAGGGTTCAATACCATTTCTTTTTTTGCATTTAAATCTCAATAAATCGTTCACTCGCCAGTAATTTACAATCTCCTGATGAAATGCATTTGATACGCATCGAAACACAACTACGTTTCAGTGCAGCGATTTTGACATGTTTTCGATATAATATCCTAAGATGTATATATGTTCAGAATATATATGTGTTCAAAAAGCTTTACCGGAAAAATGTAGTGACAAATGCATGTTATTTTTATGAGAACATTATTCACCAGAAATATAATCCTCCTCATCTGCAACCCACGCGGAAATCGAATATGCAATTCTATGTATAAAGAAATCTTTTATTTTTTTATCCTGAAAGACTCTTTTAAATTCTTTTTTGATTCTGAATATTCTCTTATGTCTGAAATATACTCGTGATCGGAACAAATGAAAAATTCGCAGTATACAAAGGGAAATCAATTGCCACTGACTTGTTTATCATCATCTGTAAACTTCTACGGAATCACATAATCATATGGAATGTCATTGGCATTTTCTCAGTTTTATTTTTCTTCGATATCATTGATTTCGAAGTGGATCTGTACTTCAAAACCAACAATGTTCTTACTTTCGTCAAAACCTACTTGATTGAAAATGGCATCTAAATGTTTACTGAAATAATTCACTTCTTGGAAATTATACTGGCTATATGCCAATTTAGAACCTTGAACATTTATGAAATGTCTCTGAGGATTTCAATTAACCTTCCAAGCATATCAATACAAATGTAATAGATATTTACGCTTCGTTTAATTGGTGCGTTGGCTACAGGCAAATTGTTTCCTATGTCGTTATTTGTCAAATGGATATGTTGTTTCATATTCTCAAAATGAATCGATAAGCTAATCACGAAAATTGCTGACTCACATATGGTTTGAAATTAATAAGACGTCTGCAAGTCATCATAATATTCACAGATGTGGGCAATGCCGTCAGGCAAATACCATGTCATTTTGAATGAAATTAAACCACACAGATTACGATATTGAAAATGATTCAAATGTTGGTAATTCCAATTTTGGATGTAGAGTAGTTACTACTGTGGCATAAAAAAAAACTCCTTGTGCTGCTTTTCTGCAAAGATGTTCAGTTTTCGTGTGGTTAGATTAATAAGCTTCAGCAATTAACTCAGTTATTATTAAATAAATAGTTTAAAGGAATTATTGAACAAAACAAAACCTAATAAAATATTCGACTTCTCAGAAAAAATTAAACCATATGGTAATAGCCTAGCTATTTCCTTATGGGGAAACATCCGGCATTCATTAGCCGAGCATTTATGTTTAGAGGTGGTTGATATTTATAAAATATTTTACTTAAAAAGATTTCTTATTAAAATAGATTTCTCAAGTCCAATCACTGTTAACCTTCTCTGCAGTATTGATGGGGGCTTAATTCCTAACCTTTTCTTTGTAGTAATGTGGAACGTCAACATATTGATTTACTCATTATTCCCTCTTTTATTTACATGTGATATTTATTTTAGTTGTTGTGGTTCTTGAAAGTGATGAGTTTCTGATATTTGGTGCATTTCTTTGTATGTGATTCAGTGAGTCCACAAGATTCAATGAAGGATAGTCCTTGCTAAGGCCTACACGTTTCACACGCAAAAGAAGCCATTTTCATTGTAGATCAACCGACAGGTTAGATATTTCTGAACGAGTATGGTGCCATACATTTGAATGTATCTATATCTGACAAGGTTATTTAAGAATAGGATTCTGGTTGTTATGTTAATGTTATGGATTTGTATCATCCCGAACATTTGCACCAAACAACCCCTATCTCAATTTCCTTATCTCCAATAATAAAATTGGAATGGCAAGGTTATTTGAAGCTTTTAGTATTTACTAAATCCACCTCATAAGTTTTTATAATGGATTCAGGGTCCATTCCAAACCCAGACCATTGGTTCTGTTTTGGAAAGGGTTATCTTCAGTTCTACTTCTTGAAATATTTCGTAGAAGATGCTGACTTTTGGTCAGCATCATTGTTGTTCCAGTGATGAATATCTATGTTATCAGTATAAACCGCCCCCTCATTCTATGTAGATTGGCTTTTTAAATAATTAGATTTATTTGGGATTCGATATGAAATTTGTAAGTGTTCAGCGTCCATCGCTTCCCATCTGAACGTTTTATATGCACGGGGCGTCGTCTAGGAAGTGATTAAATTAATTAGGACTCTCATTTAACTCTTGTCGTACTCCAGATGAGGTTTGGAATGTGCCAGTGTTGTTATCATCACTCGATCTGTAAGACTCTTTGGACCGATATAGTTCTTTTACCAGGTTTAGATTCGGAGCTTGGAAGGCATGAGATGAGAAGAGGAAGTTTCTATAGATGTGGTCGTATACAGCTTTGAGGTCTACATAACAAAATATAGCTCCAAATAATTACATATGTGAACTCATGTGTGCATGGATATATATATATATATATATATATATATATATATATATATATATTAGGTTGGTGCAAAAATAATGTCGTTTTCTCACATATGTTACTATGTGAGAAAACGACATTATTTTTGCACCAACCTAATATATATATATATATATATATATATATATATATATATGTATGTGTGTGTGTGTATATATATATATTATATATATATATATGCGCTTACTTTTAATCAGACATTTTTAGTGGATACCCATATTCAAAATAGACGTCTGTTTTTATTTTAAACAGTGTGTATTACGTCTATCATCCTGCGCACACGAGGAAACTTTAACAAAAGGGTGTAAGTTTAAACCTTGCTGAAGAGAAAATTTTCTTTATAAGTTTTCTCTGGCGCTCTGGTTAATAAATGTAATACAGTGTTTAAAATGAAACAATAATAGGCCGTCTATTTCAAACACAGGGATCTACTCAAATAACGTCTGAAGTTATAAATGTATATATGTGTGTAGATGGCATCATCCTAAGTGGTTAATTCCACCCACGGCCGATTGCTAACAAAAATGGCTTCCTTTGCATCAGTGAGCAAGCTTATTTGTTGTTGGCCATTCATTATTTAGCGACCACAGAAATACGTTACACAGAAATCCGCTATGATTTAATTTTTTCCCTACTTCTATTTTTCAGGCACCATTTAGAGAAACCTGCATAAAATCATTTCATATGCCCAGACAGTTTTCTATAATGTTCTACGCATGGTATCGAAAGTTTGGGTTTAAATGGGTTACATTTTCTTTATCTATCAGCTTTATATTTGGTACAGTTATGCAATATTTGAATTTAAGCTGATATATCTTTGAGTTCCTATCATCCAATATAAAGCATATAAAACAACTGGAAGAATTTTATATATATTTACGTGCTAATACCCTTGGGAACGGTATGAATCGTCATCTTCTCCCTACAGCTATGGGTAATTAGCAGGACAGACTGGGTCCTATAGCCTTGGATATAGCAACTGGTCTAGGAGAAGGACAACTTTGAATTTAAAACCATCGGATGGTTGTTTGGGGTCCTTGTGCCGCGTATTGCACCAGACCTCTGTATTCAGCCCTTCAAATAATGTGGTTGGTTCTGCACAAAATCTTCACCACTATAATCAAATCATGTCCTAGTGTCTGGCTGTCGGTTCCTAGGAACTGAGTTGCTGACTCTCATCCGTCCAATATGACGGAAGAGTCCACCATATATATATATATATATATATATATATATATATATATATATATATATATATTATATTATTTTAGTGTGGGTTGTTTCTTTTGTTGAATATTTACATAGATTTAAAGTCAATTTTCCTAAAAAGGGATAAACTTCGTGATATGATATAAAACTGTTCTGTTAAGCACACACATAAAAAATGCTATCCTAATCCAAGCTATTATTAGTGATGGAACCTCAAACTATTTGACCTTTGGTTTATAAGTTTTCATCTATTCTCACCAATAACTAGGCTTCAGTTATTTAAAGACTACACATAGGTTATAAAACCTTTTGTACTTACAATTCTTGATTTGGGTTTAATAGGTTGATATAATGATTTTACTGAGGATTATCTCGGAAATAATTGCCGAAAGTGACAGTTTCGCAAATCAGTTTCTGTTAATTGGGTAATAACTAAGTATTTTAGAACAGTAGCTTTATGCCAGACTTCTTCTACCGTGTTCCATCAGGATTTGGACAATCATAGATCGTCATAATTTCCTTTCTTTTTTATTCTTTTTTTTTTTTAATCATTTCACCCAAAGCAAGGTAAAAATGCCACTAAGACGCATGACCTGAAAGAGAATAAGAATATTTTATTTAATAGAAACAAAATAAAAGAACAAGTTTCCGGATGACAGAAGATGACGATTAGCGTTGCATTTAAATCATTGAATATTATAGGTGGCTGGGAAGCATGTAGCCGGAAGAGAGTTCCACAGATGATAAGTGAGAGAAAAGAAACTATTAGAATAGGAGTTAAGGTTACAAGTAGCTAGTTTGCCAGTCTAGAAGTACGCTTAAATATATGCAGTTAAGGTATCAAGCAACAAAGCTCATCGGAACTATTGTCATTAAAATATTTCTAGAAAAGACAACAGGAAGACGTGTCACGGTGACGGTAAACTCAAGTCAAGATTCGAAGTCAGGAACTATTACATTACAGACTCTTGTTTGGATTATGTCTAGACTCTCGAGAGATATAGCAGTAGCACCAAACCGGATATGGTAGCAATAATTAATTAACGGATTTCTAAATGTGCCCGATGGATTCTGACGAAAAATTGTCTATCACGATACAGTGAAACAATTTTCCTAGCAGTAGATCTAGCAATTGATTCAATATAATCACTCCACATAATGTCAGTGGAAAACGTGTGCCAAAGAAAGCGCAAAGAGTTAAGTGGTTATCATCAACCATGCTGCTGGAAGACAGAAAAACTTCTCTATGGTTAGTAACTCATAACAATTTTATTTTGGATTTTTCAAATTTACAAGACATTCTTTTCAACCAGTTTTATTTTGTCAGCTGATATAATTTTAAGTTGAAAGAGGCCAACTATAATAGTCCCTGCCGATCGTCAAAGGCAGCATAAACCCGCTGGAAGTTGACGCAGTCTACAGTAAGGTTAGTCCCAGATTCTGAGTATAAATGTTATTTTTGTGGATATTTACTATAATAGTTCCTCCTTGGTTAGTTGCTTCGTCGATGGCATTCTCAGTCGCATAGCAGCTGATCTATCTTTCTGTCCTAACCCCGATGGCTCAATGGGTAATGGAATGTCTTGGAAAATTCAATCTGGTCAAAACTAAACTAACAGCGCTCCACCACCAAGCAGACTCTGAAACTTCTACCTATCTCATGATGGGCTGATCTTCTCTCGAGGAATCTCCTTGTCTTGAAAGTCTGTTAGAGTTCAATCTCTCCCCAGAGCGCAAATAGAAGTCATAGACACGATCTGTTTAAATGGTAGGTTCATTGAACCGTTCCAGTAAGTATCTAATTTCCCCATACCATACACTGTCTTTACAAGAGCCAGATCAGGCCAACAAGTGTGTTGCTGCAATACCTGGGCTGGAATTGACCAGTCCTCACTTGTTTGTCTTGATATAGCTCAAACATGTCTACGCGGCCTTGTGTGTGATAGATTATTTTCCATCCTACAACCCCTTTCCCATTTTATCACTCTTTCTATAGTATGTGTTCTGATGAGAAAAATAAAATGCTGTCTATAAATTCTAATTGAAAATATCTGGTTTCTTTGCACTTAGTTTTACGCCCTCCACCTCACCGTCTTTACGAGATAAAATTCTCTGGATCTATAGTATTGGTTGTTGATTAAAGAGAACTTGGGAGTTTGAACTGAGTGGTAGTTTTCATCGAGCTTAACAAATGAGAGATTTCTATTTTCGCTGCCAGACAAAAAAGCCGTTGAAGGAGTTGGACAGTTGTGAGAGTTGCCATAGAGACAGCGCGGGGCAATAAAAACGGAAATGGTCTGAAGTGAACTACATCAAACAATAATAGACAAAAGAATAAGACTGACTAAATTAGGCCGAAATTCCTCTTTTGGGCGATGTGTGAATGTCAGTATCAGTTCTCCTTCCGATATACTAGAGGAGGCAAAAATAACGATGCTACACGGAAATATTCTAGTTTTTGTAGCATATCGACTGTCGGTCAGAGCTATAAAAAGAAGGAGAGAGAATAAGCAAAAAGAAACATTAAAGTGTCTGTCAAGTGAAATTGCTTGAAAGTTTTTATAAAGAAAGAGGAGTCAAGAAAAAATATTTTGGTAGACTACAGAGGCAAGAAAATTTAGATTTATTAAAAAAAATAAGAATGTGAGATTGAGAATGAAAACAAGGAGAGAATGTAAAGAAAGATAAGAAGAGGTAGGAGGTGGACGAGAAGGAGGAGAAGGATAAGAAAGACAAGAAGAAACAAAAGAAGAAGAAAAAGAAGTAGGAGAATGAGAAGAAGAAAAGAAGAATGAGGAGAAAAATAATATGAAGAAGAAGCAGGAGGAGGAGGAAGAGAAAAGGAAGAAGTAAAAGAAAAATGAGGAGAAGAAGGAGGAGGAAGAGAAGAAGAAGAAGAAGAAGAACAACAACAACAACAACTGATAATTATAGAAGTCTTTTTGTGTTTATAAATGAAACGCCACAAGAAAGCAATCAAGATGAAAAGCGATAAAGTAGAAATAATTACTTTCATGTCTACCCTGAATGCATTAATATTAAACAAAATGCAATATATGTATTCGTAGTAAGAATGGGGCCTGTTCCACTTTCCACGTTACAATAATGGAGCTAGTCCTCACTTCTAAATAAACTGGGAACTTAGTTATGCAATAAAAGATTAGTAATGCAAATATGATGGTGATGATGATAATAATAATAATGATAATAAAAATAATAATGCAGAAAAATTAGAAAATAAGAAATAAACAGCAAGGAAAAAGAGAAGAAAGAAAGCAAGTGATAAAGCAAAAGGATAAGAGCATTATTGAAATTATTACGAGTCATTCGGAGTAACCCCCACCTTTGAACGGGACCCTTGGTATTGTTACAATCATCCTTGTAGTTGACTGAAAATGAACCAATCAGAAGGATCCTTACTAAAGTTGCTTCGTCTAGTCCCAAGTTGGCTTTCAACGAGTATTAAGTACAAAAAAAGACTGATCTCGGAAAAAAAAAATTAACCGACAAATCTCTGGAACCCAGGATTGTAGAGCCTATTCCATGTGAAGAAATATATTCTCAATCCTCAGGAAGCCCGGACGCTGAGACATTGGTGCCACCACCAGAACAACATAAAATCACGAGACTTCAAAGAACTACTAAAAGGACGTTTCTTTTCTGTGATAAGATAAATCCGTAAAATACTACTTTTTGAAACGCCTTTATCGTAAACTTCCTTACTTTTTCTTTTCTTCTTTTACACTCATAAAAGGTTTAAATCTCAAAGGTTTTGGTTCATTCTTTTTTCTCCCGCCCTGTCAGGTCACTGAATTATACTATTTTTTTTTACAGCGGTAAATATTTATCCTTTCGAACAAACTTAAACTGGTGATATACTAAAAGCATTTTAACGACATTTTAAATTTTCACCGTCAACACAGACGGATATGAGCCTTTTGAGAGAGTTCGTGAAAAATCGTTCTCTTTTCGCTCGACTCCAGCGAGCAAGACAGTAAGAGAATGAAGCCGGTACAATGATACAGGCGCCCAAAATATTCAGCTTTCATACCATACCACAGGTAGATTAAGAACCTAAACATCTCTAAAGATAGAAAATCAAGAAGCTTACACCAAAAAAAGCAAAAATAAAATAAAACAAACAAAAAAAAACAAAAAAACAACGGCAGACTTTTCCTATATGCTGGGCAATTATAAGTGTGCGGGCATTAACAGATAAGTTTATTCTAAGTCGTCTTTAGTGAGTGGGTTGCTGTTCCCTGCAAACAATGATATACTCTCCAGAAAGTAATAAAAGGTTAATAAAACTAAGTTACAAAAAATATAAGATAGCATAATATGGCGCTAATAAAACAAGATAATGCTAAAAAAAAATCGTAAACAATGACAAGAAAACTTTAAAATTAAAGAATTAGAAAGTATTATCGAAAGATTATATAATCAGGATATCAAAAGTAGACAGTAAATTTCAGGAAAAGAAGAAATGATTATTCTTTTGCAAATAGTTTCCGAAGAAATTTCACTATTTATTCTTACATTAATATATAATCAAACTCAAAATTTCATTGCGGAAGAACAATGTCTAAGATCAACTAATACGAGGTAATTTCTCTTGAGAAGACTTTTTATTTATGCCTCCGCATACGCCTTTATTTTTCTAGCTCAAATCTTAAGTGGAGAAGCCGTAACAAAACTATTTCCAACTACACTTCACTTTAAAAAAAAATCTTTTTAATTGTAAAATATTTCTTTAGGGGACCAAATTCAACCGAAGCCCTTTTCATACAAATATCTTTGGAATGGTATGAGTCCATCTATTATCCGCAAAACAAGGGGTCTATATCATAGCAATCTAGACATTGGCAACATTAATTAAAAATCGCATGCTAAACCTGTAAAATCTTACCTTGCTACAGAAATCACGACATACAAATGCCTAGAGTGAATAGTGAGAATGTGGCCTTAGGCTCAGTGTAATTTTCTGGTCTTATATATATATATATATATATATATATATATATATATATATATATATATATATAATTGTGTATTGAGTCAGCAATCACTCTTCTATACAGGTTTCATTGACGATGACTAGGAACTGCTATTAAGCTTTTTATTGTATGTTTTTATATGCTCACTATATATATATATATATATATATATATATAAATAAATATATATATATATATATATATCAATCGTTTTCAAAACAAGCAACAAAGACAAATGAAAATGGTTGATCAGTGTATTTTGTTTTGATAATGCTACAAGTATCATCATCATTCATTCAGTTAGAGCAATTTTGTGCTTCTGGAGTAAACATTCCCCTCCATCTCTTTCTTTCTGATGCTGCCCTTACAGCCTAAGCCACCGTCATTTCAGTCAACCACTTAAAATCAAACAAAAATATGAGTGGTCGTCTCTGGGACGGGAATGACCACTCCACTGGGCCTAGAAGAATCTCCTTTGGATAATATTCCCAAAGTAACCGAGCATCCTTAGTGTCATCCACTCTCTCAATACCTGCATTTTTCTAAATGGTATTTAGCAAGTACTTATTAAAGTATCCCGCTGTCCATGGAACTCTAAGGAATCTGCAGTATGGCCATATCTCGTGACTTTCCCTCTTGGTCAGTGCCCATGTCCCAACTGCAGAGCTGGTGATAGCGAAAACAGTGGTAATTTCAACATTACGCTGTGTATATATTCCGGCTATTTCAGATGGATTCCCATTTTTGTCATAGTACTACTTGTTATTTCCGGACTTCTCTTGATTTTCCCCGTTGAACTGTTCTGGGTATTGATGGTAGAGCCAAAGTACACAGTCTGCCGTCTCTTCTATCCCCTCACCACTCTGTCAAATCTATGGATGTTCGTAGAGTGAATTCCAGATCTTTATAGACACTAAGAGGGAACGATGTAATATGACAACATAGTCTACTCCATCGTTTGCTACACACAACCAAATACCTTGGTGTTGTCACTTGGAATTGTAGTTCACCACCAATCTTTGTATTAACGAGCTTCTTATCAAGAGAAAGATTTTTTAATATCAACAAATAAATAAAACAAGATAACACTTTATTTATTTGTTGTTATCTCTGTGTGTGCGTGTATATATATATATATATATATATATATATATATATATATATCCCTCTCTATCTCTCTCTCTCTCTCTCTATATATATATATATATATATATATATATATATATATATAATGTTAATCTTGTTTTATTTATTTTTTGATATTAAACATATGTGTGTGTATGCTTATGCGTGTGTGAGTATACATAATGGTACCATATATTTTAACATTAGAGACGTCATTCTTTCTCATAAAACGTGACCTTTAAAGTCTTTCGAGAAGAAAAATGTCTGATAGGATTAGTCGAGATTCAACGTCTTTTCATTATTCCATCTTAAATATTTTACGTTAGGAACTGGCGATGCGAATACCTTTTTATATGCTTATTATTTCATAGTATTATTGAGAATCAGAAAGAGACAACTGAAATTTCTTTGACACTGGGAAAAGGGATAATGGGAAAGAAGGTTTGGGAAACTTAACCCACACAGGGCATATCGAGGTCAAAAGAGACATAGAGCGGGGGAGACAGCGAACTACCATACTGATAAGTGTATATGAATAGAAGGGTAGATGCCATAAAGGAGATGAAGTTCTGGAAATCCATGATAAACTAAGCCTTGAAAAGACACGGCACATAGAATATTTCTAGCGTTTTTTTTTTGTCTCAGTATCTATAAAATAAATATTTCATTAAAGTGTATCAAATCAATATTTTTGTGTAAAAGATATTTATATATTTTACAAAAGAAAAACATTTTTCTTTCTCTGTTGTTGTTTTAGGTGGTATTAAATATTCTTTCCTGGTGCGAATATTCGTTATAGTCAAGTCGAGCTGTCTGTGGTGTTGAATGCTTGGATGTACTTATGCTGTCTTTTTCGACGGGAAATCACCAGTATAAGCTCGAAATTAGCACAAAATAATTGAAGACGAAGATGAAAATTATTGTAAAGGAAAATTATTGTAACTTTTTCTTAGAGATCTATTATGATCGCGAGACAAGGTAATGTGATCAAATTTAAATTCAAATGATCTCTCATATGCGTAGACGTGTCAATAGAAATAAATTAACATTAATGCACGGGAAAAACTTATATGCTAAAAGTATTATTTAAAATCATATGAAATAAAATTTGCACAGTGTGCTATTCTCTTTAGTAAACGTGCTAATCTCAAAAAATACTGCAACAACAATGGGAAGATGACATATGTGAATTATACATAATTAATACTAACCACAAACCTAATACTCGTCTAAAATTATACCCCTCCACACTTAACACTAGATCTAAGTGCACCCTTCGTTACAAAAATAACACATGCTCCAAACTTAAGTGAAGCTTCAAACTTAACCCTGCCACGAAGCCAAAACACATTTAACGCAAGCACTAAAATGAAATCTAAATTTGACACTAGCCATAAACTTGAGCCGAAATTCTAAATTTAGCCACAACCTTCACACATCCCGATCTCTAATACTAGCCATAACAATAATATTAGCACTAAAAATTAGCTGTAGCTACAGTTCTATAACTAGCAATAACCTAAGCCTAGCTACAAAATTAAGAGTAGACCAAACCTTAAATCTGACGTCAGACCAAAGACTAACGTAGCATTAAACCAGCCTCTGGTTACATCTTAACATTTGCTTCCTCTTAATTCTAGATAAAATAATTAATATAGGTATATAAATAAAAGTAAATACACATGAGCAGAAAAGGGCATACGACAAGGCTGTGTTTTCTCATCAGATTTATTCAACTTTTACAGCGAGGCAATCCTAAAAGTCACACCAAGACTTATGGGTTGTCGCAATATTTAACGACATAAGACACAAAGAAGATGCCATGTTGATGGCAGATACAAAAAGTAAACTGCAGGAACTTTTGCACAAGTTACCTAATCATTCCAAATAAGCTAACTCTATAAATAATGCACATAAACTACTCGAGGAGAGGGTAGGTAGGTTGGCATGTGTTGTTTTGGTGAAATAAATATTATCAAATGATAGGCACAAAGAGAAACATGTAGTAACCTATATATACAACCTGTTTAAATGGGGATAGAACATAAACGTGGAAAAAAAAGAAATAACCATTAGTAAGAAGACAGAATAAATGGTTGTCAGCAAGATGAACAATCCAAGATGCAACATACGAATTGATGATGTCAAACCCAATCAAGCTCAGACGTCTCTGAACTGTTTTAACAGATGACAGAAAACATGACACTGAAATTTTAAGGTGCTTTTGGAATTGCAAAGATAACTTCCAAAAGTTAACAAAACATTGATAAACAGCATAACGTCATTCGAAAGAAAGAAAATGGAGTTGAAAGCTGGAAAATTTCTTCACAGATGAAGAGACGACACGAGGCAATGGAGATGCCGATCTACAGAAGGATTCTAAAAATGCAATGGGCGGAAATTTTAAGAAAAATGGAAACAAAAACGCATACTTACAATTAGAATAAAAAAGAGACAGTTGAAATTTCTAGGACATATGATGAGGAAGGAAGGTTTGTAAAATGTGATACTCGCAAAATAAATCGAAGGCAAGTGGGACAAAGGAAAGAGAAAGTAACCTACATAACGAGCTTGTTTAAAGTGATGACAAAACATGGAGTGAGAAGGAAAGAAAATTTTGTGGAGACATCATCACCCACATTCTTAATGAAAACATCACAAAGAAGAAGTGAGTACGGTAAGTAGAAATGTAATGTTTTGGTGAAATGAATATTATCGAATGATTGGGTCAGTTATTTTACTAGCAAAATTTTAAAAAGTAGTTTTCGCTCTTTTTGATCACGAGCCATATTTGATATGTTTATCATCAATAAATATTATTATTCTGAAAAAGTCATTTTTAGTAACGTAGAAGTTTTTTTTAATCCATTTTGTCATCTAATTCGTCACTATTAGGTCGATTACTATTAGATTACTTTAGCATAAATAATAAATAGACCTCGATAGTTTGAACGATTCCTTTAAGATTTTATCGGTTAAATAAGCATAATAATAATAATAATAATAATAATAATATCTATCTATCTATCTATCTATCTATCTATCTATCTATCTATCTATCTATATCTATCTATCTATCTATCTATCTATCTATCTATATATATATATATATATATATATATATATATATATATATATATATATAAGTAGCTAATAGCAACGACGAGAAACAAACAATAACATTAATAGTATTTATAAAAATCAAATGAATGGAAATTATAAGCAAGACGAAACTAGAAGTAAGAATATTATACAAAAATGCATAACACCAGTTGACAATAGCAAAAAAAAAAAAAAAATATTATTTTTTACAAAAAATTTAAACATCTAACCTTATAGTTAAAAATAATAATTCCCCTCTTAGAACAAAATTAAATAGGACAAATATTCTGTCTATATTTCTGAGATGAGGTATTATGTACAGTATTTACATTAGGCGGACTATTTGTCCTCATCTTTGTCGCCATATTTATCACAACGTTTCGGCCGTAGTACTCAAGGACACATGGCACAGTGGATAAAGGCGTTGGTTAGATCCAGTGACAGACCCAAGGAGTGTGAGTTCAATACCCGGTTAAGGCAGTGGAGAACTTTCAGAGGGAAAATTAGCAGGAGATAACTGATAACTGACATCCATCGAACATGGCACGTGGAACTAGAACAGTCTACCCAAGTGATCGAAATAAAGGGTTCAGTTCGAAATTCCAACCACCTGAAGAAACGTTGTGATAAATATGGCGACAAAGATGGGGACAATATTCCGCATAATGTAAATACAGGACAAATATTATTTACAAATTTAATTGTCCATTAAGGAATTGTATTACTGATCAATCAAAATTCGTAAATAATTATATAGTCCATACTATAACATGTTTGACACGAAGACTCACACTACACTTTTCTGACCATAGCTCAATTAGATCTTATTTAAATACTCATGGAGACATACCGGACTCTATTCGTAACATACTCGTTGACAACACAAATATAATAGCATCATCCACATGCAAAAAGAATAAAAATAATAGAAGCCTTATTAATGAAAAAAAAAAGAATAAAACACACTCAGTAATATCAACTGTGTTTTGAAAATGAAAACATTATATAAATACATACATACCACAATCTATTTCTTGTTAACAGTTAATATATTTCAACCTTGAAAATGGCTAAATTTATAGCAGAAAGCGCTCGGATAAAAAGAACAATTGGACAGTTTTCATATGAGTTATCATTCGAAAAGAAAAATTACGTCATATGAGAAATTGTATAAAAAATCAAAGCAGCTTGTCTGTTGTACGCAATGAAATGTGCATATATATATATATATATATATATATATATATATTCGCTTCAAAATACTGAAAAATTTTGCCTCAACCTAAAAATCTGTCTGTGTCAGTACGACATTTTCCTTATGTGTTTTAATATCTTTTAGAATATTTTTGACCAACAAACAATAAGTTATTTATTGCTCTTTTTTTTTCTTTCTTTCTTTTCTTGGAATCTTTTTTTTTCTCCATGGATAGAAGTCTACGGCTTCAGAATAAATCATTAATTTCCTTTGCACGCTGACTCGTTTTTGTGAGCAGACATTTCTTTCTGTTTTCAATGTTTTTAGTGTCGATACCGGAATAAAATAAGAATACTTTTTTTGGTTGAAAAAAAGTAAAAAGAACAATTAAAAGCCAAAACAATCAATAATTATTTGTCAAATCAGTTCAAATATACTAAAATATTAAAAGTTTAGATGAAGAATGAAATGGTCTGCTTTTGCCATGCATAATAGACATTGAACTCTTGCCTCTGGACAACTTTGGCTTTTCGACGCATATTTTCTATATATATTTTAGAAGTCACATACCAGTTATAATTTCTCCCTTTACATCAATTTCTACACTTTATGTTATTATAGCTAAATGCTACTTCAGACTTTATGCTACCTCATTCATTATGCATTGTTATTTATTAGGTTCGGTGCAAAAATAATGTCGTTTTCTCACATATGTTAGTATGTGAGAAAACGACATTATTTTTTGCACCGAACCTAATATTATAAATAATGTATTCTTCCTTTTCTATTATTCGCTTTATTCTTCTACACCTGACCGTTTTTCAGTATTCTTCTTATTTCCTGATAAATTTTCTTTTTTATTACGCAAGATACAAAATCGTTTTATTCTTTCACCTATTTTCTTTTTCATATGAATTTTTTCTTTTTACTCTTTTTAAAATTATTCTCCAAAACTGCCTAATTGTCTGAGAGAACATTTTTGACGTCCATCAGCATGAATATTGCTAACCTTCAGGAGAGTGAGTCATTTCGCACTTCCCTGTTAATGTTCTACTCTGACATGAAATAGAAAGATTAGATTCAAACAATTGATCGGTCTGCTACCAGGATTGTTGATTCACTGTGTCGGGCTAGACAATTTGTCGCGCCAGAATCTGTCTTACACATTTATAAAACTAACATTGAATATTGCTGCCACATCTGGTCTGGTGTATGTGCTTGTATTTAGAGATTCTTAATAAAATATAAAGAAGAATCTGCAATGTTATTGTTCATGATCTGGCATCCCGTAGATTAACTTACCTTTACTATAAATACTTTCATGGTAATTTTTCTGATGATCTTTTTTATTTGGTACCGAGGTCTTATGAATTTAAGATAAATACTGGATTGGCGGCAAGTTGAAAGGGCTAGATGTAATCGTATGTTCCATCCAAACAGTTTCTTCTCTCACACTTCTCGCTTGTGGAACTCGCATTTTGCTTCTTGCATTCCATCTAAACTTTGATCTTTAAAATTTCAAGTTCAATGTCAATCGTTATCTTGTGTATTCTTAATTCCTGTTCTTTTATTGTTATCCTCTTTAATTATGTTTTCTTTTTCTCGTATTTTATCAGCGTCAGTGGATTTATTCCCTTCTTTGGGGTGAAATGATTAATGAAACCTTCTTTGTACATCTTTGTCCTCACATCTTTTTTAATTTGTCATTATATCTGTGTCACAATTTGGTAAGGGATCCGTACTAATAACGACAACACAGTTAAGTCTGGTTACTTTCCTGTCGTCAGACGTAGTATTTTTGCTTTTTATTCACTCGACAATATGTCCGACAAGGCACTTCAGTGTCTGGAAAATGGCAGGAATTGTCCTTTCATTTCCTTAGTTCCAGGTTGCAACAACATGTTTAGTGACTTTTTTCGAATGAATCTGACGCAAAATGGAATTAGTCGACATGCGTCCAATCCTTTCGGACACAATTTTCAATAGCAGGTAAAATAAACGTTTGAATAAGTGACTTTCCCATCAATTATCGTTGTTTCATAAGCTATTTCGCGTGGATTCTTGTATAAACTAAAGATTAGTTGGCTACTCTAGGGATTAGAGTCATGATTTCGAGTATTGAAGTTGCTACATTTCTGTGACCTGCCAGTCTACGCTAACAAGGCGCTTTCCAGTAAGTAAGTTACTCTGCCATATCAATACTGTCTTACTAAGTTTGGTTCTACCTGGGTTCTGTACGTTTGGGAATGTGGATTTTACTTTACAAATATCAGTAACTTTTCTAGATAAAGAAATAAATTAGAATCAGTCCATATATAAGAATTATATTCTTTCGGGATATGTCTGGCTTTGATCATATTCAGAAATATTTGAAATATATACCTTGTCAACAATGCCTGGTTCCTGATACATCGAAATAGTTAATTACTAAATTGACCAGTAGGTATCTCAAAAACAAAAGCCTAACAGAAGCAACACAGAAAAACAAAAACATAAAAAAGTAAAAAAAAAAACAAACAAAAACACTAATAGTCCTTATTTGCATTATTCGGACTATTATCCTCATCTTTGTCGTTATACAACGTTTCGGCCGTTTTACGCTCCGGCCTTCCTCAGGTGGTTGAGATGTCGAACTGAACTCTTTATTTCGCTCACTGGGGTAGACTGTTCTAGTTCCACGTGCCATGTTTTATGGATGTCACTTATCTCCTGTTAATTTCCTTCTGAAAGTTCTCCACTGCCTTAACCGGGTATTGAAACTCACACTCTTTAGGTCCTGTCACTGGATCTAACCAACGCCTTTATCCACTGTGCCACGTGTCCTATATTCTTCCTAACACTTGATTTAATTCGAAACTACAGTCTAACAATAGCTTTTCCCCAATTTTCAATGTTAAGTACTGTAATTAGCTAAACGAATTTGTAAATAAAACCATTAGAAAACTAAAACATTTCCTTTTGCTTAATGATGATAATAGCTTAAATCAAGTCTAGTGATGTCTGTATCGTCCTTGTGCAGTAATAAGAACATTTGAAAGTCTGCCTATGTATAAAAAGTAAAAATATAATTATTATTGGTTTTATTTGTTTCCCCGTCTGCAAGATCTTGTCACTTCATCTCTAATCGTTGATATGAATGCCAACATTTCATATATTTCCGGACTAAATCTTACTCGTTAGATAACAGCTTATATTAACAATAAAGGTTCTCTCGCTTAGGCTTCGTATCAATTATCTGTGAAAATAAAACCTACAAGAAGAAATGTAAGGAAGAGGTCTTAAGACATTGAAGTAAAAATCTTACTATCAACTGCTGATTGATTTAGATCTCTTAAGAAAGCTTCCTTCATTAAAATAGGTCGTGTTAAAATTAGTGTGCTTTTAGTGTTGTGCGCTAATCTCTCGGTCATCGTCAGTTAAATGATGGCAAATGCATCGGCCAAAGTGAATTATATTAGAGTGGTGCAAAATATTCAGCAATCTTTGACAAAATGTTTTATTCATGTGGATTCATAGCGTCATTATTTAGTCATCAATTGTTTAACTTGCTTAATTATGACCATAATCTCTCTTTCCGATAAATGGTTTGTTTTGTCATAAAAGAAAGATGAATAGTTCGAGGAGTCGTTTGATTTCATTTTATTGGAATCAATGGCGTGACGAAAATTATTGTTTGGAGCGAAAAATAATAGGCGAGAATACTCCATATGTGAGAAGGGATCCAATTCCAGCGCCATAACCTTTGTTGCAATGTGACAATGAGTGTTATCATATAGGAACATTATCGATGGAATTCATTGCCCACAAAATGTATTTTCTGTTTCTATATGTCATTCAAATGAATTGAAAGAGGAAGTTTTAATTTACTGCAAATTACGCATTGGATGTGATTCGTCCTGCAGCAAAGCTAATTTCATTTCTTTAAGTTTCGTTTACCTTATAAGATCATCATTTTTTCTTTTAGTTCCACATTCTCTTTTTGGGAGTTTTTCAAACTATTCCTGACACATGTTTTTATCCGCTGTGTTTTTAGCAAGAGCTTTAGTGACGTATTACTAAGTTGTAATTTATATTTAAACATGATTCTCCTTAAAATTAAATAAAATTATCATTTTTACACATTTCATTAATAATATGTACACATGGGCAATAAACACCCGAATAAACTTGAACGAAGTTCTAAGATTTTATGCAAAACTATTATTATTTTATAAGTATGAAGAAAGTAAGACGAAGAAAATTTGAAATTCAGGCTCATTGACAAGATACTAAATATCTATTGTCTCTATTATTCTAAAATGAAAGAAGTTTGCTACCATCAGGAACCTTCCTTGAAATGAGGCTACACGGAAGATTTATTCACAAAAAAACTTGAAGAATACTAAGTCAATGCGAAACCAGTGGTAAAGTCAAAAGGAAATCCAAGATAATTTAAAAGAATCTGGAAGATCGGTTACTAAAAGATCTATGAGTAATTAAATGACAAGAATCATTTAAAATCGTATCAGTAGAAAACATCTTTATGGAAAAAAAAGACACCAATATTATCAGATGAAGTTTGCTCATCGACATTTAACAAAGTCTAATTTTTGTATTTGTGTTATTTACACAGACGAAATGAAAACTGAAACGGTTCTCACCAACCCAGCACGTCATATATCGGGAAAAATTTAGTAAATATATGTTTTATATCCTGTATGCAACGGAAAATACCGTTGTTGTTAATAAGATTTTCAAATGAAATTGGTCTGTGAGCATTTAGATGATCTTACTTCGTTTTGGTTAAAAAAATAGAAGCTCTCTAGAAATAGACTAATATCAGATTTCTTATATAAATACTATACTTAGGAATTCTGTTAATATCGAATTTAAATTCATTGAGGGAAGGCAGGGATGGTTATTCCCATTAGAATCATTCAAACTTTATAGTAAGAGGATCCGAAGAGAATGAATAAATTTATGATATTTTACTGGTCTGTCCAATGTTAAAGCAGCTGGCACAGTGTTGATGAGAAAGAAAGAAAACTTTATGAAATAAGGAACATCACGAATAAAGGACTAAACATCAATTGTAAGGAGAAAGAATGTATGATTGTTAGAATGATGGACAGCCCAAGATGATGCACATTGGCGATGTCATCAAGCAATGATGCACATTGGCGATGTCATCAAGCAATGATGCACATTGGCGAAGTCATCAAGCAATGACGCACATTGGCGATGTCATCAAGCAATGATGCACATTGGCGATGTCATCAAGCAATGACGCACATTGGCGACGTCATCAAGCAATGATGCACATTGGCGATGTCATCAAGCAATGATGCACATTGGCGACGTCATCAAGCAATGACGCACATTGGCGATGTCATCAAGCAATGACGCACATTGGCGATGTCATCAAGCAATGATGCACATTGGCGATGTCATCAAGCAAAGTACAAACATTTAACTGTCTGGTGTTATAAAAGTAGACGGAAAATACGCGCATGCGCATTAGACAAATGAAAGATGCCTTTTCAAATGTAAAAGTATTAAGCAACATTAAAATTTCGCTAGAATTAAATAAAAGAGTGTCGAGCCGGTATGTAGCAAATATACTTCTATATGGCAGTAAATGCTGGTCAATTTCTTCACCGATGAAGTGGAGACGTGAAAGAAATCGGGATGTTTTTCTACAGAAGACGCTCAGAATAACATGGACGGAATATGCGACCAACGAGGAAGTTTTAAAAAAAATGGGAAGAAAAATGTACTTGTGATTAGGGTCAGAAAAAGTTGTAATTTCTGGAACACAATGAGGTAAGAAGGCATGGAGAATTTGACACTCGCTGGATGTACTGAAAGTATTAAGAGTAGCAGAAAGAAATAACGATTTTGTGTAAATGGATGGCAGAACATCGACCGGGGAAATAGTAAGAGGACACACATTACTTAGGATTACGATGATGGGAAATTGTGGAGACTCTGATTGAACAGGCCATGATGTAGTAGTAGTGGTATAATAATAATAATAATAATAATAATAATAATAATAATAATAATAATAATAATAATAATAATAAAGGTAGAATTACAGAAACACCCTCATTAGATTTAGATTTTGTCACAAAGATTAGGGAATTGGAGCATGAAGAAGCTTATAAGTACCTAGGAATTAGCGAAGGAGATGGCATACAACACCCCCAAATGAAAGAAAAAATAAGAAAAGAGTACTACAGGCGTGTACGTCTGATACTAAATACTGAACTAAACTCAAAAAATAGAATATCAGCTATAAACACATTGGCTGTCCCAGTGGTGCATTACAGCTTTAATGTCCTTAACTGGACCATAGCTGAAATTAAGCGAATAGACGCCAAAACGAGAAAGCTTCTCACTTGCTATCGCATGCATCATCCCAAAGCTGATGTTGATCGTCTGTATGTGCCCAGATCCGAAGGAGGCAGAGGATTAGTTCAACTAGAACTGTCCTACAAAACTACAACAATTGGCCTCCAAAAATACTTGGAAACTACAGAAGACTGGATGATGGTATGCGTCAAGGAACATGAAAGTAGTAAGCGTCTTTACTCCGTAATGAAAGAAGCCAACAAATTCAAACTGGAGCTTCAAATGGGCGTAGAGATGCAACTACAGCACAATACACCGGCTGAAACTGCAAAATACTTGAAAAAGACAGCAAAGACGAATGCAACCGACCAGATACAGAAGCGATGGCAAGATAAACCGCTTCATGGCCAATACTCTGCCCGTATCAACCAAGCTGATGTAGACAAAACCCGTACCCATCAGTGGCTACGCAGTGCAGGGTTGAAAGCGGAAACTGAAGGTTTTATCCTTGCTGCGCAGGACCAATGCTTGCTAACTAGGAATTATCAAGCACATATACTAAAATATTGTGTCAGCCCAAAATGCAGATTCTGTGATAAATATCCAGAAACGATTGATCATCTTGTATCAGGTTGCACGATGTTGGCACCCACTGAATATAAAACCCGACATGACAGAGTGGGCCAATATCTGCACTGGAAAATCTGCAACTTCTACGGGAAGGAAACTGAAAGAAACTGGTACCAACACCACCCAGACCCAGTTACGGAGATAGGACCTGTTACAATTCTATGGGACTACACAATACACACTGACAGAACAATCAAGGCCAACCGCCCAGATATTGTTATTAAAGACCACAAACAAAAACGGTGCCTCCTTATTGATATGGCAGTCCCTGCTGACTGCAATGTATCTTTGAAGATATTCAAAAAGCTGTCAAAATACAAGGACCTTGAAATAGAGGTCTCGAAAATGTGGCATATGGGAACATCAACAATCCCTGTTATAGTTGGAGCCCTAGGACTGGTTGGAAAAGATTGCAGTAGACTAATTGCAGGGATTCCTGGAAGCCCATGCCTCAAGGTGATACAAAAAATTGCCCACACTTTACGAAGGGCTCTATCTATGTAATTATTTTATTTTATTTTTTTTATTTTTTGTCAGTGAAAAGTGTCATGATGCCATTTCTAACCTTAGGTCCCTGGGTGGGACCCGGAAAGAAATGTGTAAACGCCAGAAAGCAAAGAAAATAAAAATGATAATAATAATAATAACAATAATAATAATGATAATAATAACAATAATAATAATAATAATATACGAAGAAGAAGAAGAAGAAGAAGAAGAAGAAGAAGAAGAAGAAGAAGAAGAAGGAGGAGGAGGAGGAGGAGGTGGAGGAATATTTAACCGAACTAAATGTAGCCATCTCTTCTACTCCAACAGCTTCTTATCTCGCACTTCGCTTCAGTGGAACTGCCTTCATATCACTTGCTTTCTTGATAGCTATAATCTTCAAATATTCAAATCTAATGTCAATCGACATCTTCTGATACCTTGACCTTGTTCCCTGTCTTTCTCTTTATCCTTTTCCCAAGCACTCCTCTTTACACTTACTGTCACTCTCTGTAACCCCTTGCGTTCTAGTGGCACTCCCCTTGCTTGGGGTTGTTTGCTTAAAATTTTGATTGGGCAAAAGAAAAGTTGAATTTTTTTCTCTCTGAATTTCTGCAATAAGGAGTTATCTACATTTACACTATTTACATTCAGACATTTCGAACGGAAATATAGACAAAAAAAATTAGTTACGGTGTTATTCGAAAAATCACCAACCAACAGTAACCTCGACGGCGGAAATATTTTGGTTTAATTAGTGCTTCTTATTTAAAGATTGTAAATCGCTTCTCATGATTGAAAGATTCATGAATGAATCGATGTGTCAGATTATATTGGAAGTTCATTTCTTCTTTCCGTGATGCAGCTTGGAACTTGAAGTGGGTTAGATCTTTCGACAATATAACAACGAAAAGAATGCGGCTGAATTAGCTCGCTAATGATACTTCAGTAGCCAAGCCAATCTCCTGTCTTGAATCCGTCTGAAAAATAATGTCGAAGCTTTAAAGATTGAAACGGCCAGAAACATTAATGATTTTCATAGAATGTAGGGGAAAAAACGTCTAAAGAAAGGTTTTGTGAAGGATCGCGGGAAAATGTCTACGAGTAGAAAAAAACAAGATGTAACTGAAATCAAATGTGAAAATCAATATTATTTTTTCTCTTATTAGATTTTGCACTGTACGTTTGATAATATGTTAATCTGTTTACACAAGGATATATAACAATTGTATCATAAAATAAGTTACTAAAGTGTCAGACAATGGATGTCAGAATACTAGTATGTAAATCCTACGCTGTCATATATTTTACTTTCCCTAATTAGGTTTTCAGTTTCTAGGAAAGAGCGTGTTATCTAGTGATCAACAATCTGAAGAAGGAGAGCACGCTCAAGCCCTCGTCCACGATGACTTGCGACTTCGTGCTAGCAGAGCTACGACGCCACCCAAGGGTTCCGTTTAACCGATTTCATTGTCAAGTCTTGGGTCAACTCGTGGTATGATTTTCAAACACTTTCCAAAGATGCCACAGGCTGGGATCTACCCTTTCAATCCAATAATATCAGGAAGTCTCCTTCCTGAAAAATCGACCGTGAGAATGTGAACGTTTTAATCACTCAAAACGTGGTCGAGTGGTTCAACGTAACTGTAACTAAGGTCTGCTCAGTATAGTTGCAGTATAAACCACCGGTGAGCTCTGTCGGTGTTGAATAAATACAAATGCGCCTGAGCAAGCGTCTGCAATTAAGGATTGGCTAGACGACCTAGTAGACGGGTATCCTGGAATAGTAGTGGCCAGCTATACAATTAGATTTTAATATTTTTACACATTCCCTTTTATATTGCAATTTCTTTTATGGAATAGGTCTCATAGCTCTCCACAGCCTCCTACCTTTCGCTATATTTTTCTCATTTTTCATCTTTAAATTATGGTTTTCTGGAACAGTTATTTTTATTATTTGACTGATCTTCTTTCGTATCAGAATTGTTGGCAAACAATTTAAGTTTATAAATCAGTAAGATTATTTATATAACGCTTTCAGTATAATGTCATTCTTTGCTAAGACAGTTAATTCATTGGTAACAATCAATAATATAGGTAAACTATTATACATTATGAATTCCACAGAGGAATCAAGTTAATAGCCACGTGTCAAACGTCGTATTCGTTTGCCTTCATAAATTTCTAAGAATGTTATCTCATTATTATCTAAGACAGTTTCCAGTTTGTACAGTTACTTTTGGTTTTCATTAACAGTTGTTCATTTTATATCAAAATTCATGAACTGAGTCATAACGGTAATGGTCATATTAGCCGTTGCCTTATAAGGAAATATTCGGCATCCAGTGATCGAGCAGCCAATGCTACTTCGATTGAAATCTATAAAATATTTCTAAAACATGCAGGATTCTTTCGGCAAGCAACCAGTGCTACATTCGGTTAAAATTCATATTGCTTGTTGATTGCATCTTTACTTGACTTTTTTCCCAGAAAAATTGCGAGACAGATTAAAATCAAACAACACAGAGAATTTCAGCGTGATCATTTATATTCTTTATCTGCTGTGTCTCTTCATGGCATCAAATGATCATGGCTTTCCACAAATTCCGATCTTTCTTATGTCTGAGTAATATTTTTCATTAACATCCGCCCCAGTCCCTGTTTTGTCATCCATTTAAACAGGCTTATTAATTGGCTTACTCACTGTATCCCTCTGTTCTTCTTGTCGTCAATATGCTCTATGACTGTCAAAGTCCTCTTTCTTCATGAAGTGTCCCAGACAAATGTTTCTTTTTGATTCAAAACTTGTTCCTTTTGTTCCCATTTACCTCAAAGCATCATCGTTGCTCACATGTTTTATAATGGAATTCACCTTTATCCTTCTCTAGAACCACATATTTTTGTCGCAAATCTCTTCGTTATCTGTGAGGCAATTTCCCAGTATTCACTGCCATATAGAAGCGTTGATATTACATTTATATATTAATGAATTATCAATATAATTGACATATCATTATGTCGCGTAATGAAGAAAAACAATACATTATCCAGTGGGGATTTTAAGCATAACACTGTGTATCTGTTGAAATTCTCTATGAAAACTCTGATCAACTTGATAGGCAGTAAATCCTTTAGCAGCAAATCCGATTAGGTAGACATCTATTCCTGGATAGTTTTTGCCTCATGAGGCGGCACAGAATCTTGATGGGAGGGCTACGGCCTTCCTTTGCTCATGTTCTCTATCCAATGCTTTACAATCATCCCCAACACATTCTGATAGCCAGAAGCAATTGCCGGAAAACTTTGTGTGCATGACTGTTGGAACGTCGTTAGTGTGTCTGAATATCCGTCTGTCTGACAATTTTTCAGTTGACCTTTTCGCCCTGATCAAAGTTTTCTCAACAGGGAAAAAACAAAATCTCGAACTCTTAATGTTTTAACTTGCTTAACAAACACTTTGTGCGAATCAGACAGTCATCTACTGTCATTGTAGACGTGAATTGGCCTTTTTGCATCTCATATGATTTGTAATGAATGTCCTCAGTAAATTCTTCCAATGGGGTGTCTTGAAACCATGACCACTTTAGAAATGGCGTTTATTGCCTTTCTGCGTTTCTTATCGATAATCTACTGCACCTTCCTTGCAGATTTTGCTGTTCTCTTTGTATTTGGACCGTAATTAGATATTTTACGTTTGGCTACTGCTGTAGAAGGCCTGTCAGTGTGTTTCTGCTTTATGCTAATTTTGACAACAAACAACTGTGCGAACTTTCAGGAAATGAACAATTTCTAAATAACTCTATTCTGCCATTATAGGCAACGTTTTACAGTGTGCCTTTTCATTTGCTGAGTTAGTTTAATGTTTACAATCATTTATTTGAAAGGAAATGATAAAAATGATAAAAATGTTAGAGCTATTAAAATACATGTCCTCAACGAACTGAGCAACACCATGTCCGTAGTGATAGACAAATAATAAACCAACTTTGAATTAAATTTTCAAATGATTGTAGTTTATATGCAAAGATTAGTACTTGAAAAGACAAATGGAATTCTGAACATTTTAAGCATATTAAAAAGAGGTCAGCTGAACTAGAAAACTGCAATAGGTATAACATATGCTCGTCATTTCTTCTTGGTGATTAAGAAAATTAATCAGAATCACTGAATATGAAAACCCTTGCAAAGTCTTTCAACAGAATGTCTTTAAACCTTTAATGTTTGTGGTTATTATCGATATTTCTGATAGTTTTAGGGTCCTTAGCAGTCATTCTATGTTTGGCTATTTCTGAAGAATGCCCGTCGGCGTCTCCTCGCTTTATTCAGACTATAGCAACAAACAACAATGTGTGCATTCAGAAAGTGAGCACTCTTTAAATCACTATACTCAGCCTTTAAGACAACGATTTGCCTTTTCATTTTCTTAGTTAGATTGATGTTTGTAATCATTTATTGCAAAAGAAATGATAATCAGAATAAGTTAAAAAAAATGTTAGAGGTCTTAAAAGACGTATCCATAAAGAACTGAGCAACCATATATATATATATATATATATATATATATATATATATATATATATATATGTATATTATGAAAAACTAGGTAATCCGTATGGGTAAACCTAAGGAGGATAAAATCCAGAGAGCTCAATGTAAATCCAGAGCAAATGATTTAAATAAAAACAGACCACTTTAAGGTTCCATGTAATAAATTACACCCCCCCCCCATATATATATATATATATATATATATATATATATATATATATATATATATATACAAATTATATATATAAATTACATAAATTATAAATAATATTATATATATATATATATATATATATAAATTATATTATATATATATATATATATATAAATTATATTATATTATATATATATATATATAAATTATATATATATATATATATATATATATATATATATAGATAGATAGATAGATAGATAGATATGGCTAAGCTACTTAAAATTTGATTTATATACACAAAACCATATAATTATAGCTGGTAAGGCCCAGAATGTATTTTTGCTTCCGTTTCTTTTTCGGATTCTGTTGATCCCTCAAAATTTTGGTCGATCCATTCTACAACCTTTTCGGATTTAGGATCCGATTCGAGTGAATGGCTCGTGTGTTGTGTGTTTATAGGTATAGGCATACTCGGTTAGACATCATTTTTTACAGAAAATAGTGGCAAATATATTTACCATACCATATATTGTAAATATATTCTCGAAGAAAAATCACATTTCTCTCTTTCTCACTGTCTCTCTCTTTCTTTTCATCCTTTTTTTTTTTTTTTTTTAGAAATTTTTAATCTAACAAAAGCGGTAGATTGATTCATCAGAAATGTTCCATGTGTTCGTTTGGATTCAATAAGTGCTGTGACATAAGTGGATTACTGTGGAAACAAATAGGCATGGAGAAACAAATTTAAATCGTAATGCTCTGAAGACAACGACAATAATTATTGAAATGCTAAAATAATGTGTTGATCGTTTGTTTTTTATCAAATACTGTTAGGTACAACGACATCATTTGAGTTATTTTGAACCTTAATTGACACACTATCTGCGCAATTGTACACACACGCACACATACATATACAGACACACACATACACAGAAGCGCGGGCTCACACATCTATATATATTCATGTAGAAACACGAACTTATTTGTGAAAAGTAATCGCTATCAGTCCATTGCAAACATTGGTCTCACGCCAAACAAAGTTTCTATTTTCCATTAACTCACTTCTCACGATTGATGCCATGCTGTGTTATCTTTAATGTCCGTCTCATCTGCTTTCCGAAAATATTCATGAGTGTTCGATATTTGCAGAATTCTCTGAGCATTCGGACAATTTAGTAGAGATTGACAAATTTTGCTCGTGCTATTAAATCCTTTTTCGCTATATTCTTTGTTTCTCATTCCTCAACAGGATTGAAGACGATATGCATCTTCATAAAGTCAATGCTAATTTCTTTTTATGCAAGCAATTAAGACACGGTCTGCAAAAACTTCAGTGGTCCAAATTTGTGCATTTATTTATATGTAAACAATTACTTACCATTGTTAAGTTTTAATACGTTCAAATCAATCTATAAATAAAAATATACATAAAGGAGATATCGTAAAGAAAAATCGTGCAAAGCAGATAATTTCATACAGAAAAATAATTTAGTTATTTAAACATTAAGAAGTAAAAATATAAATAACGTATTATATACTAAAATAGAAAAGAGAGCTCTCATGATCACATTAGTGGCGGACTGGGCTTGTATGTAACGCATTCACTGTATGTTGTAGATTTTTCAGGATAAACAGTTTTCTGTGTAATAAGAAGTTAATTATTTTTACTGTTCAGTAAGGATCCTTTTTAAGATCTCACATTCCTTCATTTCTTACGATAAACGGTGATCAAGAAATATTAGTAGAATAGTGTTAACAGAAAAGACACCTGCTTCCATATACTCGTCTCACACCAATTTTATGCACATCACAGCGAAAGTGAAAGAAGCGAGTGGAAGAAGATTTAGGGATTAAGGTTGAATGAACAAGAAAAGTGAAAAAAAAAATTAAATGTAAATAGTGTGCATCACTAATCATAGGTATTTATTGTATTAGGTTGGTGCAAAAATAATGTCGTTTTCTCACATATGTTACTATGTGAGAAAACGACATTATTTTAGGACCAAGCTAATATTACTGCATTGTTATGGTAAATACAATATTAGCCTTTTCCTAATAAAGAAATATTCGTCATTCATTGACAGTGCAGCCAGTTTGGCTATCGGGGGAAATTCATATAATCTTTCTTTTGGGTTTCTCAACGCATTAGCTCTTTTCGCTCTTTCCTGTGTTGATTGGGGTTTCCTTCCTTACCTTTGGTTTAAAGTAGTGTTGAAAGTCAGTATCTTATTTTCTATTCGTCTTACATGTGGCATCCATTTTAGCTGTTGCTATGTTGAAAGTACTCAAATTATGTGTTTTTTTATACGGTTTTTGTTTGTGTTATATACCGTGCCCATGAACACTAATGGGTATGTCCCAATCCTCATAAATACGTTGGGCTCTATTGTAAGTGGGGGTAGTAGTCCACCATTAGCAGTGGTTTATCTGCTTCACGTAGCTGGCGAGTATTGTATTTTGTTGATGTTATAAAGATTACCATTTCATTTCCAACCTCCGTTTTGATTATTCCTCATTCAGTAAACTTTTCTAGGTTACAAAAGGTTTTGGTTATATAGCGTCAAGCCACGACGTTCAAAGAAGGATACTCCTCGCTAAGTATGAATATGAGCATACGTAAAAATATGTACGTATTTGAATATACGTATGCACATTCAAAACTCATGTCACAGAGAGAGAGAGAGAGAGAGTGTGTGTGTGTGTGTGTGTATGTGAGCGTGTGTGTAAAAGCGATTGTTGGAAATCTTTCTGTGTAACTACGAATAACTTACAAAAATGCTGGTGTGTATATTTTGGGAAATGAAGAATAAAACCCATCGTAAATAAACGCGCACACACACGCACACACACACACACACACACACACGCACGCGCACACACAGAGAGTAACCTCTAAGTCGAACGGACGATGAAAAGGCGTTTCTGTTTACAAATGATATATTGAAATGTTTCTATCTTTGTCAATGCATTTAATTCAGTTGTAAACATTATGCAGTAAAAATTCCAAATAAAAATTAAGCTAATAGTTACATACATAGCAGCCAAACTATTTACCACACACACACACGCACGGACACACACACGCACACGCGCACACACACGCAATAATCCCCCCCACATATATATATATATATATATGATAAGGTGCTGGATCGTGCTGTTTAAATTGCGTATATTTTGGAAGCATGTTTTCATTGAGTCACGTTTCATTGAATAATTTAGGCAAGTTTTGTCTACTTATTTTCAATTATATTCTTTCATATTCACAGACAAGCCTTTGGGTGACATTATTAAAGGAAGAGAGACAATTACCGCGTTGATACATATGATTTATTCATTCCGAGTACTTTCAACATAGCACAATTTCATCATCAGTGTGTTTTTTTTTTCAACACAAATACTGTAGTGTTTATGATTTTCAAAGACAAAATTGCAATGTTCATTTGAAAGTTAAATTTTTTTAATAGTGACTTGAAGTTTAGTGCTGTGCGATTAGTTTGAGTATCGCTTCAGGGGAGGTAACTGTGTTATAAGATTGCTGAGAGTTTTTCTTAAGTATTGAGAACTATTGAACAAACCTCGCTATTTTTAACTATATACTATAAACATTTTAAAACATTTGTACGGTACACATAATTATTTTTTATGAAAGTTTTGTTTCAGTTTTTAATATAGATAACTTCAGGTATTTTTTCAATTTTCTTTAATTTTCCTAATATATATTCAGACATAAACACCCCCACCACATATATATTATATGAATAAATAAAGATACAAATAACCATATATTTGTGCGACTACGCGCATATATAAAATTTCAAATAAATATAAATATTATTTTCGACGTACGGTAATATATATACATATACATATATATATATATATATATATATATATATATATATATATATATATATATATATATATATATATATATATATATATATATATATATATTAAAATAAATATATCTCCAGTATATGTCTACTTACATTTATGTACGTTCCTATGATGTTCATTTAAATCCTAAATGAAGTATTCAGTGATGCGTTTAAAATATAGACATAAACCGTCAATATTTTCAGAATCATTTCCTTGAGCGTGGTATCAGAATAGACATACTTTTTGGTGGTCAATTTAAGCCTGTTATTTATAGATTTATCTTTTCATGTTTGTCGTCTCCAAAAGTCTCAAACCCATTTATTTGTTAACAATCTCTGTAGTTTTCAGCTTTTAGCTGACGTTTTCTTAAGTAGATATTTCCTTTTCTTAGTACAACCGATCGATTTGTCTTTTGCAAGAAATGGAAAGAAAAAAATACAAAAGAGCAAAACGCGCTTGGCAGGTTTTTCTTCGTCTATTAAATTTTGAACTGCAGCTTCCGTAACCAAATTCGATGTCAGAGGAAAGTTTTCTCATAAAAGATTTGCTCAGGTAATTACACAGATCATAAAAAAAAGTATATTGTGTATTAGAAATGCAACTTTAAAAAGAAATGAAAGAATACAGTTAAAGAAAAGTTGCTGTTGGCTTATATATAGGAATATTATTCTTTTTTATTAATAATACTCTCGCCTTAAATGCGAAGGAACATATTTAAATGATTTGAATTTGAATTTGAATTTTTCAGCTTTAAATAACATTTAATTTCATTCATTTTCACTGAGCCTAATACACGTTGGTGTTAAGATTATTCGAGATAATCGAGGGATTATCCATATTTGTTAAAAACTATCACGTTTTTGCTTTACCGATATAGTAATTGAACCTCATGTCTTTGTACAAGGAGCGACAGAAAAACCTCTCATAAATACGTCCCACATAATGGTAACACATCGGATAGATTAAGACACCATTACCACTAAGATATTACTATTACGTGGGAGGCATTTTTGGGAGTCATATGTGCGAGGTATTTCTGACTGTTTTGAATTTTCTCATTCTCTAAAGGTTGCCAAGCAGAAAAATCCCGTCTGCTTTGCTATTTAACCCATATCTGTGAGAAGAAGAGATATATTCATATGTTTTCCAAGAATATTTGTTAAAAATATCAAAACTGCCATTGCTATACAACCGTTCTCTTAGATCAGTGGTTAAAAATGGCTTCGAGCGAATGAAGTCTGTAGCGAATGAATCATGTAACGACGACTATCCCTTCTCGAACCCTGTAGACTGACTCTATAGAATCACAAGCAAAATCTCTTCCAAATAACAGACAACACATCACTTCAGGACTTTCAACTGCAGCAACAACTAAAATGGATAGCATATGTAACTCGAAGAGAAACTAATGACATAATCAAGATGTTGACATACCACCCTACTTCAAATAAAATGTTAAGAAGGAAACTCCAGTCAATACTGGAAACAGTGATAACAGCTACTGAGTTTGTAAAACCTATTTTCTTTTTTTAAGAGAAACATTTTATAAATTTCAACCAGAAATCATACTGAGGCCGGTTAATAAATGCTAAAGGAAACGGCAATTATTATTAATACTATTAACACTTCTTATGACTTTAAACTTTACATTTAGTCGATACACGTATTAGAATAGACAGCCCTAGTTATTAAAGAGTGTATACCTGTGTCTCTCGGCTTGTGCATTCAAGAATATAAATAAAGAAAAACAATATAAAAAAAATAAAGACTCGAACAAGAGATATGCATTTCGCAAATAGGATAATTGAACATGAACGTTTTAGTAATCTATAGTTGATCTAAATACATGTTTCGAATTCTGCCTGTAGGTACATTTTTATCTATTGTGACTCTCAGTTACACAAGCCGGTAGACATAGATTTATACTGCTCGAAAAACAGGGATGTTTGCTCAAGCATATGTATCCACTAAATATAACGCTTATACATGCGTTAAAGGCAAAACAGAACCTAGCTTATTTGTGAAGCTCTTCGTAGACGAACGTTCAATACACTCCGGATCAGACGGTTCTTGCGCCAGCAATAGATGGATACAGGTTTCTCGCGTACCCATTTACACGATATAAATATTTTAAAATAAACGCATCATCTACTCAAATAAAGGATATCCATTAAAATAAGATTTGAAGTAATAAAAATGGTCATATACCGGATGTAAGTTATCAAAATCGTGTAACAGCATGAGATAATTGTCTATCCCACAAAATGTTTAATATGTAAAAAAAACACACTAAACTCATTGAGTTTCTTTTTTCCACATTTTAAAATAAGACGTTTAGCCATCTTGACCCCATTTGTCGTAAGAATTAAAACAAGACGTTTAGCCATCTTGACCCTATTTGTCGTAAGAATTAAAATAAGACGTTTAGCAACCTTGACCCCATTTGTCGTAAGAATTAAAATAAGACGTTTAGCCATCTTGACCTCATTTGTCGTAAGAATTAAAATAAGACGTTTAGCCATCTTGACCCCATTTGTCGTAAGAATTAAAATAAGACGTTTAGCCATCTTGACCTCATTTGTCGTAAGAATTAAAATAAGACGTTTAGCCATCTTGACACCATTTGTAAAAATTAGAATAAGACTTTTAGCTATATCGACACCATTTGTCGTAAGAATCACTGAAAAACCCGTTTGAGTTATTCAGCTAAGAAGAACAACAAGTTAAAATCGTTTTGTCTCAGCCCCATTATGTCTTCTCGACTGAGCAATGGTGAGATGAGCTCATCAAAAATGGTATGGAATAAAGAGAATATGTGTGCTGGAAAGAGAAAGACCTGTTTTGCATCTGTGGTTTTAAAAGTTTAATCTGAAATTCCTTGTGTGATTCTTTTGTTTTTGGTCGGATATGATCTTTCTGGATCAACAGAAAATTATCAATTCAAAATCTGTTACTGAAAACTAATTTGAAATACATAGAGACAAAGGATATTTTAACGCTTATTTGGAAACAAGACGCTTAAATTTCCATCGCTATTCTTAGCTTGTTATTTGTATTTCTTTCATCTTAATAAAGAAAAAATTAATATCTTTGCAAATCTCGTTTTATTTACAATCTATTTTTGTCGATTAAACACATTTCAAAAAATAATTTTGTCAGTAATCTGTAATAAAGAGATATCGAATTTCATTGAAAAAAATATCTGAACAAATCAATAAATACGCCTTAAAATTGTTTTACATATTCTTTAAATTCTTTTTCTTTTTGTTTCTCAATCATTGCTGACAGTAGTATTATAATAACTATCTAACATCTTGGCTATTTTGGCATGTGAGGTCTTCCTTACTTTGCTCGATTCGGCAGTAGCAGCAATGAAAGTAATCAACAGGTTATAACTGGAATTCCCAGAACGCATAAAACACTCACCGAGTGCTATTCGGCATCTTTTCCACTTTTATATTTCAACGGCCTCTACCTTCAAGTCCAGCTTTTTTTCCGACTTTTCCTTTTCAGCGACCTCTAGCTTCAAGGCCAACCCTTTTCCACTTTTAATTTTCAGCGGTCGCAACCTTCAAGGATCAGCTCGAAGGGCTACTCAACCGAGCTAAATATATTCTTATTGTTCAAATATATTCTTATTGTTGAAATGATGATCCCTCTAAGAACATCTGAGAATTCCAGTAAAATATATTTAATCATTAAGATACTTCAAATCTTAATCTAACAATTACTTTATTTACGTTTGGATAAGAAGCTGAGCAGATATGATAATTTCAAGGAATCTATTACGAAAAGGATTTCACTTAAAGCCACTCTTCAGACCTTGCTTGATCGGCAAAGCTTATTCGTTGCCGAGTCGATTAAGCCACGTCGGATCTAGTAACAGTTTCACTCTGCAGAGGATGGCGCAGGTTCGAATCCTACAGGAGAGCTCATATTTAACTAACAAGATTTCTAGAATATCCAAGCCAGTGGAGCAAAATAAATAAATAAATATACTGTTAATAAATAAACGTAACGTATACTCAAATATGAGTTTTCACTAAAAAGTAGAAAGTGATTTTACTTGGACTGGATTATTGAACACTGAAATCAACGGAGAACGGTTAACTGTCGCACAACGAAGTCTATGGAATTATCTACTAGGCTTAATTTATTTTGACAAAAGGACATAGTAATGCGGGAGGCAATGAAGATCACACTTACTATATTTCGGAATTGTACTGCGCTGAATTTATTAACCCCTGCACTAAAATGCGTACCAAAGTATTATTTGCTGTGCACGGTTAATCCATGTAAAGAGATTAACATCGAAATATCAAATTTAAAATCAGAATTATACCCAGTTGTCAAGTGACTGGGTTTTTATCGAGAAAATAACTGACTTTGAAGTTATAAGCTAAGAAGAATGAAAATGCTTAACTTTGTTAAGATGGAACGCAGGAAACAAAATTCATTGAAGCATAAGCAATTTTCAAGTAAAGAAAACTCGATCCTACCTTTTAGGTTAACGTCAAGAGTGACGTTTGTGCAGAAGAAATCTTTATGGCTTAATTTACTTATCTAAGTAAATGGTCTCTTTATTAGAATGTCTATTCGCGGGAAATCAGTGAGGAACTTTTTTCTGGCTTCGTCGTATAAGGTGAATTCGTTTTTTTTCCTTTATGGAGAATCGTAATTTATTTAATTCAATGAAGTGAATTTGTCTGGAGTTTCAAACTCTGAAATACATTAATGTATATTTTTTGAAAGTTAAAAGTTTTGACGAAAAGACGAATGCTTTAACGATTCGAAGGAATTACACAGTCCCCAACCAGAAGACTATATTTCATTACTCTTAACAAGGAGAAAATAATGTTAGATAAGATAGTTCACTGTTCCAATAGACATCAAAATGAAAGTGCAAGTGAAAGAAAGTAAAAGGCTGCGTAGATATGTACGTCGACATCGTAAGAGAAGCAAAAAGTAAAAAAAAAAAAAATAGAAAATAAATCTCACAGTTGTTTCCATATTTGTTGGAGCACTGGGAACAGTTTCAAAAAGCTGTGGTTATCTAAGAAATAAAAATCCGAGGAAGAATCGAAGCATTTCACAGGACAGAACTAATGGTATATCAGCAAGAATGTTGGATTGTTGAAGATATTTACTATTACTTTACGTTTAAGAAGTGCAATGGAGCACAGGGTAAGGAAAAAAGTAAGGAAAATGGATTATTTATGTAAAAAAAGAAGATAATAATAATAATAATAATAATAATAATAATAATAATAATAATAATAATAATAATGAAGAAGAAGAAGAAGAAGAAGAAGAAGAAGAATGGTGTAACCGACGTTAAGATAATTTAACTTATTCCAACGTTTAAGGTTATGTACTCGTTTTATCAATTTACTCTACCTTACCAAGATGTTTTGATGCTGGTTTATCAACATGTAAATCATCTTGACCACTTGTGAACTGGATTTTATCATTTTACCCTTATAGTAGAGAGAAATGTAAGACGCCTAAAATACCAAGTGGTATATTTACCTACGGTAGAACTGCATCAAACACAGTGATACTCCAGTTCTATAATCCATTGTTCTCCTTAGCAGTGCTTTTCCATTCACTGAAATATCAGCGGAAGATTCAAATTATATGTCCGGACGGATAAATGATCTGGATCTACCTTTTTGTTTCTTTTTAAAATTTTACCCATAGGATTGAATCTACAGAAATTAAAAATAGAATAAATATTTACTGAAATGCAAAACATTAAAGAATAAGCTTTGCTTATATAAATTCTTTAAAATATTTTCGAATAAGTATAAAATCTTTATTTTAATATCTCAAACAACTTTTTTTCTAAAATGTTATTTGAGATATTAAAATAAAGATTTATGTATTTATTTGAGATACATTAAATAAGTTTTATTAAAATATTGGGTAAACTTGATTCAGAATTTTCTCTTCAATAAAGAAATTAATTATACAATCTTTTATTTTGTTTTATGTTGTTATAATTTTTTTAAAGCTCTTTATGACACTCGCTGTTGCTTCAATAACGGATAATTTCATCAGTTGGACATCGTCCAAAATGTCTCTCCACAGCTGAGTTGCCATGCTGTGTGGCATATTCAATTACCTGTAGCTTGTAGCCGATGGTATAGGACAGCTTTTTGATTAAAGATGCCATAATATGGGCAGTGTTAAATTTTTGAAGTCAGACACTTATGAAGCTATAGCTCACTCTTAGCGTGAAGTAGGCCAGATTTGAAATGATGATGAGCAACGCTTTTCGAGGTGAGTGATCGTAGAACTACAATTAAGCTTCCAAGTTTTAAGTGTTACCAAAATATTTTCAATCTGTCCGGCTAATAGATGAACAGGTAAAGATTGGGAAATATTAAAAGGGTGAAATAATGAAAATAAAATGGAAAAAATAGAGAGATTCTGTTAATGTTTATCATATTGTAACAATTGGGCGTGACTTATCTCGGCAGTTGCTAGCTAGGATATTCATCAAGACGGAGTGATGTTACACGTGTTTTAACTCCCTTGATATTACTCGTCTATTGGCTCCCTTACCATCGTCTACCACAGGAATACCATGTATCTAATCATTTTTTTTTAATTTTTGATGATATTCGATTAAGAGATCATAGTTTACCGTCAAACATGGATAAACATCCTCTGGTGTTAGCATAAATAACCTTAATCTTCGTATTCAAGGATGCATGGCAAATTTTCGAGACTTATTTCAGGGTCAGTACCAGAATGCTTGTGATATACTCTACCTTTAGAGTTGCCCAGTCTTCACTTTTCAGTGTTGATAGACTAAAAGGGTCTCGGTGTCCTTGTGGATGACAAATTATTTACCACCCTGCTATCCGTCTGTCATAGATGAGATGTAGCTACTCTCTCATTGTTCTGTCGCTACTTCCATGGAACATGCTCAGACGAATTACATTCCTTAGTTCCACCAGTTATGACCTTCAATACTTATGATCGGTCATACTACGAACATTGTAACAAACCACCATATTCCATTGGCGAACATTAACTTCCACTCGAGCTGCTCGAACCCGCGAACCAATGATTTATGGAATCAAGAGGATGTTTTCCCGATCACTCCAAACTTAAACTGTTCAAGTCCAGGGTTAACCGTTATGTTTCTCGCCTATCTGCATAATCAGGTACCCTCTTTGTAAAAATCTACTTCGAAAGGCCCCGGGCCCTGTACAAGGTGGACTGCACTGTAAAAATGAAACAAAAAAGGAAAAAAAAAATTGGATACTTGACGCCGGCAGATACGGTAGTTTAAAATTAAATATAGGTTGCGTTTGGTAATCTTAGTAATTTCTCGAATTAGATAGTAAGTATCTGTATTCAAAATCCAAACTATTTTCCTGGACACAAACATTTATTCCTTGTAAGGGTGGGTAAGATACTAATACCCATCAAACATACATATGTAGGTGATATGCAGGTGTATCAAACATACATATGTAGGTGCATCAAACATCTATATGTAGGTGCATCAAACATACCTATGAAGGTGATATTCAGGTGCATCAAACATACATATGTAGGTGCATCAAACATACATATGTAGGTGCATCAAACATACATTACGTAGTTGCATCAAACATACATATGTAGGTGATATGTAGGTGCATCAAACATACATATGTAGGTGCATCAAACATACATATGTAGGTGATATGCAAGCGCATCAAACATACATATGTAGATGATATGCAGGTGCATTAAACATACATATGTAGGTGCATCAAACATCTATATGAAGGTGCATCAAACATACATATGAAGGTGATATGTAGGTGCATCAAACATACACTATGTAGGTGCATCAAACATACATATGTAGGTGATATGAAAGCGTATCAAACATACTCATGTAGGTGCATCAAACATACATATGTAGGTGATATGTAGGTGCATCAAACATACATATGAAGGTGATATGTAGCTGCATCAAACATACATATGTAGGTGCATCAATGTCTGTAACCATATCAAGATAAAGGCATTCATTAGATACTGATTTTCAACAGAATCTCGTCTTTTGTCAATGCATTTATTTCTGCTATGGATATTATTCATATAATTCGAAAAATGAAATGCATTCAGATCAAAATTGAGTAATTGCTATGCGTCAGGCTATGGAATTATTGATCTACTCTGGTATGTAAATATTTACTAAGCCTAACGTCGAAGGAGGCAATCGATATGTTTTAAGTGTGTTCTGGCACAACTCTA